>VDFB02270651.1:90434913-91034930 GCA_007258455.2 Sequoia sempervirens | reverse complement strand
TGTTCAGTAAGACTCCGGGCACTCATTCATATCATTTTTGGTGGGGGAGGCAGTTGGTGGCAAGATTTTCGACACGATCATGTCAACACTTTTCGATGAAGCAACGAGGAGCAGAAGGGAACTTCAGTCTCAGATCACAGCTGGTGAGGACATGTTGCATCGACATAGCATCCTTCGTCAGAGTCTCATCGCTCCGGACAGTGACACAGTCAACAATCTTATTGAGGGGTTGATTGCTCGAGATCACACATAGTGAACTTCAGTTCCCACTTCTCAGAATAGACTTCACACACACGAGTTAAACTGGATGTTACCCTTTTCAGTTAACTCGGGGTTGTCATCACATGCATACCTATTCTGAGAATCGCCTTGTTCACTTGGAGTTGTATTTAGGGTTTTCGTTAACTGATGATAGTCTTCCGGTTAACTTGTTTTAATAAGGACGTGCATGCTCGCACAATTGTCCATTTTTAGATTAGATGTTTCAGTTAAACTGAGGGTAGTTGCCCAGTTAACTGTATAGTTTGCTTAATTAGGGTTGGGCGCATTGCTTGCATGCATTGCAGGAACTATAGATAACACAAGGTGATTTTAGGGTTCCCTACACCTTGATGTATATAAATAAGAGCTTACGCTCATTTGTAAATAACTTTTGCTTGAGAGAGGAATATATGCTGTGCCCACCTTGCCCTCAATATTACTCTTTTTCGTATTTGTTCATGTGTCTTCAATATTGCAATTGATTGTTATACCACCTAGGGTTTCGAAAGATTGTGATGCTGAATTCTTTCCATAGATTAGATATATCTGTTTGAACATCTTTGTCATTGAAATCAATTGTTATACCACCTAGGGTTCCAAAAGATTAAAGTGATAAGGCGGTTTTGTGTTAATTTACTGTTGTGATCGATCGTTATACCACCTAGGGTTTCGAGAAGTTGCAGCAATAAATCTGTTTTTGTGAATCTTTATCAATATAATTGAAGGTTATACCACCTAGGGTTTCGTGAGATTATAAAGATAAAGGCTGTTTTGTGAAGGCTTTGCTGATTCGATCGAGTGTTACACCACCTAGGGTTCCATAAGATCGCCTTGGTAAATTCTTAAAACTGTTGTGCCCAATAGGTTGGTTTAGATTGAGATGATAGTTGTGCCCACCTTGCCTTCAAGTAGAGAGTCTAAACCCGCTTATCGTCAGATAGTCAAACCTTGCTCCGTTTCCTCTTGCTCTGTTTTCCTGAGGAGATTGGATAGATATAAGTTGTGGTTTAGTTGATTTGCAAAACCAGAGAAAACTCAGCTGCAACGTAAAAGTTCTTTCAAGAAAGTCTTGTGCCTCTAGCAGCTGAAACAAAAAGACAGGAAGTAGTTTTAGCTTATTTTTCCTTTGCAAAGTATATTTGTCAAAGTACATCGAGGGAGCTCCCCCTCCATAATTCGAAGAGCACTCATTGCGTAGTGTGCATAGGCTGTTCATAACAACTTGTACTCGAGAGGTGTTAGTTGTTACGCCAACAGTTCTTTCTGGCGCCCACCGTGGGGCACGAGGCCTTGAAATAACTTCATAAAAGCTGAACGCTTTTTCATATCACGTTTATGACTATCTGGCGTCCTACTGCTCCAGTATTGCAACCAGCACTAAGTCCGCCTGTTATTCAGCCGAACTTAGCATTCATCGAAGCAGAACAGTCAGATATCATCAGTAGCTTGCGCACATTCATCTTTGAAAATCATACATCTACATCTCAGTGGAGAAACGCAGCTACTACTCTGGATAAAGAAGAAGAAAAAGCAGATCTTGCAGCAGGTAGACCAGTCTTGCCACCTCCTTCGTGGAATTAAGCATCCTGGCTTATCAAGTTTACATTAGAAGAAGGAGAAGAAATCCTCCTATACAGCCAGATCCTGTTTTTGAAGAAGCTCCTGATCAGTTTACTGAGTCAGAAATCTTAGAAGAAGAATCTCCCACTCCAATTGCAGAGATGGGTGATCGTAATAACAACAACAACAATGGTGAAAATCTCAACGGTCGTAATGGAAGAAACGCAAGACGTCCAGCCCCTTTGCCTTGGGGCGACAATATTGGACCGTTGGCTTTACCAGGACATCATGAATTGCCCAAGGGATCACGCAAGTTTTTCCCGAGATTTCATGGCGATGGTTCAAAACATCCAGATGAACATTTATCAGCATTCACGGCGGCTTGTTCCGTTTTGCATATTGCGCATGAGGACATCGCCGTTCGTCTTTTCGTGGAGACTCTTGAGAACAACGCAGCAGATTGGTTCAACAATCTTGAACCAGGAATTATTACAAGTTGGGCTGTCATGAGCGAGAAGTTTTTGGCAAGATTCAAGCCTGCCGAAGACAATCACAGATTATTTGCACAACTCTCAAATTCAAAGATGGAGAAGCATGAACCGATGAGAGAATTCATGGCAAGGTTTAATCGCCTTGTTACACGTCTTTCTCACACTTTGAATCCATCTGATGAGATTTTGATGAGTTCTTTCATCAACGCATTGCCATCAGAAATTGCCTTTTTCTTGAAGATAAGCGAAGAAGATGATCTAACACACCTTCAGGAGGAAGCAATCAAGCTTGAAGATACCATGATTACAACCGGCAAGATGAAAGATGATTCGATCAGGCCGCTCGTGCAAGCGTCGGCCGATCCGTTGCTACAGAAGGTAGCAAATAAGGTGACGATACTAAAACGGCAGTCACCACCTCAAGGGCAACCAACCTTGCCCTCACCTCCTTTTCAATCTCAACCAGCATATCAGCCAAGGAGGAATAACTTTCAGCCGTACAATAATTTCAAGTCGAAGTTTCCGCAAGGACAACCGAGACAAAACAATGAAGCTGAAAAGGCTACGGTCTTTTGCACGTTCCATGATTCAGCAGAGCACACCGGGTCTACTTGTCCGGAAAATCAAAGAATGAATCAGCTCATGGGATTTGCTGATTCCGCTCCTAGTTCAGACTTCATACCTTCCAGTTCAAACGTCGTCTCTTCACAGGCAGGCGAGTTTGATGGCGACTCCGCAACGGGATATTTTGATAGAGAACCCGTTATTGAAGAAGAAGAAGAATCCCGTTTTTCTCTTGCAGTGAATCATGAGAATATTACCTTACCTGTGTTCACTCGTGCTCAACATTTCAAAGCACAGAAGGAGGAAGAGGAAAAGCGGAATTTGAATGCAAAAGCAAAAGAAGTAGTTTCTACTTCTAATCAAAAACCTTCACAAGAGAATATCTTGCCAGCAGCTTTAGATACGTCTTCAGCGAGCTTTGACATTGTTTCTTCCATGATGAAGACTAAGGTGCAGATATCTCAGCTGGAGTATTTACAAGATCATCCAGAGCAGTTGGATAGGATCTTGAACGTTCTTAAGAAGAAGAATGTCGTTCAGCCGACATTGTTACAATCCTCAGTTCCTGCAGAAGAGAAGCCGAGGCCATTTTATATATCTTTATATATAGGAGGTTTCAAGCTGAGCAATTGCATAATTGACAGTGGAGCTTCGGACAACGTAATGCCCTTACAAATTATGAATGCGTTGGGACTTTCGTGTACCCCGACTCAGGAAAAGTGTTACTCACTTGAGTCCAAACCGGTGCCGTTAGTTGGTCAACTCAAAGATGCGCAAGTGAGGCTAGCGTCTTGTCCAGAGAAGAAGATTATGATGACTATCCTTGTAGCTGATATTCCTACCAGTTACGGGATGTTACTTAGTAGAAGTTTTTGCAAGGATCTTGGAGGAGAAATACAGATGGATTGGTCGTTCGCGACAATTCCATTAAAGAAAGGTACTTTCAAATTAGAGCCGGAAACCAAATCAAAGTTTACAGTGGTAAAGTCCCAGGACCCACATGCTCAAGTGTTGTATCAAGACACGGGTCCAGGCACATACGCTATGGTGTCTGAAGTGACAGATGATTGTCAAAATTTTGCACTTTCCACCGAATTACCAGATGAAGAATCAAAAGTGTGGACGATGCAGTTTGATGGCAGTTGTTCAACTTCATGTTTCGGAGCGGGAGTAGTGATTATCTCTCCCGAAGGTCGTTTATATCCTTTTGCATATAGGTTGCAATTTGATTGCACTAATAATACTGCAGAATATGAGGCGCTTTTGTTAGGTCTCAAAAACGCAAAGGATATGGGGATCAAGCTGCTTCAAGTTGAAGGAGATGCAGAGCTGATCGTAAAGCAGGTCAGAGATCAATTTCAAGTTAGAAAGAATCGTCTCCAAAACTATAGGCAGAGAGTATGGAATGCAATCGAATGGTTCGATGCATTTAATATCAAATACATTTCAAGAATGAACAATAGCAAAGCTGATGCGCTTGCAGTTTCAGCCGCTCTTTTTATGCCTAATTCTGATTTTCGTCAGAATTCATTTGCTATTGAGTTAATTTACAGACCAGCTGTTCCTGATAATTCAGACAACTGGCAAGTCTTCAGTGATGATGAACATATCGAAGAATTTCTCGTCATGGGAGACAACTACAAAGAATTGTTCTTTGAAGGGAGCTCAAATCCTTGCAAAGAGTCAATTACTGAAGAATCTGAGGTTATAGAATCTGGAATCATACAATTGAAAGGAAATCAGATTCCTAAAGGTTTTGTATCCTTAGAGGATATTTTTGACAGGCATGATCGTTACATCCAAGATCAGAAAAGGTCAGGGGTGAATACTTCGTCAGAATACAGTCAAGTCAACATAGGTACTGAAGACAAGCCTCGGCTTGTGAATTTGGGTACGTGTTGTACTCCGGACGAGACTGAGAGGTTTATCGCCTTGTTCAAGCAGTACAAGGATGTTTTTGCCTGGTCATATGAAGATCTAAAAGTCTTCACACCCGTTGAATTGTCTCACACAATTCCGCTGAAGTCTGAAGTGCAGCCTTTCAGGCAGAAACAAAGACATTACAATCCGCGAATTCAAGATACTATCTATGCGGAAATTCAGAAGATGGTGGATTCCAGAATAATTTTTCCTATTCATCACTCCACCTGGGTGTCAAACATCGTTCCTGTACGCAAGAAGAATGGAGAAATCAGAATTTGCGTTGATTTCAGGAACTTAAATCAATCGTCCTTGAAGGACAATTATCCCTTACCTATCATGGAGCATACATTGCAGACAGTTACCGGATCGGAAATGCTATCACTTCTTGATGGTTTTTCCGGATACAATCAGATTGCAGTGGCTGAAGAGGATCAAATCAAAACAGCTTTCACCACGCCGTGGGGAACGTTTGCATATGAGAGGATGCCTTTCGGCCTTATCAACGCCGGTGCTACTTTTCAGAGAGCCATGGATTTAGCGTTTGGGGATCTTAGGAATAAGATCATAGTCGTCTATCTTGATGACTTAACCGTTTTTTCAGATAAACGGAGTGATCACTTTTCACACCTCGTGAAAGTGTTCGAGAGATGTAGGTATCATAAAATATCTTTGAATCCAAAGAAGTCAATCTTTGCGGTTACGGAGGGCAAGTTACTTGGTCATATCGTTTCCAAAGAAGGTACTAGAATAGATCCGAATCGGGTGGATTCAATCAGAAACCTATCTCTCCCTACAAGCAAAACGCAGGTGCATTCATTTTTCGGTAAAGTTAACTTTATCCGAAGATTTGTACCTGATTTCTCAGAGCTGACGAAGGAGATTTCAGCAATGATGAAGAAGACGTCTACATTCGTGTGGACGGACGAAGGCAAGCAGGCCTTTAATAAGATAAAAGAAGCTATTGCTAATGCACCAGTGTTAGTTCGGCCTAACTTTCAGAAGGATTTCATTCTTTATTGTTATGCGTCGGAACATTCATTGTCTGCCATTTTGACACAGCAACTCAGTGAGGAGGGTGAATCTCCTATTGCTTTTATGAGTGCTAATTTCAAAGATGCTGAGATGCGTTATTCCCAGATCGAGAAGAACGCTTATGCTGTTGTCAGAGCTGTCAAGAATTTCAGATTTTATCTTTTGAATTCACATCACCGATCCAGCAGTAAAAAGTGTGCTTACTCAGCAGGAGATGGGCACGAAAAGAGGAAATTGGATCGCGAGAGTTCAAGAATATGATCTGGAGATCAAACCAACCAAGCTTGTTCGCGGGCAAGGTCTTTGCAGGTTATTGGCGGAAGATGGAGATCGCAAGTTCAAGAGCAATAGTGGAATTGTTTCAGATCAAGAAGTTGAAGAAGACTTACCTTTGGTCTTATTAGTTAATTCTGCGGAAGAATGGTACACATCTCTTTGGTATTATTCAGTATATGGAGAATGTCCACGTCACATGGACAAACAGCAGAAAAGAACATTGAAATTGAAAGCACAGAATTTTGTGCTAGTTAATAACGTTCTGTACAAGCGTGGCCTTGACGGAACTTTCCTATTATGTGTCGGAAAAGATCAGCAGCGAAGGTTGTTAGAGGCTTTTCATAATCAAGCGTGCGGAGGACACTTTTCATCGAGGGTTACTGCATTCAAGATCCTACGAGCACAGTTCTATTGGCCAACTATGTTTCGTGACGCATATGATTGGGTGTACAAATGTCAGTTATGTCAGCAGTTTGCTGGTAAAGTGAAATTGGCATCCTTTCCTCTCAGGCCAGTTATCATAGATGCTCCATTTCAGCAGTGGGGTATTGATTTTGTAGGTCCCGTCAACCCAAGTTCCAGCAAGGGGCATGTTTATGTCCTTACAGCGACAGATTATTTTACAAAGTGGGTTGAGGCAATTCCTACCAAAAGAGCTACATCCGAAGTGGTTTGCAGTTTTCTAAAGGAGAATATTATTTCTCGCTTCGGAGTTCCTCGCAAAATTGTGACTGATAATGCTACTTGCTTCTCGTCAGAGGAGATTTTAAGTTTTTGTTTTGATCACGGCATAATGTTGTCTCATTCATCAGATTATTACCCTCAGGGTAATGGACAAGCCGAATCATCCAATAAGAACATTGTCACAATCATACGCAAGTTGGTTGAGTCAAATCAGCGAGCTTGGCATACTAAGTTGTACGACGCTCTTTGGGCTGATCGTATAACTCCTAAGAGAGCTATTGGCACCTCGCCTTTTATACTTTTGTATGGCACAGAAGCTATTCTGCCCATTACATTGGAGTTGTCTGCTTTACAGTTGGCATCAGCAGTAGAAGATGAAGAATTTAATGATCCTATTCAAAAGAGGATTTTGCTCCTGATGAAACTTCAAGAAGAAAGGACGGAGGTTGTTGATAAAATCACTCAGCATCAAGAAAGAGTGAAGAAAATTTTTGATAAGAAAGCTCGTTACCGAGACTTTCAAGTCGGAGATCAAGTCCTTTTGTGGGACAAGAGGCATGAGCCAAAAGGAATGCATGGAAAATTTGATTCCTTATGGTTAGGGCCCTTCCAGATTCACGAAGCAGCAGGAGAGAATACTTATATTCTTTCACATCAAGATGGAAGGCTCTTCCCGCTTCCTTATAGCGGGCAATATCTTAAGCACTTCAACCCTCCGGGGGAGGAGTAACATTGTAAATATTTTATAAGTAATTTTTACGCTTTATCGTAATGTCGTATTGTATTTCCCCGTTTTGTGACGTTTTGTCGTGTTTTAGGTGATCTAAGTAGTCTTGTTTTAGGTGATTTTTAGGTTAAGTTTTTAGGAAACTCCCAAGTTTTAGGTGAAATAGGGAAAATTCTGACTCCAATGCCCAATTATAAGTCACTGGTCTACTTAACACTGAGATTCTTAGGTTCTCCTATGCCGTAGGTATCCGACATGGTCACCAGTCGGAGCCTAATGTTGTACCCAAACCAAATTTTTTGCTTCATTAAGGCATTTTGAATTTTAAAGTCTAAACCTCGCTAAAATGTTGTGAAATACCGTTTTGGGCAATGTCAAGCATGGAGTTTTTGTCAATATTATGACAATTTGCTATTCGAGGAGATTCTTTCCTTGATTTAAATTTAAAATTCCCTCCCGACTGCCAGTTACCTCCAGTGATTTCGAGAAAATCATTTTTACATCGATTTGAAGTTATCTCGATTAAAATTTTAAAATGGCATTTTTAATTAATTAAAATTTTAATTTAATCGCCATTTTAATTTATTATTTCAACGCATTTAAAAATTCGACATCGATTGTCAAAATTGGCTAGGCATTATTTTATTTTCCGTCCATAATCGACTTCCGAAACAAATTCCCCTTGTTAAATCGTCCGAAATTTTAAAATCGCATGGGTCAAAATCGAAGGGGGAATTTAATATTAGACTTAGGAAAATAATTAAATTAATTAATTAAATTTAATTTCTCTATCTTGCTAAGAGAAATTTTAATTTCCTCCGAATGCCTTTCGATTTAATCGTGCTGAGAAAATTTCACGTGTCTTTGAAGTCAAAATTTTAAATTTTAAATCTCCACTTGATTATTTTATTTCTAACGCCTTTTAATTTACTTGTTTTTGAAAAATTTAAACGCCTCTTTAATTTATTTCAAGATTAAACGCCCTTTAGACAAACATTAAATCATCTCTTAGTTTCAACGCCTTTTAAAATTTATCAATTTTCTATCCAGGCTGGGCGCATATGAACCATGTTGCTTGAAATTCATATTTTCTAAGTTATTTTCCTTCAAAATTCTAAGGCGCAAATTACCCTTTATGCTTTCAATTTTGAGCATATTAAACCTTTAATTGTCAACATTACATTCTTCAAAGCTGGGCGCAAATTCAAAGTTGATCTTTCATTCCTCCACGCCTTAGAATATTCTTATGTTCACTTTCTCCTTGAAGTAGGGCGCATTCATGGTAGTCTCCATCTAATTCCAATATACTCCAACTTTTAATCCACTCTCTTAATTCCCTCAGGCGCGTATGAAGAGCTGAAGCTTTGGGCGCATATAAGATCTCCATGTTGCATCTTGTTCCTTGGGCGCAAAAGAGGGGGTCAATGTTTAGTTTAGAGAGGGGCGCATTTAGAGTGTTGATCTTTCAATTTCGCTTTTTCAGCTTTGGGCGCAAATCATATATGGCATTTTCAATTTCAACGCCTAAGGCAAACTTTTATGTTTTTGTGCATATGGCATGGTCAGTTTTTATTTTTGGAAGTGAGGCGCATTCTACACAAGGTGTTTCAGCTTTGAGAAGGGGCGCATTTGGCACATGGGCTTACATTTTCAACATTAAAACTTTTATCAACGTCCTCCTTCTCCAACCAAGGCGTATTTCATACTATCAAATTTCGATTTTCAAAACTCCAGGGGGGCGCATATGAGGGGTGCAATGTTCATTTTTAACCACTTAGAATATTTCTTATCACATCCCTGGGCGCATATGGAGGGTGGAGCATCAAGGCGCATTTTGCACCCTCAACTTTCAGTTTTGAGGCTTAGACCTTTTAGCAACGTCCTTGCTTTCCAGGCGCATCTGAAGGTTCTAACTTTCACTTTGTGCCTTAGTAAAATTTTCAACTCTTCCAAAGAGGGGCGCATATAGCATGGCTTTCTTTTAATTTTCACACCCCAGGCGCAAATTAGACCATCAACTTTCACTTTTGAGCTTGGGCGCAAATCATCCTCCAAGGTTTCAATTTAACCCTTAGGCGCATTTGAGTGGTGGAGGTTTCAATTTTGTCCTCGGCGCAAATCATCCTGGCTACGTTTACTTTGAAATGCCTTAGAAAAATTTTCATGTTTTAACACCTTCATGACCTTGGGCGCATATGACCTAGCAAGCATCAAGGCGCAAATAGCATAGTCAACTTTCACTTTTTGACACTTAGAATATTTCAAGGCTCACTTTATCCTCCAGGGCGCATTTGGCCACCTCAACTTCCAGTTTTTGTCAAGAGGCGCATATAATCCCCTGAGCTTTTAATTTTTTCCTTAGCCAAATTTCAAGTTACCTTCAAGGGCGCATTTAACCATGTCCACGTTCGATTTTGACACACTGAGTGAGATTTTTATGCTTTTAAAGAGGGGCGCATCCAAGGGGTCAAGCATCAAGTTAGGGGCGCATCCAGCATATCCAACTTTCATTTTTGCCACCCTAGGCGCAAAATGCAAGGGCAACATTCATTTTAAACACTTAGAAATTTCAAGGCTCACTTTATCCTCCAGGGCGCATTTGACCATAGCTACGCTCAATTTAAATGCCTTAGAAAATTTTCATCATTTTACTCCCTCCAGGACCTTGGGCGCATTTGGCAGGGTCTCCGTCAAGTTTCCGGACTTAGAAAAAAATTTTCACCTCTGTTCAGCCTTCAAAGTGAGCTTTAATGCCGGACTTGAAATTCTATCCATTCTAGCACAATTTTGCGCCCTCTGCTAGATTTAAGTTGATTCTCCGTGGTCAACCCTAATTTGCCCTGACTTTCTATTTTTAGAAAGTTCTTTGAATTTTGCGCCGTTGACTGGATCCTGACTCCAGAAAGCCTGATTTTTACCTTGCTTTGAATTTTGACCAACTCGTTCTGTCAGCGCCTGATGTCTGTTTGTACCTGCTATTTTTAGCAACCTGCTAAAAATAGAAACTGCTCAGAAAGTCTTCAAATTTTGCGTGTTGAATGCCCGAAACATGGTGATTGCGACTGGACGTTGTTCTTGCCTGGATGTCGGGTTCTGCCCTCGATTTTAGGAAACCCTAATTGACCTGCTAAAAATAGCAACCATCTGATTCTTCATTCCCTGCAACTCTGTTTGTTTTGAAATTCGCGCCACGGATTACTTATCACATGCTTGACTCGTACCCGTCGAGATCAGGTGTCAACCTGCCAATTATAGCCGTTTCTGAGGTGACTTACTATTTATAGTAAGTGCCTATTTCTGAGACTTCCTTTGCTCCGTTTGCTTTGAAATTCGGACAGTGTGCCCATCGCTGGTGAACTTGCCCATTTGTGCTAACGCCGAGACCAACTTTCTATTTATAGCCCCTGTCCAAAATGCCTTACTAAAAATAGCAGGTTCTCTGATTGCCTTCAAATTTTGCCAGCAGACTCTCGAAAGGATGCCGATCGTGATGGGTACTTCAGTTTTGAACATTTTGACCTCTGACCCCTCATTTTTAGTGCTGAAGCTCGAAACCCTAATTTATGCATGTAGCTCAAATGAGCTCCGTTTGACGTCGTTTCAGTTGCATGATGATCAGCCTGCAGTTCTGAAGCGTCGAGCTGCTGCCCAAGTAATACCTGCTAAAAATAGAAAGCGGCCTGAAAAGTGATCAACCAGCTATCGGATGATCTTGCATGTCATACTGCCCGAAAAATCTTGAAAAACCCAGAAAAACCCAGAAAAATCTTCAACATGCACGCACTGGCTAAAAATAGTAAGTTTCCGAAAAGTGGTCAGCTCCATTTGCATGTTATACTGTCGCGAAGCTCTTGGAAAACCCAGAAAGAAAATGCCGACATGCGCTGAAAATATCTGTATGCAAACCCTAATATCGGCTTCCGAAGGCCGAATGCTGAAAGTCATCATCATACTTTGCATGTCACATCACCGCGAAGGTCTCGAAAAACCCAGAAGGAATCTCCGGACATGCGTTGAAAGATTCTGCGTTTAAGCCCTGAAAATTGCCTCCGAAGGCAGAACTGCTAAAAATAGCAAGTTGTCCGTTTTTGCTCAAAATTTGTCAAAAGTGAACTTGAAGTGCTCGGAATGCTATGAAGTTGCCAAAATGCGAAAATCCTAAGAAAATCAACCCTAAACTGACACTTACTAAAAATAGAAAGTTGGCAGAACTCAGTGAAAATTTAGGGGTTGCTTGCTGAAAACATGGTAATAACTCTGCTAGGCTCAAAAGCTAAATAATCAACTCAATTTGACCTCAATGTGACCTAAAAACGTGAAACCCTAATTTCAGACTTGGTCGAATCTTTGCGTTCAAGCTTGCTGACGGGAACATCCCCCGGAAAGCAGATAACGGAACAGAAGCCGAACGAGAGAGAAAGACAAAATCAAAGCCAAAAGACCAGAACGGAGCAAAAATTTAGGGGTCCCCATTTTGAATGGGGCGATGTGTGAAAAGGTCACAACACAACCCTCTGTTTGATCTTGAATCTAGCGTTATCTGTTGATCCTGAGATGTTGCGAACACATTCACTGCGGAGCTGGATCCAAACTGAAAAGAAGTGCCTTGGAGGCATGATGATGAAAAGCTGAGTTTAGGGCTTCAAAAGAATGGGCGCCTTTTCCAAGAAAAGGCGCTTTTGCTAATGCCTTAGTGAATTTTCAAACTTTGTTCTTCAGCCTTTTGAAATGACCTCTCGTGCTTTGATCTGGATTTCTCGTTGATCGGAGAGTCAGATGATTTCGCTTGATGTCTCATCAGGTACCCAGCTCTGTTCTGCCAAAAGTGACTGACTTCAGAAAACCTAGATCTCAATATAGGGTTCCTTTATTCAAGGGCGCCCCTCCTTGAAAAGGGAGCTTTTACCTTTTGGCCTGATCATCTTCATTTGAAAAGTTGCCTACTTTGATCTAGATTATCCGTTGAATGCTCTATCAGATGTTGGTGCTTGCAGTTGCGTTTCCGAGATCTACTTGGGCTGAGAAGATTATCTTGGGAAGCCTTTTGTCATTTATCAGCATCTGGAGGTCAAGAAAGAAGGGCGCCTTTCTTTTGGAAAGGCTCTTTTTTCTTAGAACTTCGCCGTTAACTGTGGTTTCCTGATTTTCCTCACCCGCCTCTTTTTGCTTTGTCAGCAATTGCTTGTGATCTATTCCTCAGATGATTTATCTGTTTGTTTCATTGTCGCGCCAGCAGGAAAATGTCAAGAATGAATGCCTTGGATGATCTTGGTGACTGCATTTGACCCTTAAAGATCATGGGCGCCCCTGCTTGAAAAAGGCTCTTTTCAGCACGTGAACTTGTTTCTCCTTCATAACGTTTCCAGAGTCGGTCAAATTTTGACCTTTTTCAATTTCAGGAATCTCCTTCATGAAACAGCATCGTTTTAGACCTTTTCCTCCATGGTTGCGTCGTTGAAGCTTTTGAAGCTTAGCTTTTAGCACCTGGTACTGGCCAATCTGCCATTAATGGCTGTGGAGCTTCTAACTTTATTGCTGAAAAATAGAAATAGACCCACCAAAGTAAAACATGTCTTTTGCTGATTCTGACTTGACCAATGTGATCGTGAAGCCTTTTAATCCTATCAAAATCATTTTCAATCATTTCTGGGAAGGTCCTATTTTCGGGGGTTTCCCTGAAAATAGGGGCGAAAAACCCTAATTTTCAAATTTTCAGAATTTTGCACATGTGTTCCTTGATAGAAACCCACCAAGATTTTATGATTGGTTTGACCTAAAACAGACTTTACATGGCATTTTAACAGGATTTAGCTCAATTTATACAGAATGCCAAAAAAATTATTTGGGTACAACAAGGAGGTATCTAGATCAGTTATCAAGACCAACAAGCAGTTCTTGGAGAGTAAACGAAGGCGAAAGTCAGTTCCTATGACAAAGCCGCCAGTGAATTTTTCTTCATTACCTTCTACTTCGTGGTCAAGGCCTCGGGTTAAGGCAATTGTAACGCCACTTGAAGGAGTTAGACTCAGTGGAAACACAGGAAAGAGAACTACTGGTAAACGGAAGCAGAAGCAAGTTGAGAGTGTGCCTGAGATTCCAGTAGAGATAGTCATTCAGGTTGAGCCTCACGTTTCACCTCCTAGTTCGCCACATGTGCAACCTATTGATATAGATTCAGAGCCTGAGATACCAGTTCAAGTAGGATCAGACACAACTGAAACAACACAGGTTGATACATCAGGGACAGCCTCTCCTCGAATTGATAACATTGTTTAGTCTTGTTGGCTCGAGAAGTCTTTGGGGAGACAGAGGCGAGAACCTTCATATAATCTTGATTTATCTGAGTTCGGTGAACCTTATCAGAGAAGGTCGAACAAGAAAATCAAGAAGCAGGTGCATATCGAGAAGACTCTGGAATCAGAGATTGTTATAGAGGTTGCTTTTCTTCCAGAGGGTAAGAGCCTAGATGAGGTTGAAGTCGGTGATTTTACTTTCACCAAGGAAAATATTGGCAGGACCACTCGAGAGATAGATGTGAGCCTTCTTAAGATTGTCACCAATAATCTTGAAGAACGCATCACGAAGGATGGAGAGGATAAGGCATTGCTTAAAGCTGAAAACAGTCAACTTCATCAGTATATTTCTGATCTCGTTCACGGAAATCCAAGTAGAGCGCCTGTTCTTCCCCAGAATACACCTGCAGAACAACGAAAGTTGGATCAGTTAGTCAGTCATGGCAGACTTTTGGATAACTGGATTGAAGGCTTAATTGTTATAGGTCAACATCTTCTTATGGACTTGTATCAGTTGAGGAGTGACGCACATAAACTTTGTCAAGGCGTTTAGTTGCTTGAGGTTTTAGTTGCAGAGAGTTTAGCCAAGGATCGAGTTCTTGTTTCTCAGTTGTCTGTTGCATATGATGCTTTGGAGCTTGATGAAGATCAAGAGAATTTTTTTACTTGGAGGGAGCAGCACCTTTTCAAAATGGAAATATGTGAAAAGATCTCTACCAAGTTGTTTTCACTGAAAGATAATGTTGTTGGAGCTCTCGCGCTTGTCAGTGGTTTTGTTGTTCAGATTCTGTGTCATTACCTTCTTGAAGATGGCACGTATATTGCACTAAATGAAGTACAAGCTGAGTTCGAAAAGCTGATTTGTGATAGCCTTGAGGGAGATCCTATGGCAGCTAAATTGGAGAATATTTTAGTTATTTCAGCTAGCTTCAAGAAAGCGGCTGAAGATGTCAAAGAATGCATGCATACAATCAGGGAAAGTGACAAGGAGTTGAAGAAACAGATTATTGCTTTGGATAGCATCAAAGTGCCAAAAGACAGAGTGATTGATGAGTTCCTGGACGAGGTGTTGAACCGAGATGACTTTGAGTGATCTACCAGTTGGGACCTACAGTTAGTTTCAAGGGAAGAGTCATGAGCACCAGTTAACTCAACTTTCAGTCTTAAGTTCACTTGTTGACCTCATACATACTTATCTCTTCCTTGGGATTATCTTTATAGGAGTTAGGGTTAGGGTTTCCAATTAACTGAAAATAGTGTCCAGTTAACTTTGCTTTAAATAAGGACATGCATGCTTGCACCTTGTCCATTTAGATTAGTGTTGATGTGGTTTTTGTGACCATACCAAACAGCAGAACAAAATAGTTTTGGGGCTACTCCGTTCTCTCTTGATCAAAGTATTCCATGCGCTAAGATTGCGAGAAAGTTCGCATGTTCAACTCCAAGGTTCCTTAAGTGCGAATAGACCCAGGTTTGGTTGATGTGTATTGCTGTGTTCGTACGAGGGGACTTACACAATTGTCCAGATTTCTTGCAGTTAGCAGCTAATGTATGATTTTGAAGGGGAATTCTCACGTGTATGATTTGGCAATGTGTATCTTTTCCTAAGACTAATAAGAAATGTACGGAAAGTAAAAGGGGAAAGGCCTAAGAAACTTATATTCTATTCTAAATGCAGGGTATGTGGGGCTTCGTCTCAATAGACTTCAACCGGATTTCACCTAGCCCCCGTCGGACAGCCTCAGCAAAATCGGTGCAATCTTCAAAGGGGATAGCAAAAGGTATTCAAGTTATAGTTTAACATACATACACCATCAGAACAACGCATATAGGTATGTAAACCACAACCGAAGTTAAACACAAGATAATGTCCAGTTGACCACGCAAGGCAGACTTATCATCAACAAGCCGCTAGTGGTATGGAATAAGGCGAAGCTATCTCAATAAAACACCACACGCCAAAGTAAGCTATTTGCATGAATTAAGCTACTTGGATATGAAAGGAAGAAGAAACCTTGCTAGCATTTCATGACAAGACGAATTCCATCATCAATGAAAAGATCTATTATCATAAAATGTGTTACACAACAATCTCTTCAAAAGTTTTCAAAGGGAAAACTTTCTCTCTTCTCCAAATTGTGCAAAAATGCTCTACAATACTACACTATCTAGCTCTAATGCTCTCTCCAATTCTAATCTGATCTAGTTCTGATCTCTAATGAATTACAAATGAGGGGGACTCCCCCTTTTATAGCTAGCCAAGTCCCAAAAGACGGCTAGGGTTACAATCAATAGAGTGGCCAGAATCGTTGACTCGGCTAACCTAAAAACTGCGAGGAATAGAAATTGGTACATTAAATGAATCAAAGATTCCCACTCACTCCCAAAATAGAAAAAGGTAATAAATGCTCCATATTCAATCTTCTAGAAGATCCTCGTCCAGTAGTGTGTTCCCATTTTCCCTCTCTCTGATTGCCAACTCAACAAATCTGCTAAGTACGGCCTCAACCTCCTGAGCTGAAATCGGTGGAACACAATCCAACTGAAACTCTAACACCGTGACTGAGTGCTCGTGCCTTGTACCAAGATTTTCTCCAAGCAGCTAAGGAGTCCTGCGTGTTCTGGATCAAAGTGGAGAATGTAGCAGTATTCTCAAAGTCATCCTGTACAAAGGTCTTAATGTCTGCGAAGAAAGGCACCAGCAAACCCCTCAAATTATCAAAACTTATTTCATCTGGATTCAGCCGCCTAGCAAATATGGCCTCAAAGGTGTTCTGAACTCCATCTATGATATTGGCCATAGCCCTGTGAACCTTGGCTGAATTTGCCTGTGCCGCATCAAAGAAGCCACGCCCTGTGATAGCTGAAGAATACCACCGAGAGAAATCATATCGGTCATTCGCCTGAATGACACCTCCATCAATCAGCAACTGCAATGGCACATGCCTCAACACCTCAAGGCAATGGATCACCTTCATTAGATAGAGGCATAAGCCCCAAGCATGATCCACGCATCCATCAGGTGTCAAAATAGTAGAGGCACGTTTGAAAGGCGAAACCAAGGTCCTCCATAAATTTCCTGCGTACCGATCTGAACTCTGTGACCCATTTATCGCCTCTGGCATGCCCACAACTCACTAAGCGGCCCGTCGACTCTCTAGGAATATCGGCTGGAGGCTCTATCACTGGTACATCCTGCCCTCGAGAACGAGACAACTGCTGAACATATCCAATTAAGGCTTTGTGTTCTCGTTTCAACTTCTTATACTTCCCTTCTTTCTTGAATAATCTATCCTTGAGGGCAAGGAAGGAGTTATCACACTCCTCAACAATCTGAGCACCAGTAGGGCGTTCCAAATCCAGAGTGGTGACCACGTAATTTTCAGGAACTGCTTCATTCCGGTCACACTTGACTCGTGGGACAGCAACGTGGAGAGTACGAGAGCCATCCTCATCGGTGGAGATCTTCGAAAATTTCCTTGCCTTCTTCTTAGCGATTGGAGGAGCGATCGGTTCAAAATTCTTCCATCTCAACTCTTCCGGATCAATCTCCTGCTGGGGCCTTCTCATTCTATCTTTAAGCCAATCGGGGCACCTCATCTGACGCATATCCGAAGGACTCTTTGCTCTGATACCTCGACTTCTCTGCTTTGTTCAACTTCTTCGATGCAGCGAGGCTCCTTCGTCCTCAAGTGGTGAGTGTCACGACGCTATATCATCATCATAAGCCATCGTTCATGGCGCCTCTAACTCTTCTTGGCCCGGGGTGGAGTAATAGTCCCCTCATCATCCTGCTGATCCTGCTGATCAACCCTAACAGGTACATTGGCACTCTGGCCAATTGACTCCCTCCGTGGAGGCTGAATATCATCCTGTACTACCTGCACCTGATTCAATACAATCCTATGATCAGCAAATAAAGACACCTCCTGTATGCTTGGAGAACGTGTCTCCAAGGGTGCTGCCACTGTGACTCGTGGAGGCTCTGGCTGAACTAATTCTTTCTTTCTGGACTCTGGTCCTCTTGTGATCTGCTTCTTTCTTCCTATGGTGGGCGTCCTGTGATCTCCCATCAAGTTGTAAGTCAAGGCAATTGACCTACTCTTCAATCTATTTACTTTCCTGTCAACCCATGCCCTGGTGAATGTCATAACCGGGATGGATAGAGTATCTAAATCGGCAACCTCGGGCTCTGACCAATCCACAGGTGGAAGTGGAGTATCTTGAACAGCTGCATAATCTGGATGCACAACATCCATATCCTCACTGACCTGGTCCGGAACTGGAACTACCTCACACTCCCTGATCAGAGTAATCGGCAACCGAGAGAACATTCTCTTCCTTACTTCAATTTCGTCAACTGCATCAGCCCAATAGTCTTCTATGGTGGCCTTATGTTTGAACTCCTCCGACAGAACCCAATTGATGTTATGGTGCGGGTCATAATGCTGTCGGCTTGTATGATATGAGAAATGATAAAATTGCTTCTCTAGCCGCCTGTATCGAAGGACACACCTCATCCGAGTTGCCCATAACAATTGGAAATTCTATCCCTCCTTTCTTCTTCTTCTTTTGGATTTTGTCAAAGGCTAGCAACTGTCTAGATATCTCTAGCATTATTATTCTATCTGTTGGGTACTTAGGCAGCCTATAAGGGTATGAAGAAAATCCTTGCAGCCTAATGTATGAAAACCTCGGAAATTGTATAAACCAGCACCCATACCTCTCAATCAGCTCCTGTGCATTTCTAGAGATTCTGTGATGTAACCTCTCCTGAAGCAGCCTCGTGATGTACATGGTGAATGAATCGTTGACACGTTTGTAGTGGGTTGTACTTGACAAGTGCAACTGTGTACATGCCTCATGGATTTTGAACTGATGAGAGCCGCATCCAACAGGCTCTTTGTAAGAGATCCCCCTGTACCTCGTCATTCGTGCCAACATATAAATAAGGTAGGAGCTCATGTAAAACATTTTAGTCCTCCTCAAGCTCAGGAGCTGCTCATGTATATTATCGCTGATCATCTCAGCCCAATTGACATAATCCTTGCCCTCTAGCACCAGGTTGATGTAATAAAACATCCAAGGCTCAAAAATGTAGGACTGTGGGCAACCACCAACCCTGCTCAGCATCATGATGAGATCACAGTATTCTTGTTTCAGGTCCTCTGCTATGATTTGTTTTGTTAACCCGTTGAAGGCTTAGATGCTCATCAGGTGGGTGTTAATTGTATCCATACGCTCGCTCCAAAAAGCGAGAAGCATACATCAAGCTCAGCGTTCACTGGACTTGTAAATCATGTTCTGTGCGGGATCGAAAGCCTTCACCAATGGTGCGGATGGAATTGGCAAGCACTTGGCCATCTGGTGACGTGATCGACCGGTGTTCCTTCTCGTAGCAGTTGGCGCACTCCATAATCAACTCCGAACACTGAATAGCTAGCGGAAAACCAGCAGCTGCATATAATCCACTTCGGACGATGTTGTGCGAAGTGACCGAAGCCCGATGACTTCCAATTCCGAACAGCCTGTTCTTGAAGGTCTCCAGGTTGACAGAGAGCCCAAGTTAGTGTCTGTCAACTTGCCCAGCTTTGAAATAAACTTCGACTCTGGCATGAACGTTTTGCTGAGCTTCTTGATCACAGCTTGTCTGGAGGCACCATTGTCCTTTCCGGTTGTTCTTGCTTCAGCCATCTGCAACATAACAAACATTCATCAGCAATTAAATTTAATAAAATAAGGCATGATAGGGGCTGCAGTCGAATTCTAGAAGCTGCAATAACTCTCGTGTTTGCAAACCTCAGCTTCTTCTCTTGAATATATTCGAATTCCGACACTTAGAACAGATTTCTAAGTGAACTTTGATGACTTTACTTCTCAATCAGCAATCAGCAATTTTAATTTCTATGTCTTCGTATCAGCAATCAGCAAATATCAAGCTAGCAAATTCGTGCTTCTAAGTTCTCAACTATTCCTTTGCTTCACCCCAAGGCGTCCCACAGGCAACTTCAACTAAGCTCAACAAATCAAATTTCAGACTTCAGCCTCAATACTGGCAAAGGCCGTACCTCTTCTACTTCAGCAATGGCGTACCTTTCAGCTCTCAGCAAACTCAAGGCGTCTCCTTCTACCTCCAGTGCAAGCAACCTCAAGGCGTCTTCTTCAGCAACTTGCACTCCTCAGCAAAATTCAAACTTCAGCAACTTAAGGCGTCCTTCCTCAACATTCAGATTTTAAACTCTCCAAGCAACAGTTCACTGCAACACTTCACTCTCAGAGCAAGTTCGACTTCTCCAGCTGTGAAAATGAGTGAAAAACTTCTCCATTTTATAGCTAAAATTCGAATTCTAGAAGAAGTTAATTTTAGCCAGTGCAATTAAACTCCACTACTCCACTTCAAGAATTCGAATTTTCCCTCTCTGGTGCTTCTGACACTTGTCTCCAGTCGTCGGGAATATTATTCTTCTAGAAACTTGACTTTGACTGGCGTTTTGGATTTTACTTTCGAAAATTAAATTCAAATTCACCATTTTTGAATCCACCAGCCGGAGCTCTGTCACTTGAATTCGAATTTTTAACTTCATCATCTGCTCTGGAAAATTCATCTTCGAAGAATTTAATCAAAATTATCTAGGCAACTCACTTCAGATTCATCGTTCGAAGAAAATTCATTTTGAAACACATTTTATTCGTTTTTGCCTTAGAAAATTTAAAATTCTCCCTTAGGAAAATTCACAATTCGAGCACTGGTTAAATTCTTCACTGAAAAAGTGTCGGCGAAGCCCAGAAGACTTGGAAATCCATTCATCATCGCAAATGTTTAGTACCCAGAAGCAAATTTTCTTCAGAACACCTCGAATTCATGGGTACCCAACGAACGGGTTCATTTAATTTTTCAATTTTTTGAACCTTAGAAAAATATATTATTTCCATCATTTAAATTCATACTTCGCCTGCGATCACTCTGTGTTGCTCTGACCTCTTGAAAAATTTGAAACATCTTGTATTATCATCATCTCTGACTTCATCACTGGGAAAAGTTGCTCGTGCTTCGGAAAATTTAATCATCTTGGTTCTAGGCGTATTTTCCAAGGAAAAATAATTTGCCTTAGGAAAATATTTTAAATCATCTCTTGCATTTTGAGAACTTGCCTCAGAAAAATTTTGATTGCCAGTGGAGAGGAATTTTTGATCAACTTTATTTGGAAATTTTACATTCATCAAGCACGCCTTACTTCATTTTATTTCACTCCACACTTGGAAAATATTTATTAAAAGCCCAACGCCTAGGCAAATTTTTCAACACTTAGAAAATATCTTATTTCCCCCCTGAGGCGCCTAGCACACTTCATCTTATTCTCAACGCCTTGAAATGCCTTTGAAAAATTTTCCAACACCTTATAACTCCCTTACTCTAGGCGTACACTTCACACTTGGGAAATTCTAACGCCTTCAAATATTTTCTAACACACACATCACCCTCAACGCCTTAGGAAAAATCTCCAACACCTATGACCTTAGGCGCATATCACACTTTGATAGGAAATTCAAAAATCACGCCTAAGGAAGCATCCTCAACACTCTCCACCCTTGGCGCGCCTAATACTTACCATCTTTTACCATGCTTTGGGAAAACTTTCATCCCATTTACTACCCTTAATTACCTTTCACATCTAAACATGGGCGCATTTCCTTGTAGGAGGAGGATAAACTTGCCACCACGCCTTGTGACCCTTCAACTTCCACGCTTTTGTCTTGACATGCACAAGTTTGGGCGCATTTTGCCTATGGAGGAGGACGAGATTCTTTGACCTTGTTGACTTTCTCTCCCCTTGAGCGCATTTTGATGTGTGTGAAGGATGAAACTTCTTCCAACGTTCTTGGGTGACTCTTCACCTTCCAATTTTTGTCTTGACATGGATGCATTTGGGCGCATTTTGCCCTTGCTGGTGGATAAGAAACTTTGACTCGTTTGACTCCTTGCAACCTGGGCGCATTTCACCCCCTGTGAAGGATAAGCTTGCATCTTGGGCGCATTTTGATGCATGAGGAGGATTTTCATGTTTGACTTTGCTTTGACCACCTTGTGAACTGGGCGCATTTCACCCCCTGAGGAGGATGGGCGCATTTTGAGGGGTGAGGCGGATTTTTCATGCCTTAGAAACTTTTTCAACTTTTCCCTCTTCCTTCTTGGGCGCATTTTGGCCTGGCAGCAGGATGAAAACGTTGACTTTTATTTGACTTTCCTGCCTTGGGCGCATTTTGCCCTGTGTGAAGGATAAACTCACACTTAGAAATTTTTCATGCCTCTAGCTGAGATGGGCGCATTTCCCTATGCCTGCTGGACGAGACTTCAGACTTAGACAAATTTTCATCATCTTTTGCCAGCTTACGTGCCCTGCCATTTATAGTAAGTTCTCTGAATTTGCGCCTCTGAAGCTCGGATCAACCTGAAATTTCAAACATAGCTTCTTCACAACTTTATCAACTTGTCGGCACTGCCACTTTTAGTCACCCTGCTATTTATAGCCTGTTTCTGAAGGTGACTTACTATAAATAGTAAGCTCATGTTTCTGATAGCTCCCAAGCTCTGATTGAGTTGAAATTTGGATGAGGCGCTCCTCACCACGTGACCTGCTGGCTGACACTGATGCATGCAGCTGATTTACTATTTTTAGCATGTTTCCAATCTGACTTACTATAAATAGTAAGTGCTCCGTTTGACTTGAAATTTCACCAGCAGATAGCTTGAAGTACGCTGATCGCGGTGGTTTACATCGGTTTTCGAAGATTTTGACTTTTGATGGCTATTTTTAGGCTCCGAAGGGAAACCCTAATTTGCACTGCATGCGTATCAAAAGATCTCCGTTTGTCCTTGTCTCGCGCACTGCGATCGACTCGTGAATCTGAGGCTGGGGGGGTGCCGGGACACACCCTAAAATAGCAAGTTCCTTCTTGAGTGAGAATCCTCATTTGCATGTCACACCATCGCGAAGCTCTCGAAAAACCCATCAGGAATCACCTGACATGCAAAAGAAACCTCGACATGCAAACCCTAAAAATAGCCTCGGAAGGCTGAATCCTGAAAGTGGTCATCTCGTCTTGCATGTTATATCATCGCGAAGGTCTCGAAAAACCGAGAAGGAATATCCAGACATGCAAAGAAAACCTCTGCATTTGGACCCTGAAATTCGTGCCGGAAGCCAGACTGCTAAAAATAGTAAGTCGTCTGTTTTCGCTCAAATTTGGCATGCAAGCAACCTGATATACTCTGAATGCAGTATGATGATCGGAATCTCGAAATAGCTGACAAATTACCCTGAATTTCACACTTACTAAAAATAGTAAGTACCTTGGAATCTGATGAAAATTGGCGGGAAGCCTGCTGGATGTCTGCTGACAACAATATTAAGTTCAATTTTCAATTTTCTCACTTTACTTGCCCCTGAATTGACCAGGAACGACGAAACCCTAATTTTAGACTTGGCCAATATTTCGCGTTTAAGCTTAATGACGGACACAACCCCCCGAAAGACGGACATCAGGAAAGAGACAGAGTGGGAGAGAGAAGAAAACCCAAGCCAAAAGACCGGAACGGAGCAAAAATTAGGGGGTCCCCATCTTGAATGGGGCGATGTGTGAAAAGGTCACAACAATTAGATGTTTTAGTTAACTGATGGTAGTTTTCTAGTTAACTGTATAGTTTCCTTTATTAGGGTTTAGCAATAAATCTTGCATGCATTGCAAGACTGTAGTTGACTCAAGGTGATTTTAGGGTTCCTACACCTTTTGATGTCTATAAATAAAAGCTTTTGCTCATTTGTACATAACTTTTGCATGAGAGAGAAATATATGATGTGCCTACCTTGCCTTCAATATTGCTCATTCTATATTTTTTCATGCGTTTTTACTATTATGATGAATTGTTATGCCACTTGGGTTTCATGCAATTATAATGGCGAATTCTTTCCTTAGTTAGATCAAATCTGTTTTGTGTTTAATAAACTTGTCCAGATTGAGCTGATAGATGTGCCACCTTTCCTTCAAGTTGAGAATCTATACTTGGTTATCATGTGATGTGTGTGAACAATAAACTTATTCAGATTGAGCTAATAGTTGTGCCACCTTTCCTTCAAGTAGAGAATCTGTACTTAGTTTATCGTATATTGTTGTTTCCAATAAACTTGTTTAGATTGAGCTGATAGATGTGCCACCTTGCCTTCAAGTTGAGAATCTATACTTGTTTATCGTCAGATAGTCATCCTTGCTCCATTTCCTCATGCTTTGCTTTCTTGAGGAAACTGGATAGATTTTAAGTAATTAGCCTAGTTGTAGTTAGTAGTCTGCGAAACCAGAAAATACTTAGTTGCAACATATATAGTTTTCAAGAAAGCCTTGTACCTCTTACAGCTGAGACAAAAAGACAGGAGATAGTTTAGATTACTTTTCCCTTTCCAAGCATTTTTGTTAAGCACAACGAGGGAGCTTCCCCTCCTAATTTGAAGAGCACTCATTGCATAGTGTGCATAGCTGTCCGTACCAACTTATACTCCAGAGGTGTTAGTTGTTACGCCAATACATACGAAGATATAAAGGATATATAGTGCTGCCCATTGGTCTCAAGTATGACTCAAAAGTCAATTATATTTAGAGCAAGTTTGTAATTATGGCCAATAAAGTGATAAGGATAATTGTTCATTTGTGTTCAACACTCCAATAGGATGGAATGCCCTTAGGTTTCATCACCAACATTAGAGATTAACAAGGACAAATCCTAACAAAAATATCTAATCAACAGTACAATAATATGGCACTAATTTCTTTGAGGGTTGTCATTTCATGTCTAAGTGAATGTGGTAGCAAACCCTATCTACTAGGGTTTTTGTACAGGTAATTTTCATTTGTGCTCATTGTAGCCATTAACCAATTGACTTTGGGGCATTCTATAATTGTTGCATAATGAATAATAAAGGTGGTGAGATCTAGTTAGAAATACCAATATCCTTAGATGAAAGTGTTATAGTTTAGGCTTACTAAATTAGGAATTGTGTTGGAATTCTCGGCTTGTCATTAAACACTATTAAATGTTGGGAATCATTTAAGGAACCTTGTTGGAGTATGACATAGTAATTAATGAAACCTTGATTATGGGGAAACCTATGTGTTGCATCAATTGAGATACCTTGTAAGGAGAACTAGATGTGACTTTGATCCGTTTGGAAGCGGGTACGTAGGCAGTCCTTGGGTGAACGATGCCCCTTATGACCTCAAGTCCATAGGAAGGGGGCCTAGGGGGGGATAAATCCTAGATTTTGGGGCTGTTCCTAATTAGTTTGACCTTCTCTCTTTTATAGGCTTCAGATGAGGCCAAAATGGGTATTAGATGGTTATGAAGAGTTAAGAAAACCTAATATCTTGTATTTAATACATAATGTGTATTTGAATAGTAAGTTGAATTAAGGGAATGGATTTGACTACTTAGTAGTGGGTACATGTTGAGTTGAGCTCATCTCATGTTGGTTCTAGGTGATTTCTTTTGTGTTGTGAAAATTAACCTCGGACTTATATGACTATGTATAGGCTCCTAAATTAGTCGATTGTGATCTACTTTTTCCTAATTAGGAATCTCTTTTACAATTATAGTATTAAGCTAGGTATAGGTGCTAACTTTTACGACAATGAATGGGGTAGGACCCTACAAGGGCATAGGTAGAGGCTATAAACCTCTAATACATAGGCTATTCCTATCCATTTGAGGTGATCCTAATGGAAAAATCTTATGACTCACTCAGAGATAAGCTCATCCATGCTCAAGATTAACAAAATCAAGGAGCATACTATGTCGATGGACTGTTAGCCTTACCACTTGGATAGCGAGATGGATTCTGCAAGGAGCATGTGGGGCTTGGGGCCAATAGCATGTCAACGATGCATACCCTGTGTTACTTAAAGAGGCCTAGACAGATTTCGCCAAGAGCATGTGGGCCTTGGGCCCAACGGCATGCCGAAAATGGATGTCCAATGTATGCCAGAGGGTTGGATGGCTTTCTGCTAGTGGCATGTGAGCGTTTAGGCCAGCAACATGCAAGAGATGGACCACCTTGTTTGCTTACCCGTTTGATGGACTATAGGGAAGAGAGTTTCTAATGAATAATAGGTAGGTAACAATTGGACCAACCTCATAGTATAGTTTTGTCCTATCCTAATGAGGAAAATGGTATCTTAGATTATCAAAGGTAGGTAATACCTTGGGTGAATGGTCATTAGGAAGTAGACCCTATGCATTGTAGACTAGTCTAATTGTCTACTCTCTCACCACGAGCCACATAATCCACTTGGATGGGGTGGATAGGCATTGGTGTGTTCAAAGAATGTGTGTGTTACTTGTGATGTGTCTTGTTTTACTTACTCTTTATTCAATGAGCGCAAATAGTATGGGATGTTTGCTATCATCATAGTTGGTGCAGAAGATCGATGAAAAGGATGAGACCCACAAGAGAGTACATACTACATTGACTTTCCTTTTCTATCTAGGATGCACTAAAAGGGTAGGTGTCAATCACTCATTGTGTACATGTTGGTCACTCCCTGAGTACTTGCATAAATGGCCTAGAGTTTGTGCACATTGTTATACCGGTGCCCTTATTGATGACGATATCAAGTAGTATGGGATGCTTGATTATTGTCATAGTGGGCTTATATGATTGTGAATTAGGTAGAGGGATGATGCATACAATAGGTTGCATCCACTTCCATTTTACCAGTTGTTCTTTATTTGAACATGTGATGTATTGTGTGGATTGTCACACTGGATATATGTGATGTATGTTTGAGCTGGTCACTATTGTACTGTGGTGTACATATGAGCCAATTACTAATGTATTTGTGATGTGCGTATGAGATAATCATTGTTGTACTATGAAGTATACATGAGCCAATCACTAATGTACTTGTGATGTGTGTATGAGCCAGTCACTAATGTTCTTGTGATGTGCGTATGAGCAAGTCATTGTTGTATTGCAATGTGAGTATGAGCTAGTCACTATTGTAGTTGTAATGTGTACAAGCTAGCCACTTTGTGTATAAGTGATGTATGCTCGAGATAGTTGTTGTGTATGATCTTGAGGATTATGGTATGATATGACCCTTGTGTATTTGTGCATGATTATCCACTAAGGATTGGTAATGTTTCGATTGGGACCTACACTTGATGGAAATTTGTTATTGTTCTATTATAATTGGACTAATTTGATGGCTTATGCTTAATGAATAGTCATGGTTTAAAAGTGAGATCAGAGATCTCATACAAGAGGAGAGGATGAACTCCCTCTAAAATTGGTGGGCGAACTACAAAGCCTTTGATTTCCCATGAGAGGATACGTAGGCAGGGTCATAAAAAATGAACCCTCGAGGCTTAGGTCTAGGTCTAGGAATGACCTTAACCTTGGAAGCTTACCTCTCCTATGTGTATGAATATAAGTGGTGATGTCGAGTTGATGCCACCATGGTGAATGGAGACATTTTGAAGTTAGCACTTCTAAGCTACATGGAAGATGCTCGGTTGCTTAAGTTTGGTATTTGTTTTGAATTGGTTTAAGAAAAAAAAATCGGTTGCAACCGAGGGGTGGTTGTTACACCTTTAAAGGAACAAGCTTGTACAAACTAATTTTGATTGTGGGTCCTTTGCTAGATTTTTCACCCACATTAGGTTTCTCTAGTTCTATTCCTATGTTTTCCTCACCTATCTTCCTTTATTGTGTTTGTTTTGAGTCTAGGGAAACTTTTTCCCTAGTTACTTACTATTGTAACTGTTACTTGATTTTTTTGAAAAATCAGAACAATATATATATATATATTTTCAGCAAAGCATGCAAAAATAATAAAGGAGTTTGCTAACTTTAAGGAAGTCTAATAGAGGATAAGGATTACAAATATCTTATCCACAGAGGATAATGATTACAAATATCTTATCCACAAAGGATAAGATTACAAATATCTTATCCACAGAGGATAAGGATGACAACTAATAGGATAAGATTGACAATTCATAAAGCAAAAAGGTAAATCTTATCCACAGAGGATAAGGATGACAACTAATAGGATAAGATTGACAATTCATAAAGCAAAAAGGTAAATCTTATCCACAAAGGATAAGGATGACAACTCAAGAAAAATATCTAAAGTCAACATGACTTTCTGAGTTTAGGCTCTCAAAATCTATAAATAAGAGGCCTATGCTTTGTTGCAAATGGATTGAAAAATTTATTGTGACAAAGTGACATTCAGTCCTTGAAATTTTTTAGTCAAAATTAGGTCTTTACTTTTGTAATTTTCTTCATGAATTGCATCTTCAACCTTGCTTCACTCTGAAATAATGGTTGGTTGTATGCTTGCGATGTAATCTTTTACTGCTTTTCCAGAAAACAGTAATTGTAGCAGCTTTCAATGAATCAAAGATCAGTATTTTTGCCTCTACTTGTTTCAATTTTCTCTATGTATGAAAGAAAAGCAGGTATTATTGTGAGTTCTATGGCTCCTTGATTGCTACTATTATGAGTTTACCTCTGAATTATTGTTGCGAATTGCTACGTGAAGCTTTAAATTGAGATTCATAAGTTGTGTTACTGAAAGGAAGTAGAAATCTGCTATATTTGGTGTATCACTTTCATTTTCTGTTTTAGATTCGGATTATCAGTTCTTTCTTATCTCTTTTCCCAGCAAAGATCTTTGGTTAGAGTTAATTTTTAGGTGATTTACCAAGGGGAAGCCACCTTTTAATTAGAGGTTGACCTTGAGTTTTGTGAGTCCCACAACTCGAGAGGTCATCCCATGTTTCATAGGATAGTTAGATTCAAGATTCAGTAGGGAGCATATTCCAGGTAATAACAGTAACTAATGTACATTCTGGTCCTTTTGACCTATTCTTGATCATTTGTGAATGTTAATGTAATCCATTTATTTCTTTATAGGTTAAAGCTCTTATGTCATCTTTTCCTTGTGTTGTTTTTGTTTACTTACATTGTGTTATATTTTGGTACATATTAACAGAAAAGCCACAAAGGAATTAGTAATGTGAATATTTCTTATCTCTTTTAATAAAAGCTTTGCATGCTGCTCAATTTTAAGCATAGAACTTTTGCAACTAGTTAATGAATCAAGGATTCAAATTGGTGAAACTACCTATGGAATATCCATGGAATTTATAGATCAAATCAACAATTTGAAACAAAGGATTCATGATCATAAGTCAAGGACTTGCTAATAAGCCCCATGAGAGACCTATAGAGACAATAGAAGGAAAACTTACCATTAAAGTGCATTACATTGAGAGATCGCAATGGTTTTGGCATTGAAGGACACATGCAATATAGATGGATTTAAATATAATCCTCAAAAGCACTTTGGTTATTCACTATCCATTGGATATGTTGTAGAATAATTAAACTTTGCAGCTCTTAGATAGATACTTTCCGTATCTCAGGAATCTTAAAAAGGATGGAATTAACATAGAACAAGAATAAATTCAATCTTACAGGTATCTGGAAAATTCAAGGTGAAAAACCTAAAAACCTTTAAATTCCACAATTAGATATGAGTATTATCCTTTCATATGGGTATTGTTCACAACTTGAGTGGCATGTATACAGTTATACCTGCACACACAAGACTTGGTTCTAAGATAGAACCTACCCATTAACCACACAACATTACTAACCAAAAACCCAATGAGTTTGGTAAGAACAATGACTATCACCAAATCACATCCCAAAAAGGGTTTCTCTCAACACTATTGCGATTATTTCCTGAAGTAATAGCAATAATGTTACTGTTTTGTTCAGAAAAACCCTTGAATCCAAGTTTGTTTCCCTCGCAGTTTGGGTTCATGGTTCCAATTTGCTGTGGATGCAGATAGGGCACTGGCTTCTGAACATTAATGAGAATGTTGGCCTTTAATCTGCTTCATATTTTGATGCATACCAGAGCTTTGATCTTCATTGGTCCACCCTTTCTTTGCTGATTGTCTGGTTCCATTTGGCAAGGGGACTTCCTGTCACAGGGTTATTACTTATTTGCAATAGACAGTATTGTTTATACAGATTTGTCCAAGGTTCATCCATTTGGATTTATCCCCCATCTTGTTAAGATCTTTTGCTTCCTAGTTTTAATTATAGATACCTTACTTTTGGTTGGAATATCCCTTTTAAGTACTCCTTGTTGGAGTGCTTTTGATTCCTATATACCTACTTTGGTCATTTGTGGACAGAAATATAGTTTTGTTAGTTTCTTCTACAAGAAGACACTTGCAAAATGAAGCAGGAGCCAAGCAAGCCATATTAACGTGTTTGTTGTGTTTTAAAACATGGTGAAGAAAATAGGCATGTTGGATGATGGAGACCATGTTACAAATCTTCAATTAATCACTTTCTTCCAATTGACATCAATTTTTCTGATTTCCCAATTTTTATCAAAATAATCAGTCGACTTTTTAGGAAATATGGTGAATTTTCCTAATTTTTATCATTTTTTTGAAATTGAGATTCACTTACTATCCATAAAAGTTGAATTTCCAATACGCCCTAGGCACCAAGGTCAAATTCTATAGAATTTCATGATTCCATCAATTCTATCCGTGTCTTCCTTATCAAGGCCAAACTGACATTATTTGCCTGGCCTGTAAGGCAATCCAGAGTGTCCTCTAATATGGTTCAAACTTCTTGCTGACCATTTATTAATTTCTAATTTGCAGTCAATGATTATGAAATTACAAATTACCATTGAAAAAACTATATCCTATTTATGATTGGAATTCTCAGTACTGAATTTTGTATGCTATACCTCTATTATAAAGTATGACCCCTCTTTTAAAATTTTTATATTTATCTCTATATACAAAGAGTAGAATTTCAACATGGCACGTATATTTGCTTGATTACATGCTTACCTATCTATATATGTATTCTACATCTGTCTCTTATATTAATATCAGTAATTTCCTTTTTTTTTTAAATATAAATCACATTTATAGTCCATCTATTGATTTTTCGGTTTCCATATGTGCTTGCCTTGTCTTTTTTTCTATTTTGCATGTGTATAATACTTATCCATATATATCCTCCATGACATCTTGCCTGCTACCTTACATGTGTACAGTACTTATCCATATGTATCCTTTATGGCATCTAGCCTGCTAGCTTGCATTTGTATAATTATTATATCCTCACATTGTAGTATGGTATAAACAAAGAAAACTTACACAATATGCAAATTTGGTATTTTCCATAGGTCAGAAGGAAGTTGGCCTGTCAAGTTATTATTATCCAATAAGCTGCAAAAGAACAAGTATTTTCAGTTTCAACAAAAAGCATAACAACACTTTTAGTTGCAACTAATCACTCCGGAAGAGATACAAATGGTAAGAAAGATGCTATATTGTCTTGGCTGGTCTTTGTAAAACAACTTGCATACAACAATGTGAAACTAATAACCATTTCATGCTTTAATTTTGTGTCAACCACATTATAATGCTCATAACTTACATGTGAACCAAGTTTGAAAGTCTGGAAAGCTCATTTGGTATCTCACCACTGATTGAATTGTTATTCATGTGGCTGCAGTCAAAATACAAATCACTAAAATTGAACATTTGTGGAAATAATTTGCCTTCAATGCTCATTATGTTCACCTTTCTCTGAAAATTACTAGTTCATAAGTGAAAGAAATGCTTATCTACAACAGTTTACCACAATAAATTTCAAAAATTATAACCATGAAGAGCTTACAGATGCTTCAGTGCAGTCAAATTAGCAATCGACTTTGGCAGAGGCCCTGATATATTATTCTCATCGATTTGGATTCTGTCCAAATTGGAAAGATAACCAATCTCTTCTGGCAATGAACCTGATATGTTGTTGCCATTGAGGAGCCTATACAGTAGCAAAGTCAAAATCAGAATTGAAACCATTTATCATGGGGAAAAAGCTTCTGCTCAAAAAAAGGATACAACTTTTCCAACACATATAAGGGTTCTCTTTTCACTCCCCTATGAACCGTAAAAATTATAATTCATGCAGAAGATCAAGCTGGGTTACATATGTTATTATTTCAACAATCAAAGCTATGGAAACAACTTTTTACCCCTAGTATCACAATGTAAGGTGAAATATTTCTCTTATTGTTTAGTCTTTGATGGTCTATAAATTTTTTGGATTCAAATAGGTTGCTGCAGTAATTGGTAAAGCACGTGCACAATATATGAAACGCTCATTCACAGGGTAAATAGTTCCCAATATTCTTTATATAAACAAGATAGCCTTATAAACATAAATAGATTAGGTCTACTTGTCTCTGACAGTAATAGACAGATATCATGTTCAAATTTCTTATGGATTCTCACTGATATACAGGATAATATTTAATATATCAAAATAAACAGATTAGTACCAGCCCCAGGAATCAAGATCGTAATGACAGCCTAAATTTTTTTCAAAGAGATTAAAAGCTATTACAAACTTACAAACATTATAAGAAATGAAAAAAGAAAAATATATACATCAACAGTTGGGACTACAGTTTTCAGCTTTGACCACTTACTTTGTTGATGATATGTTTCACAAGTCAAATGGTGTACAAGCATATAATAACAATTATAAAATTCGACATCTAGATTTCTACTTTTGACTTGTCAAGGTCTTGGAGTCAACCATTTCCTACCATAACCCAAAGTCACGTCACTAGAGCTTGGAAATGACTTGGTAAGCCCAGAATTATGAGTTGACTAAATATATGGAAGGCAGCCGCTAAATAAGAAATGCACAAAATATTGAAAAATTTCATTCAGAGACCCAGAAAAAAATCTCAGAATTAATTGAGGAAGTTTTGGAAAATACAATTTGATGAGTACTTGGGAGTTTTCCAAAACTTGGTGAGTCTGATCAAGTTTGAAAGAAAGAAAAAAAGAAGATATTAATGTCCACAAATGACCAAAAAAATATCAACAGGACTGCAACGTACAGCAGGTACAAATTACAATAGCAAAGGACTAGCACAAAAAAGGAAACCCTAGACATTTGAGCTGAGTGATGTAACTCTGTTCATTTTCCAAACAAAGTTAAACTTGTGAATATAGCCAAAAAACAAGAATCTTGTAAAAAAGTTATGTCCTGGGTGCAAGGTAACTTCTCTAAGATCTCCCCTATTATCTTTCTTTTTAATAAGTACACATATTCAATATGTAATCAGTCATTCCATTGCGATATCAAAGAGCACTCCTCTTCCTACACATTACATTTCTGATCAAAAAATTAGTTTTCCTTGCTGCTTGGACAACTCCATATGATCCATATGGATGCAGACGGTCAAATCTTCATTAATTGAATGAAATCCAAAAGTTGGAAATACCAAAAAAAACTTGGTTTTGTCCATGGGACAAAACTGCAGCTTTTCAATAGGAGGCAGTTAAAAAACCAGTGTGGCAGAAACAAAACCGCTACCTGATGAAAACCAGCAGTTTTGTCACAACACAAGGAACACAAAATTTGAAATGAACCAACATTTGGCACTCCCAATTCCAAACTGAATTTTTCCAATGCGCAAGAAAGGCTTCAAACATCTGTAGGAGAGAATGAAAAAGTCAATTGAAGGGTCCAGAGGATTTCTAGAGTGTTGTATGTGTTGATTCAAGGAGAATTCAGCTGTACGAGACTGCATAAGCTTCACAGTGAGCAATTGAAGCATGAATCGGTTCTATCCCCTCTCTGTACTTATGTTTTTGATAAAAATATCAATAGGTAGCTAGGCATTTGCCACTACCAAGTGTTTTTTCTCTCAAAAGAGGAGTTTTCTAGGATAAATTTTCTCCACATTATGTGTGTGTTGTTGTGATTTCTATCTTTTCTCTGTTTCTAGCAAATAATTCTTGTCTTGTTAACTGCCATTTGTAATTCACTAATTAGGCAAGTGGAACAATAGTTAGTTTAGTTATTGCATAGTTTCTATAGTGTGTTTGATGAAATTGCAGATAATTTTTATATCAGACCAGTTGATAATCTGTGTGAATTGAATTTGAGAGTTGTATGGCTGTGACCAAATCTTCAAAGGACAAGGAGTTTGTATCTGGAAATTCAGAAATGCTACACAAAAGTGCAATAGGAAGAGAAACTGGAAGGAGTTTGAATGCCCAAGTGACAGCCTTTTAAGGCCACCTGGAGAGAGTAATTAAGTACCAAATATGGATCGTTCAACAACAAGATAATATGACTCAACAAACAAACACGAATGGTCAAGGAACAGTCATTTACAAATACTTTGGTGCAAGCTCTGGCCAAGAAATTTGGCATCAGAGACAATGGAGAAGAAGGTGACCAAGAGACAATATAGAATGAAAGGATGGCTGAAAAAGGTGAAATAAAATTGTGAAACTATTCCATTTAAAATCAAAACCAAAACAAGTATTCTTAATGACAAATAGATGCATAGGTTTTAGATACATGAATCAAACAAGTGGGGGTATATTTTAGTGTACATAATATGAGTGAGGCACAAAAGATTTCCTTGGCATTTCTCAACATCTCTAGGTTTGCTCTTCTATGGTGGGAAAGCTATCTAACATCTTCATAGAAGAAAGGTAAACTAGTAGTGGCTAGTTGGCAGGGTTTCACAGATTTATTGTATGGGAATTTCTATCCGATTGCCCATGAAACTGATTAAAAAATTAGGTGGTGGTTTTTCAGGCAAGGTAGTGGACAAAGTTGTAGGACAACACGACGAAATTCCAGAGCCAAGTTATGTTATCAGCATGGATCTGGAGGAGAAAGGTGTTCTCACCAAATAACTTGGATGATTACTTCAGAAGCGCAAAATTTGGATTAAGCATGTGTTCTACCCTACCGTATAGAGGAGGAGAAAAAGAAAAAACAAGGAAAATCTCCCAAACAAGGCCAAAGCAACAACCAGCCCAAGAAATAAAAGGAGAATTTCTTTTAAAAAAACGGATGATTGGAAATGTTAGAAGACAAATATTGTTGTACATCAATGCAAAGATCCAAACAGTCATTTTAGTAATCACAAATATTGATGGTCATACTGACACTAAGTGTTGGAAGTTGCATCTAGAATGGCACCCAAAAAATAAAGCCAAAGACGACTTTAAGAACTCCATGGTCAACATCCAAGAAGAGGTGGAGGTTGAAGATAGTTTGGATGTCGATGAAAGGCTTGGTTGCATAGCCAAAAACAATCAATTCAAAAATGAACTCCATTGGGTTGGGTGAAAAAAGTTGTGGAAATTTAAGTTGCTAAGAGGTGCAAATTTCCATTTGGTATAAGTCTTAAGACCACAATTTATTGACAAAGTGGATGTGGGTGTGATTCCACTTGATGCTTTTGATATTGCGCTTGGAATTCCAAATTTATATGCCATAGATGCTATTTTCATGAGGAGGGATAACAAGTAAATGTTGATCAAGGATGGAGTCAAATACATCATAAGGGGCACAAAAGCAAGCCAAAAGTTGCCACAATAGTTTCCAATCAAGCTATAAAATTGATTCAAGAGATCAAGTAATTTTGTTTACTTTTATTTAAGGTTAAACAATAAGACGGAATTGGGGTTTCTTTCTTCAAGCCTAACTCTGACAATAAAATGAAAGGTTTGGGTGAGGTTTTGGAATCTTCTCAAGAAGAGTTTCATAAGCCGCCAAGAAGAGAGGTAGAGCATGGGATGCACTTGCTTCCAAAATCTCCTTTAGCTAATATTGGATTTTATAAGCACTCATTTTTGGAAAGTAACAAGCTTTAAAAAAAAACTCCAAGAATTTTTAGCACAAGCCATATAAGTACTTCACAACATGATTCATCCATAGTCATGGTAAGAAAAACATGGCTCTTGGAGGAAGTGCATAGATTATAGGCTGTATGTAATGTCTTGTTTTATTCCTAAAAAGTCTGCAGCCTATGTTTCAAAATAAATCAATAAAGATAATTAATATTACACCAAACTGGCATTAAATAAAGACCAAGTTGTTAAAGAATGGTCAACCAACATATGAGGAGTTGTGTTCCTTTAGCAAAAATAAGGTATATAAGGAAGGTAGATCTAGAAGGAAAAGAAAAGGGAAAAGAATTATTATGATTGATTACAAGTAATAGACAGCAGCACTAGCAAATTAACTTATTTAAAATTAAATTATTATTCTCCAAATGCAGCAATGAAGGGTTGTAACTATTAAGGTGAAGAGGTGTGACTGCCTCAAACTTCAGATATAAAAGGGAGAGCATTTCATTTGAGAAAGACATCAATAACATCATTCAATCAATCAATTAAGAATAAATATGATGTGACTCCTAATGTGATGTAAGAAATATTTGGTTTATTTGGGACATTTGGTTGAAGGAGGTGAGTTGAGAGTGGATCCTACAAAGGTGGAGTCTAACACAAGTTGACCCACACCCAAGAGTGCCACAAAGCAAGGAATTTCATAGGTGCAGTTCAGTAGATTGGAAATTTATTCCCAGTTTATCTTCTATAGCCATGCCTCTAAATTTTGTTGCAACGATGGATAGGAGATTTTAACGGCATAAGGTACATGATGAGTTTTTTGAGTTATTGAAATCTGAAATCAGCCATGCTCCTAAGGTAGCTCTTCCTAACAGAAGTTTGAGGTAGAGAGCAATGCAAGCAATAATGTTATGGATGTTGTCTTGCCACAATAAGGTAAACATGTTTTTTATCATTCAAAGGTTTTTACTTCAGCAATTATAGGTTATCCAGTGTATAATAGAATTATATGCACTAGTTCAAACAATAAAGAAAAGGAGACCTTATTTATTTGGCAAAGAAACTATTGTGAATACTAATCATCACCCTTTATAGAATTAGCAAGCTGAAAGTAAGTTGCATTAAGCAAGACACTACAATTGGTTGGGATTCTTACAACAGTTTATTTGGTGATCAATTATAAGAAGAAAGCACAAATGTGGTGGCAGATATGTGTTTACTCTTATCTGGATAAGTTATCAATTGCATACAATAATAGAAACTAACAGTGCATACTCGATAAAATAATAAAAATATAACACAATATAAATTTTAATCAATAGTGTTGTGTACATACATGTAGATTAGGAAAATCTAAGACAAAATCAAACACTTTCTTTTTACAATTATTCAATATTAAGGAAGCTAATGGTTATTGGTTACAACAAAGTTGTTGGGAAACACTACAACTAAATACAAACTAACTGGAGCCAAGAAGTTAACTAACAAAACAGACAACTCCACAAACTAATAAAACATAACAAAGCCAATTTGTACTAAGTATATCATCCCCACCACTAAAGAAATTGAATTACTAGTGAACAAGCAAAGAACAAAATGGGACATGTCAAGTAATATTAGGAAAAGCGGTGCATATTGCTGTGAAGGAAAGTCCTACTTGCTGATTGTGATTATGTTCAGTTATAACAACATTGACACGGGGATGTGCACTACAATAGAAGATTCTAGGTAGAGCTATCTTCCTTGTACTATAAAGGTTCTCTCACTTGCCCATTGCCCTTCCCAAATGGCAGCGAAGATAGCATTTTGGGCATCCTCAATCATGAGATTCGTTTCTTCAAGTTTAGTTTCCATGGCGGCTCAACCCCTAATAACAAAAACTTCCCTTGACAACTTTGCAATTCTTTTTGATAATTTTCTCATATTATAGACATAAATTGTCTCAACCATTTCTTTCTTAAAGTGAACAATTCTTGCTTGAATTTCATCTTTGGAAGTAGCATCAACTATAATGATAATTGAATCTTTGGCTATAGTTATTCTGATTGCAATTTCAAGCTGCTCCTCTAAGGCATCCTCACCCTTCATGCTTAAATTAGTAGCTGTGAACTCTAATCTGACAATGATTGATGCTATAGATCTAATGATCTCTCATGCCAAAACAGAGGTAGTTGTTGTTGTTCCATGACCAAGTCATTTGACTTATGTTAGTGCAAAAATTGATGCCCCTATGAAACCTTGCCTTTAGTCAAGTTTATAGCTCATAACCAAGTCATTCTTGCTACTTAATCAATTTCAACCAAGTTATCTTTCCTATCAAATCACCAAGTCATTAAGTATTGGTCTATTTATGCCAACTAACATGGTTGTAGGAATCCCATCAATGAAGATTTTCTGAGCTCTAAATGTTTAAGTGTCATAAAAAACTCCTCCTACATAGGTAGAAGAAGAACGAGATATCAAAAGACAGTGAAAAGGACCAAACAAAACCTTAACTCAAGAGGAAAATGGCTAAGCTAAGAAAGGAATTTTTACTTTCAAGGTTGTAGGACCAAGGGAAAACTTTGCTATAAGTGGCAACCAGCTAATTAAAATGCACCAAGGCAAACATGGCTAGAAATCACACATTTCACAGTAGCAAGCCAAGTTGGAAACTTCACCAAGAAGGGCAGCTACTCAAGTGAACCATGCCATGTCAAGAACAAATTCATTTTCACAATTTTTACAATAGCAATCCAACTCACATTCACCACTAAGACTAGCCAAGACGGCATGAAACCATGACAACAAGGAAATACATTAAATCAATCTAAAGGTTGGACTATTTCAATGGCTTAACTAGGTCAAAATGGTGACTCAAGAGGCTAAGTCATGATGAAACCATGCCAATAAAGATAAATATCATCGTGTGACACTTTTGGAAGGGCATAACCAATCTAAATTCATGATTTAAGTGGCCACTGATGAACCAAAAATTTGACCAGCAAACAAACATAAGAATTTCACTTTGAAGAGGTTACAACTAGTCTAAAGTCTACCAATGATGGCAAACATGTTATAAAATCATGCCTAAATAAAAATGTCTTCAAATAAATAAAAAAAGTTGCAATTTTCAAGTGGCAACGCCATTTAAAAACTGTAATGGTGAAGTTAACTAAAATAAAATTTGGTGCCCATGTTAAGTGAACAAATCAAAATCAAGAAAAAGGTGGCACCATCTTATCCCATTGACCTATGAAAAATCAGAAAGCAGATTTAAAGCAGAAAAGGGGGTTTATTTCAGGCAATTTTATAGATCTTGTTTCCTCTTTGTAAGAGGATGAGATTGAATTGCTTCAAATCAATAATTTTAATATTATTTCAGCCCTAGAAGCTACTTTAGACACCCCAAATTTCACATCACATAATTAATTAAATATTAGCCATAATTCACCATCTTCTAAATTCTTATTTAATTAATTAAATACTTATTCCCTTAATTAATTAAATTTCATTTAATTTATTATGTTTTCCCCTTTCTTCTAAGGGTAGATTAATTTAATTAATCTAACTTTGGCCCTCATTCATTAATTCTTCTAAATCCTATTAATTAACTAATTAAATCCATCATAATCATCATTAACATTTTCTTCAATTAAAAAATTCTTCCAAATCCCCAAACTTGCCATCATGTCACAAGTGTCCCTATCCCTCTTCAATGCTCACACATGTGTGAGCATGCACATGTCACCATCATCCTCCACCTCATCCTTTAACCAAATATCTCATTGGTTGCTCACACATGTGTGAAATTCTCTTCCCCGTGTGTAGCCACCCTACACTTTCCTCTTCCATCCACATGTCACTCTCATTGATTTCTCCCCTCTTACATCTGCCATTTCTCTTCCACTTGTCAAACTCATGTTCTTTCCAATGTGTGCCCGCATGTGTGAGCACACCTAGCCTTCTTCCCCATGTCACATGTCATTGTTTCAAGCCACCCTCTTGTGACACTTGTCACAAGGCTAATATCTCAATCCTCTCATTCAATCTCAACCCTCCATCTCACAATGCATCTTAGCCCTCCATTTTAATCATCAAAAATCTATAAATTAGAGCCTTGTCCCTCCATTATCATCAGCCAATTTGAGCTAAACCTATGTTGTTGAATCCTTATCCTAATCATCTTGTTGCTAAGCTTATGTTGTTGAGAGCAGTCCACATATTAGCTATCTAAAGAGCAAATCAAGTGGATATGGGTGCCTCTACTTCAGCTCTATCATGAGGTGAAAAAGGTAAAGGATTGAGCTAATTGTATGTTTATTTCTTATTTTTCTACATCTTTTACCCATTTTATCATCTTCAACTACTACTAGAGAATTATAAATAGGGGTCTTGAACACATTGTAAAAGAAGGATATGAGAGTGTAGACTTATGCTGTAGGAATTGTCAATCAAGTTATATTTTTTGAAGTTGATGAAAGATGGTGGAAGTCATGCTTATGTTGCAAAAGCCATCATTCAGCAAAGTGATTGTGTAACCATGATTGCATGTTTGTACTTCAATGAATTAAATTGACAAAAAAAATGTATTTTTTCAAGCTTTATATTAGCAAAATCCATCTTTCTAAATTGCAAGCTTTGTATGCGAGTTAGTGTTTATTTCATGAAATTTTATGGTGTTAACTTGCTTAGTTCTTTGTTGATGCAGTTCTGTTGGTCTCTGATTTAGCCAATTTTGCACATCTATTGGTTATTCAGTTAAAATTTTGTTTTGCATCCAAATACTAGCCTCTAATTTAATTAGTATGAGGTGCTTTTTTATGCTTGAAGTGTTTAGCCTTCATAATTTGAAAATATCACTGCAAGCCTCGATTATTGATAGTCAAGTGTTACATTTGAGGCAAAAACATAGTCATAGTAGTAACTTATATTTGATGAAAAACCCCCCATTGAAATCTTGTACAATGTGCACACTTGTAAATTCCATTAGTTTTAGGCATAGTGTCATGTCCCCTTATTGTAGTAACTTATCTTATGAAGCAAAATGACTATTTCCTATCTTCAACATCTCCCCTAGTCCAATTTTATGTGTGTTATTCCTCTTATTTCCCCCTACGTCTATATAAGGTCATCAAAGTTTCTAAGTCTAAAGGCATGCCTGGTCTTCTAAGTGTTTGTCAATCGTTGAAGTTTCAGAGTTCCTTGTCCAAGCATGCTTTCCTATTCCTTGGTTCCCATTGGACTATCAAACTTATCCATCCAAGCATATCTCACATCCATTCCCCACCTTCATTCCCTTCTCCTATGAAAATGAAAGTGAGAAAAATCTTGTGAGTGAAGGTATTGAGTTAACAGAATCATCTATCAATGTTCAAAAGATTGAGTTAGAAACAAATGAGATCGATACTTCAAATAACTATGTTGATGAGGGTGCACTTGGAGGGAGTACTCTCTTTAATTTTAGTATTGAATTTTTGAGCCATAAGAATGCTTGTGGCAATGCCAAGATTTCTACTTCAACAAAGGAAGGTAAGATCTTTGACTGTATTTATGTTATCAAAGATTTGTTGCTTCAGGCTACATCATGGCTGAATTGTTATCATCATGGCAAGCATCACAAGAAAGACGAAAGAGTTAAAATATATCCTTCCATAATAGTATGGAATCTAGGTAGCATGCTGAGACACATGACCAGCAATGTAAAATCATCACCTTGTGTTTCAACCTAACAACTATAGAAGGAAGAAATTTAGAAACACGTGAAGGTTGATCTTTCTAATGGGTTTAATATCCTTGTGTTGATAAATTCACCATACCATACATGGGGATAAGTAGAGAACTTAATTTGTCCATGGGAAAGCATGAGTTATGTGGTGAATTCTATGTTGAGAAAACTAGCATGGTTATATGTGTTCTATGGCTGCATTCCTAGGGTCATCTTTCACAAAATCAACACCCTGGGTCTGAAGGAAAAGATTTGGTGCTTGGAATTGCCTCTAAGGAGTCTTTTGGAGTGGTAATAGAAAAGAGGACTTCTTCCAAGAGACAAGTTGTTTGGGCAGCAAGAAGTATGGCGATGGAGGACACACATATTATCTCACTTTATGGTAAGCCAGATAGCCTTATGTTTGGTCTTCAAATGTCTCAAAATCAACTTGGTATAGTGCTCCTTCATATGTCCTCAGGATCGTTAGAAAATAGAAAATTCCAACATGCTATGGAATTAGAAATCGGTTGTAAGCATGCCATTATCATTTCTTATTTCTCAAAGACTGACTTAAAAACAAACCACTCTCACACCCGTGTTTGTAGGGAATCTATGTACAAGACATCTCCCACATACCTTAGGGGACACATTGAGTTCTTAGTCATACCATTCAATGTGATTAATGCATGGGCTACTCTCCAATTCATGGTGAATCGGGTATTCAATGGTCAGACAAGACAATTTGTTTTGGAATCTATTGACAATATTTTTATATGTTGCAAAACATGGAAGGATCACATGTTGCCAAAGTTAATTGAAGGTTTCAGAGGATTTATTGAGTGTTGTATGTGTTGATACAAGGAGAATTCAGTTGTAGGAGGCTGTGTAAGCTTCACAGTGAGAGATTAGAGCAACAATTGGTTGTATCCTTTCTCTGTCCTGTTGTGACGTTTTTCACACATCGCCCCATTGCAAATGGGGACCCCCCTAATTTTGGCTTTGTTTTTCGTTTGTTTTGTCGTTGTCTCTCTTTTCTACTGTCTGCCTTTCGAGGATTGCGCCCGTCAGTGAATTTAAGCGTGAAATTGACCAAGTCTGAAAATTAGGGTTTCATTTTTCCCGGTCAATCCAATGTCGAATAAAGTGAATAAATTGAAAATTGAGACTAACAGTGTTGTCAGTATGCTTCTAGCAGGCTCTCAGCAAGTTTTCATCAAATTTCGAGGTACTTACTATTTTTAGTAAGTGTGAAATTGAGGGCAATTCGTCAGCATTTTTGAAATTCCGACTGTCACACGGCATTCAGAGCACATCAGACTACTCGCTTGCAAAATTTGAGCGAAAACGAACAACTTACTATTTTTAGCAGTCCAGCTTCCGGGGCAAATTTCAAGGTTCAGATGCAGAGTTTTTCTTTGCATGTTTGCGTATTCCTTCTGGGTTTTTCGAGACCTTCGCGATGATATAACATGCAAAACGAGATGAGCCTTCCGAGGCTATTTTTAGGGTTTGCATGTCAGGGTTTCTTTTGCATGTCGGATGATTCCTGATGGGGGTTTTTCGAGACCTACACGATGGTGTGACATGCAAACGGAGATGATCACCCAGTAAGGAACTTGCTATTTTTAGCAGGTGTGTCCCGGCAGCCACCTCCCAGCAGTTTAGAATCACGAGCTGATCGCAGTGCCGCAGAAATGAAGAGAAATAGAGATCATTTGATGCGCATGCAGAGCGAATTAGGGTTTCCAGCTTCGGGACCCAAAAAGAGGCGTTAAAGGTCAGAATTTTCGAAAACCGGTGTAAACCACCGCGATCAGCGTCTTTCAGGCTATCTGCTGGTGAAATTTCAAGTCAAACGGAGCACTTACTATTTATAGTAAGTCAATTTGGAAACTGGCTAAAAATAGTAAATCAGGCGCATGCGTCAGTGTCAACAGTCAGGTCACGTGGTGGGGAGCACCTCATTCAAATTCCAAGTCAAACGGAGCAATGGAGCTACCAGAAACAAGAGGTTACTATTTATAGTAAACCACCTTCAGAAACATGCTAAAAATAGCAGGGTGACTAAAAATGGCAGTGTCAACAGGACAACAAGGCTATGAGGATGCAGTGCGCAAAATTTCAAGTCATTCCGAGCTTCAGAGGTACAAAATTGAGAGGACTTACTAAAAATAGCAGGGCACGTAAGCTGGCGAAAAATGATGGAAAAAGTTCTAAGTCTGGAACTTCATCCAGTAGACATGCTAAAATGCGCCAGGTGAGTAAGGAAGCATGGAAAATTTCAAAGTCATGAAGCTCGTCCAGTACACAGGCCAAAATGCGCCCAAAGCACAACTGGTCAAAGAAAAGTCAAAGTGTTTTATCCTGCAGCAGGGGTAAAATGCGCCCAAAGGTGATAAAAGTCAAAGAAGTCAACACATATCATCCTGCTCCCATAGCAAAATGCGCCCAGCTCAAGGTTGATAGCAAAAAAATTTTCTAAGGCAAAGTTTCATCCACCTCCAGGGGTAAAATGCGCCCTCAAGGGATGAAGAAGTTTAAAAAAATTTCTAAGTATGATGCTTCATCCTCCACCCCCTGTGAAATGCGCCCACATGCAAGCTGGAGGCATTCAAAAAAAATTTCTAAGTATGATGCTTCATCCTCCACCCCCTGTGAAATGCGCCCACATGCAAGCTGGAGGCATTCAAAAAAATTTCTAAGTCTGAAATGTTTCATCCACCTCCCTATGCTAAATGCGCCCAAGTTGCAAATAGGTCAAAGGAGTCAAGGCAGCTTCATCCTCCTCAAGGGCTAAAATGCGCCCAAATGCATGCATGTGAAGACGAAAACGGAGAAGATGAAAGGTCACAAGGGACGTGGTAACATGCTTTATCCTCCTCCACATCAAAAATGCGCCCAAGGATGAATGAAAGTCAACAAGTCAACAAATTTCGTCCTTCTCCTACATAAAAATGCGCCCAAGAGGAAAGTGGGTCAACAAGTCAGCAATTTTTATCCCTCACCTAGGTGGAAATGCGCCCAAATGAGTCAAGTGAAGACAAAACAATGGAAGTTGGATAGTCATCCTTCTTATATGTCAAAATGCGCCAAGTTGAAGATGTAAAAGGTGAAGATAAGGTGGTAAATAAGGTGAAAGGAAAGTGAACACTCTAGGGCGTGGTCAAAACAAAGTGAATGCTAGGCGTGGTGGAGTTTTAAATTTTATTTTTTTTTCCTCCAAGTGCTACATGCGCCTGAGGTAAAGGTGTTGAAAATATTTCCCAAGGTGTGGTTATCCCTCTTCAAGTGGTAGATGTTAGAAAATTTTCTAAGGCGCATGAGGTGGTGAAACAAAATGCTAGGCGCTTTTATTTTATTTTATTTTTCTCTAAGTGCTACTTGCGCCTGAGGTGCTATGTGTTAAAGGTGTTGAAGAGTTTTGCCTGGGCGTTGGAAATTTTATGGAGAATAAAATACAAAGGGTGAATAATACATGCCCAGGCGTTGGAAGTTGCCAGGTGAAAAATAAAATATGTTGTGCTTGCGAGGAAAATTTTCCAAGTGAAGCAAAATAAAATTTTCTCCACCACAGGCAGAGTGATTGAGGAGTGAATAAAATTTTCTAAGGGAAAATTTTCAAAGTGATTTAAAATTTTCTAAGGCACAAATGTTTTGTCTTAGAAAAATGCCTAAGTCTGGAGAGGTGATGGAATTTTCCTGAAGCGTGAGCAAAGTTGCCAGAGATGAAGTCGGTGAATGCCAGCTCCACAGGATTGATAAAATTTTCCAAGTCAGAACAAAATTCTCAGAGGGGATCGAAGAACGAGAATAAATTTGATGAAAGAATATTTTCTAAGGTTCAAAATTCAAGAAAATTAAATGAACCCGTTCGTTGGGTACCCATGAATTCGACGCGTTCTGGAGAAAATTTTCTTCTGGGTATCGAAGATTGTCGATGAGGAGTTGATTTTAAAGCCTTCCATGCTTCGCTGCGGCCTTCAGGATGGATATTTTTGATGGGCGCCAGGTTGATGAATTTCCTAAGGGAGATGTGAAAATTTTCTAAGGCAAATGTGAAGAAAATGTATTTTCAAGGTGAAATTCTCCAGACGATGAATTTGAAAGAAACTGCCTAGGTGAATTTGCTTAAACCCTTCGTAAAGATAGTCTTCCAGAGCCGGAGTTGAACGAAATTGAGTATCGGAGCCCCAGGTAGTGAAATGAATTTCTCAAAGATGAAGTTTGTCTAAGGCATGAACTTGAACACGAAGTTGGCTAGTGGAGGCAACAAATCCTTGGAGATCAAAACTTGGTAAGTAAGTTGAGTTTATGTTGTGATGTGTTCTTATACTTTTCTCCTTGCTTGTTTTGCAGGAGGAACGTCGAGACCAAGCGAGGATAACTTAAAGTAATGAAGAAAGTACTCCAGGACTAGATTTCAACTTCGAAGGAAGAAAAGTTGCGAAAAATGGCTAAGTGTCGAAGAAACATTTCCAAAACTTAAGATGGAGAAAAGAATGGAAGCTCGGGCGAAGCCAAAGAACAACGTCAAGAAGAAGATCAAGAACAGTGTGAACGCGTCTGCAAACGGAATCTTCTAGAAGGTTGATGGTGGACATTATGGCGCATTTATTACCCCACTCTCCTTTGTGGCGGTTTTTAGGGCGAATATTGTTTAGGGCTGAGGTGGCACGATTCTGGCCACTCTATTGATTGTAACCCTAGCCGTCTTTTGGGACTTGGCTAGCTATATAAAGGGGGAGTCCCCCTCATTTGTAACTCATTAGAAAGTAGACAGTAGAGAAGATCAGAGTAGAATTAGAGTAGAGGGACAACTTAGAAGTAGCTTAGTATAGATTGATAGTGTAGTTTGAAGAAGAGGGAAAGTTTTCCCTTGAAAACTTTGTAAGAAATTGTTGTGAACACTCTCTCAATAAAAGAGTTTTTCATTGATGGTGAATTTCGTCTTTGTTGTGAGTAGCTAGCAAGGTTTCTTCGTCCTTCCGATTCAAATGGTAGCATAGTTCTAAGTAGTATAATTTTCATTTCATGCAAGTAGAAGATAGTAATTGTGGAATGTGGTGTTTGATCTAAGCAACTTCGTCTATCCATACCACTAGTGTATTTGCTGATGGTGAATGCGCCTTGTGTGGTCAACTGGAATATCATGCACTTAACTTCAATCACAGTTTGAATGATGGTATGCGTCGTTGTGATGGTATCTTCGTGTCAAGTGGTGGTTTGAACATCTTTAGTCATCTCCCTTGAAGATTGCACCGACTCCGTGGAAGTTGTCCGATGCGAGGCAAAGCGAAGTCCGGTTATAAGTTTGCTGAAGTCAAGCTCCATATCCCACGCCTTAGAATAGACTCTCCTAACCCTACCCCATTTAAATTCAGTACTTTCCGGTTAGAATAGGAAACCCAAACTTCATAGACAAATCCTTCAAGCGTTTGAATTCCTTTCTCCGCTGTCGGACAATTCCGTAAGTCCCCTTGAAATACCAGCAAATCACATCAAGCCAAACTGAGCCTATTCGCACTGAAGGAACCTTGGAGTTGAACGCACGAACTTTCTTGCAATCTTAGCGTGCGGAATACTTTGATCAAGAGAGAATAGGGAAGCCGTTGGCAACTTTATTCTGCGTTGGTGCGGTCACGAAAAACACATCAACATGTCCCTTATGTTTCTGACAACAATATCAATAGGTAGCTAGGCATTTGCAACTATCATCTAGTTTTTCCCTAAAATGCTGTTGCAATTTCTGCTATTTCTCCGTTTCTAGCACAACATTCTTGTCTCATTAACTGTCATTTGTAATTGAGTAAGTAGGACATTAGTTAGTTCAGTGAATTCATAGCTTCTACATGTTCAACAATATTACAGAACACAATATGATATGCAATTTATAAAATTATTTTTAGATTCTATAAATTGGGGTGGTCCAACCAATGTGTGACTATATGATAAAAATTGCAGTTCATCACAGGCCAACTGCATTGGTGCAGTAGGCTTCCATCCTATATAATGGGATTTTCTCAACCTCGAATTCTACACTGTTGGAAGTGATGTTTAAGCAGTCTGAACAGAAATTGTATAAACAATCCAAGTGATTTTTATATCACCAACCCTACCAACTTTAAGTCCTAAACTGGCTCTCTATGAAGACAAGGAAAACAGTCCATTCTGATTGGATGCAGAATCTTGCCAAGGAAACTCTAAGTTGTTCATGATTTGGTCCTTTAGATTAGCAATAATTTATGGAACATATAGAAGCCCTCAAATCATACTCTGAATTACCCAGTATAACTAATATTTTCTCCTCCAGCTCTAGAGTCTCCATCCCATTTGGGATTATCCGTTCATGATTTGGTCCTTTAGATTAGCAATAATTTATGGAACATATAGAAGCCCTCAAATCATACTCTGAATTACCCAGTATAACTAATATTTTCTCCACCAGCCCTAGATTATCCATCCCATTTGGGATTATCCAAGGAGTAACTCTTGGCTATAGTTAGGGGAAACTCATTACAAGAGATATTTGGCTAAATAGGCCCAATAAAAAAATAGATATTTCCAGTCTGTCATAACTTGAAATCCTATCCTTTACCTTTCTATCTCTCTTGGCTGATTGCTCATAAGTTCTATTTTCTAAATGGATTCCAAATCTGCCCTTATTCCATTCTACACTCCTGGAATAATATTTATGGGAGTACATGGGAGGACTTGCATTATAGGTTGTGCTTGATACAGTTATGAACGCTGTAATCCAGCTCAATGACATTCTCTATATCCTCCTGTAAATGGGTTTCACAGAACTGTACATTTACAGCAGGAAAGTATGTTTTCTTTATCCAGCTAGCAGCATGAATATGGATACTAATGTAATTTTAGTAAAAAATCATGATTACTATTAAAACTCCAATTCTCCTAGGAAAGAAAGAAGAATTCAATGGTAGTTAGCAAGTGATCTATTAAAGAGGTTTAGTAGACTTATAGAAAGATATGACTTGCCAAAGAGGTCAATAGGAGAATAAAATCATATTTTCAGTCAAAGAGAACATAATACAGGATAATGGAGCCAGTGTGTAGAAATTATTTGGTCAAAAGGGATATTAGAAAGGGGCATTTGCCTTCAACTCATATACAGACCATAATGATGGCAGCACACTATTCTGGGTGCCTAACTGTAAAACCGAATTAAAATAGAAGATTGAAGACTATAAATTTTGTTCCAAGTTTGGTTATTCCAATCATAATTCACAACTGTAGATTATAAAAACCCTCACATTCATTTCAATCGATGACGACTGATTTCATCTCTATGGAGGGTGCTTGAAAAAGAAGATAATTATCTGAAGTCACAGTTTATTTGACAGGTAATCATATTCATAAACTTCAGCAGCTCCTTCTATGAGTGAACCAATTCTATAAACCAGCTGCACTTTACTGTTTCCTGCATTTATGACTTCTGTAATTCTTCTTCATTCTGACATCAGGGTTCAATACAATTAAGTTTGTAAAAGAGTAAGTTACCAATTTAGGTATGGATTCAGATTTTGGGTACAGCAATTACTTAACTTTTTTACTCCGATTTGTTGTGACCTTTTCACACATCGCCCCATTCAAAACGGGGACCCCCTAATTTTCGCTCCATTCTCGTCTTTTGGCTTGGGTTTTTCTCTTTCTCTCTCTCTGTCTCTTTTCTGATGTCTGCCTTTCAAGGATTGTGCCCATCATTGAGTTTAAGCGTGAAATTGACCAAGTCTGAAAATTAGGGTTTCCATTTTCCTGGTCAATCCAAGGTCAAACAAAGTGAATGAAGTGAAAATTGAACTTAACATTGTTGTTAGTGTGCTTCCAGCAGGCTCTCAGCAAATTTTCATCAAATTCTGAGGTACTTACTATTTTTAGTAAGTGTGAAATTGCAGGCAATCCGTCAGCATTTTTGAGATTCCGATAGTCACACTGTAGTTAGAACACATCAGGCTGCTCGCGTGCAAAATTTGAGCGAAAATAGACAACTTACTATTTTTAGCAGTCCAGCTTCCGGGACAGATTTCAGGGTTCAGATGCAGATTTTTTCTTTGCATGGCGGGATATTCCTTCTAGGTTTTTCGAGACCTTCGCAACAATATAACATGCAAAATGAGACGACAACTTTCAGAATTCAATCTTCCGAGGCTATTTTTAGGGTTTGCATGTCAGGGTTTCCTTTGCATGTCGGATGATTCCTGATGGGTTTTTCGAGACCTACGCAGTGGTGTGACATGCAAACGGAGATAACCACTCAGTAAGGAACTTACTATTTTTAGCAGGTGTATCCCGGCAGCCGCCTCCCAGCACTTCAGAATCACGAGCTGATCGCAATGCAGCATAAACGAAGACAAACAGAGATCATTTGATATGCATGCAGAGCAAATTAGGGTTTCCAGCTTCAGAGCCTGAAAAGAGGGGTAAAAAGTCAGAATTTTCGAAAACCGGTGTAAACCACCGCGATCAGCATCCTTCGGGCTATCTGCTGGTAAAATTTCAAGTCAAACAGAGCACTTACTATTTATAGTAAGTCAATTTGGAAACAGGCTAAAAATAGCAAGTCAAGTGCATGCGTTGATGTCGACAGACAGGTCACGTGGTGAGGAGCGCCTCATTCAAATTTCAAGTTAATCGGAGCAGTGGAGCTATCAGAAGCAAGCATTTGCTATTTATAGTAAATCATCTTCAAAATGGGCTAAAAATAGCAGGCCGATAAAAATGGCAGGGTCGATAGGACAACAAGGTCATGAGGATGCAGTGTTTAAAATTTCAAGTCGTTCTGAGCTTCAGAGATGCAAAATCAGAGGGCTTACTATAAATAGCAGGGCATGAAGACTGGCAAAAACGAGAAAAAATTCTAAGTCTGGAACTCCATCCTGCAGCCATGGCAAAATGCGCCCAAGTTGATGGAGAAGCGTGGAAGAATTTCTGAGTGTTGAACTCGTCCTCCACCATGCCCAAAATGCGCCCATCCAGCAATGAAGTCAAAGAAGGTCAACAATTTTCATCCTTCTACCTAGCCTAAATGCGCCTTCAAGGCAATGCCAAGCACAAAAAATTCTAAGTATGAAGCTCGTCCTGCAGCTAGGCCAAAATGCGCCCAAGAGGGAAGTGAGTCAAAGAAAAGTCAACGATGTTCATCCAGTAGCAAGGCCAAAATGCGCCCACCTTGAAGAAGGAAAGTTGGAAATTATTCTAAGTATTGAACTTATCCTCCTCACCCCTCTAAATGCGCCCATTCTGCAGCTGGGAAGAAATGCGCCTAAAGCAAACAAGTCAAAGGAAAGTCAAACAAACTCATCCTTCTCCATAGGCAAAATGCGCCCAAAGGCATGCATGTCAAGACAAAACAAGGGAGGTGAAGAGTCACTCCAAGGCGTGGTTATAAGTTTATCCTCCTCCCCCTCTCAAATGCGCCTAAAAGAGAAATGAGTCAAAATAGTCAAAGATTTTCATCCCTCACCTACATGGAAATGCGCCCAAATAAGGTCAAGTGAAGACAAAAAAGTGAAGTTGAAGAGTCATCCTCCTTGCATGCCTAAATGCGCCCAGGTTGAAGGTGTAAAAAGTGAAGATAAGGTGGTAAATGAGGTAAAAGGTAAGTGAATACTTCAAGGCGTGGTGAAGGAAGGGTGAATGAGGGCGTATTTTCCTCCAAGTGTTATAGGCGGCCAAGGTGATGAGGGTTAAAGGGGTGTTGGAAATATTTCTCAAGGCGTGGTGAAGTTAAGCATTCTTCTTGAAGTGTCATATGCGCCCAAAGTAATATGTGTTAGAAAATTTTTCTAAGGCGTGTGAAGTATGAAAACAAAATGTTAAGCAAGGTGAATGCTAGGCATTATCCCTCTTCAAGTGCTAAATGCGCCAAAGGTGGTGAATGCTAAAAGGTGGTGGAAATAAAGTGCTAAGGTGTGGTTTTAAATTTTTCTTCAAGTATGTTATGCGCCTTGAGTATGGAATAAAGTATAAGATGAGTGATGGGAATTTTTCTAAGGCGTTGGAGCTTCAAAAATATTTTTCAAATGTGAAGTAAAATGCAAAGTGGTGGCTAAAAAATAAAATGTGCTAGGCACCTCCAGGAATAAAAAATTTTCTAAGTGAAGTTGGTGCTTTTCTCACAGGCAAAATTGAATAAAAAATTTTAAGGTGAAAAATTTCCAAGGCAAAATTTTCCCAAGAGATGATTTCAAAAAATTTTCTAAGGCAAATACGCCTAGAGCTCAAGGTGGTGAAATTTTTCTTCGTAAAGCACGAGCAAATTTTCTCAGTGGTGAAGTCAGAGAATGATGATAATGCGGGATGAATTCAAATTCCTCAAGTCAGAACACAGGATGATCACAGGCGAAGAATGGATTTAATTTGATAAAATAATATTTTCTAAGGTTCAAAATTTAAAAATTAAATGAACCCGTTCGTCGGGTACCCATGGATTCGAAACATTCTGAAGAAAATTCTCTTCTGGGTACTGAACATTTGTGATGATAGATGGATTTCCAAGTCTTCCGCACTTCGCCAACACTTTTTTCAATGAAAATTTAATCAGTGCTCAAATTGTGAATTTTCCTAAGGGAAAATTTAAAATTCTCTAAGGCAAGATGAATAAAATGTGTTTTCAAAATGAGTTTCTCCGAATGACGAATTTGAAGTAAGTTGCCTAGATGATTTTGATTGAATTCTTCGATGATGAACTTTCCAGAGCTGAGGAGGAGTTAAATTCGAATTCAAATGACAGAGCTCCGGCTGGTGAATTAAAAAGATGGATTTAAATTAAATTTTTCGAAAAGGAATTCAAAGATGCCAGTCAAAGTTGAACTTCTAGAAGGTTGAGATTCTTGGACAAGTGTCAGGAATACCAGAGAGGGAAATTTGAATTCTTCAAGCAGAGTAGTGGAAATTTAATGTACTGGCTATAATTGGCTCCTTCTAGAATTCAATTCTTGCTATAAGAACTGAAACTTATTCACTTCTTTTTCACAGTTGGAGAAGTCGACTTGCTCTTGAGATTGTTGCTAAGCATTGCTGAGACTTGAAAGGTTCGAAATTTTGCTAAGTCTGAGAGTTGCTGAGTGAAAGGCGTTGGCAATTTGCTATTGGTGAAGTTCGAATTTGCTGAAGTTAAGGAGGACGCCTTGAGGTGAGAAGAGTTTAAGAGGTGCGAACTTGTGTGAATTCGAAGTTGCTTGTGAAGTGCAAACTTGCCAAATAAGAAGGACGCCTTGAGGTGAAGCTGCTTAGAGTTTAAAAAGTGCGAACTTGCTGGTTGCTGATTGGAGTTGCTAAAGAATAGTGAAGTCACTGAAGTTTACTTAGAAGTCTTTTCTAAGTGTTGAAGTTCGAAATCTTGTGAAGGAGAAGTTGAGGTTTGCAGAAGAATTGAATGTTGCAACTTCTCAAAATTTTAAAAGTCGACTGGCAGCCCTATAAGGTATCTTATTTATTTTCCTAAGATAAATTGCTGATGAATGTTTATTGTCCTGCAAATGGCTAAGGAAAGGGCGACTGGCAAGGATAACAATGGTGCATCCAGGCAGGCTGTGATCAAGAAGTTGAGTAAGACATTTATGCCGGAATCAAAGTTCATTTCGAAGTTGGGCAAGTTGACTGACACCAACTTGGGCTCTGTCAACCTAGAGACCTTCAAGAACATAATGTTGGGGATTGGAAATCATCGGCCTTCGACCACTTCACACAATATTGTTCGAAGCGGGTTATATGCAGCTGTTGGTTTCCCACCAGCCATTCAATGTTCGGAGCTGATGATGGAGTGCGCCAATTATTATGAGAAGGATCATAGATCGATCATGTCACCAGATGGCCAAGTGCTAGCCAATCTTACTCCTGCTGCCATTGGTGAGGCTTTCGGGATCCCGGTGCACAAAAATATGGTTTACAAATCCAGAGAGCGAGCTGAGCAAATGTACGCTTCTGCATTCGAGAGATGCACGGAGACAATCAACACTCACTGGATGAGCACCCCCAAGCCTTCTCGTACAAAGTTGCCGAAGCAAATCATAGCAGATGACTTGAAGCAAGAATATTGTGACCTCATTATGATGCTGAGCAAAGTTGGTGGTTGTGCACAATCATTCATTTTTGAGCCATGGATGTTTTACTACATCAACCTCGTGCTGGAAGGGAAGGATTATGTCAATTGGGCCGAGATGATCAGTGATAATTTGCATGAGCAGCTCCTGAGCCTTAGAAGGATGAAGACATTTTACATGAGCTCTTACATCATCTATATGTTGGCTCGTATGACGAAGTATAGAGGAATTTCATACAAAGAACCTGTCGGATGTGGCTCTCACCAATTCAAAATACATGATGCTTGTCCGCAATTGCACCTGTCTAGTACCACTCACTACAAGCGTGTCAACGACGCCTTCACCATGTACATTACGAGGTTGCTTCAGGAGCGGTTACACCACAAAATCTCGAGGGAGGCCCAAGAATTGATTGAAAGGTATGGGTGCTGGTTCATACAATTTCCGAAATTTTCTTACATAAGGCTGCAAGGTTTTTCATCATATCCATATAGGCTGCCTAAGTACCCAACCGATAGAATTTTAATGCTAGAGATATCTAGGCAATTGCTCGCCTATGATAAGATTCAAAAGAAGAAGAAGAAGGGAGGAGTAGAATTCCCAATTGTCATGGGCAACTCGGACGAAGTGTGTCCCTCAATATAGGCAGCTAGAGAAGCTGAGAGTGAGCTTCAATTTTATCATTTCTCATATCACACCAGCCGACAGCACTATGATCCACATCACAACATCAAATGGGTATTGTCAGAAGAATTTAAGCACAAAGCAAATATTGAGGATTATTGGGCTAATGCATCAGATGAGATTGAAGTAAGGAAAAGAATGTTCTCTCGGTTGCCAATTACTTTGATCAGGGAGTGCGAAGTTGTGCCGGTTCCAGACCAGGTGAATGAGGATATGGACGTTGTCCATCCGGATTATGCAGCAGTGAGAGATACTCCGCTTCCACCCCCAGATTGGTCAGAACTAGAGGTTGCAAATTTGGACACACTTTCTATCCCGGCCCTGACATTCACTAGAGCATGGGTTGATAGGTGTGTAAGTAGGTTGAAGAGTAGGTCAATTGCTTTGACTTACAATTTGATGGGAGATCACAGGACACCCACCACAGGTAGGAAGAAACAGATCACACGAGGTCCAGAGTCCAGAAGGAAAGAGCCAATTCGAAAGGAGCCTGTTCAGCTAGAACCTCCACGAGTTGCAGTTGAAACGCCCACGCCATTGGAGACACATTCTCCAAGTATACAGGAGGTTTCTTTGTTTGCTGATCAGAGGAATGCATTGAATCAGGTGCAAGTAGTGCAGGAAGATAATCAGCCTCCACGGAGGGAGTTAGTTGGCCAGAGCGTCAACACACCTGGTAGGGTTGATCAGCAGGATGATGAGGGGACTATTACTGACCCTCAGTTTCAGCAGGAGTTGGAGGCGGCTATGAATGATGATGATGATATAATTTCAGGAGACACTCAGCCACTTGAGGACGACGAGCCTCGCCAAAATGATATAGAAGTTGAGCAAGTTCGAGAAGTAGAGGCACAGGAACAGCAACCCTTCGATATACAGTACAATGTACCTGATTGGCTTAAGGAAAGGATGAGAAGAAGCCCCAGTGAGGAGATTGATCCAGCAGTTGAGATGGAAGAGTTCTTGAACAGGATCAGCGCGCCTCCACAAAAGAAGAAAGCAAGAAAATTTTCGAAGATATCCATTCAAGAGGATGGTTCTCGTACTCTTCACGTTGCCGTGCCTCAAGTTGATTGTGACCGAAATGAAGCAGTGCCTGAGAATTATGTGGTCACGACTTTGGATTTAGGACACCCCACTGGTGCGCAGATTGTAGAGGAGTGTGATAACTCCTACCTCGCCCTCAAAGATAGGTTATTCAAGAAGGAAGGAAAGTATAAAAATTTGAAAAGAGAACACAAGGCCTTGATTGGATATGTACAACATTTGTCTCGTTCTCGAGGGCAGGAGATTCCAATGATAGAGCCTCCAGCGGAGATACCTAGAGAGTCAATCAGTGGCTTGATGGAGTTAGGAAAAATGGCATAGGAAGCAGACAAGTGGGTCACAGGGGTTCGTGTTGAGACCGAAAAGTTTATGGAAGACCTTGCTTTTGCTTTTCAGCAGGCTTCCAGTATTTTGGCACGAATGGAGGCAGTTGATCATGCCTGGGGTGATGCTTCTATCTATCAGAGCAAAGTAATCCAGCGTCTTGAGGCATTGAGGCATGTTCCATTGCGGTTGTTGATTGACGGAGGTGTCATTTAGGAGAATGACAGGTATGACTTCTCTAGATGGTATTCTTCAGCAATCACGGGACGTGGTTTCTTCGACGCAGAACAGGTGGATTCAGCCAGGATACATAAGGCTATGGCCAATATCATAGATGGAATTCAGAATATTTTTGAGGCCATATTTGCTAGGCGGTTGAATCCAAATGAAGTTAATGTTGATAATTTGAGGGGTAGGCTAGTGCCTTTCTTTTCAGATGTTAAGACCTTCGTACAAGATGATTTCGAGAACACTTCTACTTTCTCCGTCTTGATCTAGAGCACGCGGGATTCCTTGGTTGCTTGGAGAAAATCTTGTACAAGGCATGAGCATTCAGTCACAGTGTTAGAGTTTCAGCTAGATTGTGTTCCACCCATTTCAGTTCAGGAGGTTGAGGCTGTGCTTAGCAGGTTCGTTGAGTTTGCAGCCAGAGAGAAGGAGAATGGGAACGCACTGTTGGACGAGGATCTTCTAGAAGACTGATTGTGGGCATTTATTGCTTTACTATTTTGGGAGTGAGTGGGAATCTTTGATTCATTTAATGTACCACTCCCTATTCTGGCAGTTTTTAGGGTTAGGGCTGAGGTGGCACAATCTTAGCCACTCTATTGATTGTAACCCTAGCCATCTTTTGAGACCGGGCTATCTATAAAAGGGGGAGTCCCCCTCATTTGTAATTCATTAGATTAGAAGCAGATATCAGACATTAGTGATAGAGCTAGAGACTAGAGACTAGAGCATAGTAGACATTTTGCATAGTGTGGAGAAGAAAGAAAGTTTTCCCTTTGAAAACTTTTGTGGAGATTGTTGTGTAACACTTTCATGATAATAGATCTTTTCATTGATGATGGAATTCGTCTTTGTCATGAATAGCTAGCAAGGTCTCTTCTTCCTTTCGGATCCAAGTAGCATAATTTTCATCTCATGCAAGTAGTTTACTTTGATGTGTGGTGTTTTATTGAGATAGCTTCACTTTATTCCATACCACTAGCGGCTTGTTGATGATAAGTTCGCCTTGCGTGGTCCACTGGAAATTGTCTTGAGTTTAACTTCGATTGTGATTTGTATGCTTATATGCGTCGTCTTGATGGTATATGTATGCTAAATTATAATCTGAACATCTTTTGCTATCCCTTTGAAGATTGCACCAATTTTACTGAGGCTGTCCGACGTGAGGCTAGGTGAAATTCGGTTGAAGTCTATTGAAATCAAGCTCCACATATCCTGCATTTAGAATAGAACATAAGTTTCTTAGGCCCTATACTCATTTACTTTTCGCATATTTCTGATTAGCTTTAGCAAAAAAAACGAACTATATTGCCAAATCATACACGCAAGAATCCCCTTCCAATCATATACCGGCTGTTAACTGCAAGAAGTCTGAACAATTGTGTAAGTCCCCTCGTAAGAACACAGCAAATCACATCAACCAACTGAGGGTATTCTAAGTATTTCGGAACCTTGGAGTTGAACGTGTGATCTATCTCACAATCTTAGCACACGGAATACTTTGATCAAGAGAGAACGGAGTAGCCTTTGAACTATTTTGTTCTATTGTATGGTGCGGTCACAAAAACCACGTCAACAAGATTCAGAATGATTGTACAAAATACATATAGAATATTGAAAATATATAAAATAGCCATAATTTGCACAAAATATTAAAAATTAAATATAGAACATAGGTGATAATTGATAATTTAATGTCATATGTTAATAAATCAAAATGGTTTATATGTATTCAAAACACAGCAGCATGCAGTTTTAGTTAGATAGTTAGATAGTTATTTGCAGAGTAGTTTAGGTGATTTTAGTATAACTTTTTTATTTTCTGGGCTCTTTTTTGCTTTGGAGGCATGGGGTACCCAGGTACTGCCCAGATTTGCACCTAGGCCGGACCCACAGTCTAGAGCTATCCCCAGGGCATAATTGGAGTAGGAAATATACCCAAGATGTAAGAAAGGCATACCTGGACTGGAGTACGGATTCGGTATGGATACACCTTGGGTACAGGGCATACCCAGTAATATAGATTAAAAATATTGATTTTATGGCAAAGCCCTTGGAAATACATTTAAATTACTTTTTTTATTGCATCCATCCCTACAAAATTGTCATTATTCCCACCATACTTGTTAAATAGATTTTGTACCCTACATGCTACACAATGTGATAATGCAATACAGATCCACAATGGCATATCCAAATTTTGGAAGTTGAGTACCTTATAGGAGGTATTTTGTACATGTTTTAGCCCTAACTGATGTTTCTAAAGGTATCCTATGCTGCCTCTCTCATTTACAGGAATATGCACTTGTAGTAAATACTTACGTTGCACTGATGTATTATGCCAACTGGATCTCAAAATCTGATCTTTGCATAGATTGAACTCCAGTGGTTCAAATACCCTGAAAGGTACTATTTACCAGTTCTATGATGTGCATATGATTGACCTAACACTTCTTGTGTTATAGAACAGCATATGCATTCTTGCGTATTCTGCGAGAGCATATTTTGAGGTGATAGTTAGCACAAACCTATGCTTGAAGGACTTGTGCGTTTTCATATCTCTAGACTCTATATATTCTAATTTCAATGTACTACAATATGGTATGAACATGTAGATTGATATGTATCATTGTAAATGTGAATATTTCTAATCCTTATGCATGAATGTGAAATTCATATCACAACATATGAAATCATTAGAGGGAGTTAACTATTATGAGAGCATTGATGACACATGAATAAACATGCTATGTTTATACACAATTATGTTTGTATAAATTTGTGTTAACTGTAATTGTTTTCTTGTATTTGGATTATTATAGGGATTTTAACTATTTATATTATTTGCAGCTCCCTATGGCATGGTAATGAACTCATCCAATCATGCATAGTCATAAGTTGAACAAAACTAGAATTTTATGCACAGAGCTCTGATGACTGGTATTTGGCCCTTTCATCACTAATTAGCTGTGTTTATTGGTTGATGGCAGTGTGGCTATAGACTAGGATGGTTTTGACTGACACTGTGATGACAATGGGCACTATTAGATGTAAATCATCCTTGCACTGAGTGTCATATGGTGTAGTTGTGTTCAAAGATTGAGGGTGAATGCAACATGGCCTATGATCACTAAATGAGGCTAACTGTTGTAGAAGGGACTCCACAAAAAGCATAATCCAACCAGACCACACACCCCTAGAGCCACTAATCGACCTTAAAATAGATATTGCATAACTGAATTGTCCTCTCAAGTTCCTAAAGTGCTCAAGTGGGTATGCATCCACGCTACTCCTGTAAGCCATTTTTCCTGTTGAGCTCCACACCTCATGTCTAGGAAGGACTGACATATTAAAGTAATTATGACAGGATTAAAAAATGCTTTTTGAGAAATATTCAATTTAAAATGAAAACCTAATACTCGAAGCTCTACAATCTACAGATGTAATGTCCCTTTTCAATACTTTTATAAACAGTACTATTTTTTTGAGATTCCTATCTATGAAATAGTTCAATATATATGGAATTTCAAACAGTAGCAACTAAATAGTAAACACCAATATTTAACATTGAAACCCTTGGCACATCAACGTCATTATTATTGCAACAAGTTATACACATATGTCATGCCTTGATCCCCATTGTAGCCTCTAATTACTTCGCTGGCAGCAATGAGAAGACCCCCGCTCACTAATTAATTGATTAACCATTGGACAAAGGCAGCAACTCTCCAAAAAGATATAATTAATAATTAACAAAAAGGAAATCTGAAGGCAGCGATCAGGGTAAAGGGACATGTCCCTTACCAAGGAAATAATATGATGAACAGTTATGACTTTTCCCCACCATAGGGATATAAAGGAGGTGCACTTCCAAAGGAAGGGGATCATTGAATCATTCAGAAATAAATCTGCATTCAAAAAAGCAGCAACTATAGATACAATCAGTGATTGGTATGCACTTGAATATATATGCATTTAATATATATATTATTTGATAGGCATGCAAAGATATGCATAGTGTAAGAGCCCAGGTGTCTCTCAACCCGATCACTGGCCAATAAACTGAAGTTTTGTTTTATTTTCTGTATTTTTTTAATTTATTTTTTGTGTTTTTGCAGTAAAAGAGAAGAAATGTGATTTTGCTTGAAATGCTTGAAAAATAACAAATAAATTCCAGAAGTCTATTTTGATTGCAATAAGTCTACCAAACTGAAGCCAGATGATCTATTTATCTTCTCAAATAATCTCACTGTGAAATACAAACATTACAATAAAAAGGCAAACTAATATTTAAGGAACCTAGACATTTTGCAGCCGCCAGAAGAAAGGCAATAGAGGTACGGCCAAATGAAGGAAGCCAGTTACAACTCCCAAATCCACGCCAGAACTCCAGAAACCCTAGGCACTCAAGATGAAATAAGCAGAGGCTCACAAAACAAGACGTCTGGTTGAGAGGAGATAGTACAGCCTTGCTGCTGTATTTGTACGGCCTGTACCAGCAAAGGGGAATTCCATACTGTCTTGAAATTCGTGCCAAATGCCAAACCAAACCCTGCCAATACAAGATTCGCCTTCTGGAAAGAAAAATCGATCCAACCCTGAATGAAACCCCACTATGAAACTCTTTAATAACCTCTAGATGAAGTTATTCAACTGACAATCTTCAACTGGTATTGCACAGTCTCAGTATGCCTAATTCTAAAGAGGGAACGTTCTTCAAAATTTGATGATCTGTAGAAACCCTGGTTTCTCAAACCCCAATGCTCTCCAAGAGATGAATAAAGACAAATTAGAATAATCACATCATGAGTTCGATTTGCCTTTGAAAGAATATATATATATCCTTCTCAAAAATTCGACCCTTTCTCATAAAAATCCATTAAATGCATTTAATAATAAATATTCGCCCTTTTTCAATACTTAGGCTAATATTTAATTAAATGGCGTCCCTTTTATTTTAATGAGTATTAAACTCATTAAATATTAAATGTTTTCCCCTTCTTTATAAAGTAATAAAAATACTTTATAATTGGCCATTTAAATATTAACTTTAATATTTCATTAAAATGACTTTATATTATAAAGTCAAATTAATTATTCCTTCAATTATTATTAAATGCTTCAAATAACCCCTATTTGCTCAACCAATCATCAAACCGGGTCGATACTGAGCTGATAAGCTAAATCAAGTGCCCTGCTAAAAATAGCAACTCCTACTTGCTTGACTTACTATAAATAGTAAGTACCTCTAAATCGCTCTTAGAGTGTCTGTAGAAGCCAAAACCTGAATCAACTGCTGGAGTGATGTTCCCAACACTGGATAACTGCCTCAAGTGATCCTCTAAACACTTCTGCCAACCTACGAGGATCTGAATAATAGGCTAACCTCTGACACAACGGTACTACCTAGGAAGGGGACATTACATATAGTTACTTTCATAATGACTGATTTGCAATAAGGGAGATATGTTATGTCTAAATGGGTAAATAAGGAAAAAGAGTGAAATTGTTTATATTATTAAAATTTACATCTTTTCCTTTAAGCAACCATGTGTAAGGATGGCAAGGAGACATATTAAAGGGCGATATGGGAATTGTCTTGGTTGGATGTTCCCAAAGGGATTGTCTTGGTTGGATGTTCCTCTTTTGGCACCCTATCATGCGTTTCTCACCCATCCCTACCATGATTGGTTATTGGAAAGGAGTCTATAGATTAGATTCAAGTTTAAGTTGTTGTTCATTATTTCATAAATGTTAATAGTTCATTTATTCTTAAATTCAATATATATTATATAAATTGCCATGAAATATTATTTGTTAAACAATTTTATGTTGTGTAATGGTCTCTTAAGACAAATCCAGGCATACTCCAAGTAGGGGACATTACAACTTACAAAATATTGATATAAACAACAAAGTTACAGCTGAAACTCTCATGCACACATTGTTCAAAATAACACAAATAAATGCAAGTAACAACAAAGAACCAACTCACAAATTTACCACAACAGTGAGGTGAACAAGTGTAAGACTGCCGAGGTACAGTAGATAAAGCAACACTACAAATATAATACTTGTTGCAGCTGGAATCAATACCAAAATCATACTACAAAAAACTCATATGCTGATATAATTACTAATCACAATGACAGGGCGGTGTAGCAGTACTTTAGCAACACTATAGTGATATTGTAGCAGTTTTGTAGCGGCAGCACTGTAGCTGTAGGTACAGAATAGTACTGTAGCAGTACTATAGTGGCACTATAGTGGTGGTACTGCGGCCATGCTACTATAACAAACTGGAAACTAGTAATATGTTGAAATCTTATTTGCACAACTGCAATTCCTAGGTGAAACTGCCTCAAGGAACCAGAAGGTTTTTGTCCTCTGCTCCTACCTGGAAACTGAAAAGGTTTCATCTTCCAAATCTCTGCACTTTTGAAGGTATTCAGCCTCAAGTTCAATAGTAGAACACATGTATTCAAACTGTGAAAGAAAGGGTTTGATTTCATAAAAATTGAATGATCACCTTTTGAGTGATTTGCCTCTCTTTTATAGACTTTATTTTGGCCCCTTTATTTTGAATTTCCTTTCCCTCTAAAAGTGCTCACTTAAAATATTTTAATAAAATATTACAAAAAGTCTTATTATATCCCATTTATTCACCCTGTTCTATCTAACTAATAATAATATTAAAATTTTCCTTTTACAATGTTTTTGAATAACATTACTAGGACTAACTTAAAATATTTCCCTAATTTTATCCCTTAGCCTACGAAAAATATAGTAATAGGCTTTGGACCTCCCAATAATTTTATTTCTAAAAACGATTCATGACAATATAGGAATGTATATACATGTTCTTGATTTATTGTCAAAGAAGTTTTTCTTATTTAGTTCTAAAGTCTAACTTGTGCTTTTTGTTGTAATGTTACTAATTCTTATATGACAAATTATGACTGGAGATATTTTATATTTGCAGGATTTTTCACTATGTATATTATTTCCCATATTCAAGTCATCACCTTGATGACTACGTATTTTCCATTACTAGTCATTACTTTAATGACCTTTCTCTCATGTATGTTGCTAATAATTACAAGGTAAGGATACCCACAAAGCACAAAAGCGTCTCTAAGCACCTATGAAGTTTTAAATTATTTATCACTAACTCCAACATCAAGTCAGACTCTTGGATAGTCTTGTGTTTGGAATCTTCACCCAAGGAAATCATAACCCTGCAAATTCCATATCCTGAGCTTCATGTCCCTAGTAAACGTAAGGAATAAACACCTTTTCCATCTACTTCTTCCAAAAAGCTTTAAAAGCAACCTGGTAGTGGACATAATTGATAAAAGTAAAATCTTTGCATTCAACCTAAGTTCCCTATTGTAATTTGCTTCTTCATGATATTTGACTTGTAGGTCCCATGTTAGACTGATGCTCTATGCAGGTATGTGTACGCATTTCACTTTTGAACTCTCTTAGTTGTACTATTTCAGTTTTGGTCATTTATAAATTATTTGGAAAAACAAAGAAAAGGGCTTTTCAGTTCATCAATAACATCTGAATCAGTAGAGGAAAAATAACTATATCTCTGCTCTGTGAAGAGCAGGCAGCAAAAAAAAATGTCCAAAGTACATCTACCCACAAACGCTATTAATCCATCCAAAATAAATCTTCAGATTATCAATAAACTTACAAGAGTTGAAGAGTTGTCATGTTTCCAATCGTCTTTGGAATGGTGCCAGTTATCTTGTTCCACATGAAATCCCTTCCAAAAATAGGAAAACACAAAGATATGTAAGAATCATAACTTTCAATATGTCCTATCCTATAAATCATAGGTAATCCAAGAATGTAATAATGCAGAGTACATATGCTATTTAGTATCATGTAACAGTAAAACTAATCAAAAAAGGAAAAAGGATAAAGTTAACAGTTAACTTGATATGAAGTATGAACTTAAACATATTTGTTAATAGAACCATGAAAAATCAATGACATAATTTCTAGATCTTCATGAGTAGTTCATATACTCAGTAAAAGAAGCTCGACAATCAAAATATGACACTTGTTGAAACTTGAACTTACAAAATTGTAAGCTGTTGTAGTTGTCCAATTTCTGGAGCTAAACTTCCTGTAAGATTCATATTTAACAATTCCCTGCATACCCAATATTGAAATCAATTCCAAGTTGTGAGAAAGGAAATTTTAAAGTTAACATGAATTAACAGTGACATTGCTGATGAAAGGGACAAAAAGTTTCTGTGAAGTCTATAGATTCATAGAATAAATCGATTTGTCTCTTAAGAATTTCCAGATACAGAAAAATTATATATATAAAAGATATCCACCTTATTACCAAACATCATGTCAGATGAATTACATTTTGTTGATAAAAATCAAGAAAGAATTGATTGCACTCTCTTAAATCAGCCTTTTCATGCATTGTTAAACTACACTGCTTTTGTCCACTTATATTCTAACTCAGTGACAAAAATGGTGGCTGCAAAAGATAGCAATGCATAAACCAGTTTATGGGGTGATCATTTTAAATGTACATTTTTTCCCTATAACCAATGTTGACCTGATTCTTTCTCTAGATCTAGCTCTTTTCATCACTATTCTATGGCAATTTTGATCTCTTCTTTTTCACTTGTTCATGATGGCCAGACTCATGTAGCACTCCTCTTTTCCCATACTCTAATGGAGCTCCTCTTCTTCCAACATCGACAGCTAATAGTGGAAGAAAAACTCCATACAAGAAGATTTGCAGCATGTACCTTACGTAAATTTACTTTTGATTCCGTCCTTTCCTTTAGCAGCGATTAAAAAGCTCATTTAAGTTTCTAAAATTTCAAACTAGGATAGATGCTTATAAAAATAAAAATATCTCAACAATATCCATATTAAGCATCTCGTCAGATAACTTTGATGTTTGTATCCATTTTTATAATCCCCGTGTTATAATATCAAGCCTTATATTGTGAATCCATGTTGATTTTGTGAACGTACATACAGACTGAAACATCCTCATGTCCGGATCTTTCCTCACATAAATATTTTCAAACAAAACTTGAACATGTATTTATCCAATCTATCCACATGCCATCCTCATGCCTGTCTCTTTCCTCACATAAATATTTTCAAACAAAACGTGAACACATATTTATCCAATCTATCCATATGCTCTGTTACCAATTCACTCCCTTGCAGTGCTGGAATCAAATCTGAATTGGGGTTTGATTCCATGTGGGTACTTTCAAGATTCTGCAATTTCAGGTTGGAATCCCCCAAGTACAATGGACATACACAGGCGATTCTAGCGTCAAATTACAGAATCCAGTACATGCCCACAGGGATTTTAGCGGCTTTTTAGCCTTTTACTTATTTTAATTTTATGATTTTTGGTCTTCATGATTAACTACCCAACTTGAAAACCTAACCCTAAATCCTAAATTAAACCTTAAAGTTTAAAACAACTAAAAGTTTAAACATAAAAATAAACACATCTGCCTCATTTTATAAAAAAAACACACAAACCAAATATGCTCGTCTCACTTTCATTCTTGCTTGTCGTTGCTCATATAGAGGTGAAGATTGATCATTGAAAGTTCCAAAGAGACAAGATTGTTATTCCTACATTTGTGCAGAAGCCCATTCGCTGCCAAGAAAATCATGGAGGAAAATTCTTGGATTGAATGTAAGTTTTTCTTTTTCTTTTTTCTTTTATGAACAACTCTCTTGTTTTGGATTGATAGATCTTGTGTGTGTGTCCCCAATATCTCACAAGGAAGATCTCGTAAACAGAAGGTATACTTTCTAGGCTGTGACCATAAAAATAGCCCTCACCTTTTATTCTGGATGAAATGCATCTTGTGTGTGTGTCTCTCCAATATCTCAAAAGCAAGATCTCATAAAACAGAAGGTATAATTTCTAGGCTGTGACTCAAAAAGTAACCTACACTTTTTATAACTTTTATTGTGGATGAATTGCATCTTTCTAAAGCTTTTGGTGATGCACCAAAAATGATTGGTCATACCTGGTTCTTTGTGAGATCCCTTTGATGTCTTTCACAAGCCCAATTAGGACTTTGGAAAGCTTTGGTCTCAAACCTTTTGAGATGCTAGTGATGAAATATCTAATAGATATTTAGATTGAATTCCTACCAATAACACATATTACATATAATGTTCAGATTCAGTATTCAACTGTCACAGTTCAGAAGTTGAAATTATGATTATCAAGAAGGAACTGCCTTGGACCTCTTATTTTTAATGCCCCAGTGGACATGAACCATAAAATTTTGGAATTTCAGTCCTAGCTTCACTTTGAAACCGAACAGAGCTTTGGACTTTTGTAACATATATTTCCCACATAGGTTCACAGACGTGTGGTGGAGTGGTACTTAGGGAGTTTACTACAACAGAGCCCGTGATCCAATCTTGCGGATATAATGATATTCATAATCCTGCTGAAAGATCTCCTATATCCTATACGCAGTCATTAGGAATAGGATGAAATTTGAATAGCTATCCTTATAGTTCAAAGTTCCTAAATGCTACGGTTGCTATGCAACTGGCGCTGTAATAATAGAAAACTTCTGTATTTTAAAAGCAATTGCAGCTTTTATCTTTATAAGAAACTATATGCAAAGCAAAAAAATCCAAATTGCGACACTGAAATCTACATGTCAAGTAAAAGTAGACTTACAGCTGCTTTACGTGCAAGTACCCATCAGCAAGTGCATTGTCAGAGCAGATAACTCCTGTCCAGTTTGAGTTACATGGATCACCATCCTTCCAGCTATTTAGCTTCCCCAAAGGGTCTCCAAGGCTCTCACTAATTTTGCCAAGGGCTTTAACTGCAACCAACAACAAATAAAAATCTCCGTCAAGGAAAACTGTATGAAATAGTTTGGCCAATTGGTTAACTTTTAATTAAATTTCACAAAATTAAATCTGCCCAACTAGCAAATTTTCTAGAACGAATCAGCCAAGCTTTTTAAATTTAATCTAGCTGCAGCCATTAGATTGACCCAATTTTACAAGCACTAATAGTAAAGCTTAAGCTATATCATCCCTTAAAATATCTCATGATCTCCACATCTTATAAATATTTGCAACCCCAATACTCTCTGGTCCAACTTGCGGACACTACGCAATACTGATACCGTGTTGCAAATATAGCAGAATCTATTAAAGAACATTAATATCTGTGTACTGTTAGATTCAGGGCATGCGTGGACATTTGTTGCTGACAACAGAATTTCCCGTACCCTGCTGTTTAATATTAATACCGAAAGAAATGTTTAACCATAGCTTTAGGCTCTAATTTTGAGAACCAGAGTTTATGAAGCTGCTTTCCCTATTAGTTTTGGTGGCTGTCACGCAACCCAGGAGGGATTTTTGAATTTCCATCTATAGCTGAATTTAAGTTAATTAGAGTACCTTCATTAGGATATGTAGTTTGTGCTGCAGCAAATAGTGCCAGAGACCAATACAAAACTGAAACAGACAGAAAGGTGTCCTTTATCTTCATTTGATACTGAGGCTACTAAATCTCTCCTCTTGGCTCCTTAGAAACTGAAACAAGGCTGCCTTCAACCCAAAAACTTCTGCTGTTACCCTCCCATGTATATAAGTATAAACGGTCTGAAAGTCTACAAAACAATTTGTAGAGTCTCTGGTCTTCCATGTTGTGCCGATGACTCCTGATTCTGACCAGGTAAATTCATTTTGATCAGATTTTCTGGATAAAACTCCAACCACCATAAATGATATTTGTATCGTGACATGTTCCCCGCCGATCAAGACTTATTCAAGGTGAGTGTCACGGAGCTTTGAAAACCATTGAACTGGGGTGAGGAGAAATATTCTAAGGTTGACTTGATCTATTATAGTCTAATAGACATGATATCTCCACAGTCCGTGGTACAAAAGAATTTTACACAGTTCAACATTACTTCGCTTCTTTATAATATATCAACTTGAACAGTTCCATTCACTTTTCATTCCGTGCAGATTAGTTTATCCGTCACTTTTTGTCCTGGAATCCTGGAAAATCAGAGTGTTCAAACCATTGATTTCCAAATTTGCGATTGTATTTCTAGTTTTTGGGGGACATTTGGAATTTGGAGTTTATGTCTCGTATATCTTCAGAATCTGAAGAAAAGGTGTTACCTTATTAATTTTTTCTGGATTAAGGCACAGATCTGATTAAGAAATCTATCGTTGACAAAATATTTATTATTAGCAATCTGTAAGGCAACAAAATATAGAACAAAAGTATCATTGCCGGCTAAATCACAGCGATTAACAAGATTGACAACGACTTGAAATAAAACACACCCTTCAATCAATTGTCTGATATATTCAATGATAGAAAAAAAAATCCAAACTAGACACTAGAACAATTACATGTGTAGAATATAAACCTGTAAAGGACAAGTGAATGAAAAGAGTCTTCAAATATTTTAATGTAATTTTGTTAATTTTGCCTTTGACGACGTTGATATGAGAAAATGTACCATCGAATCTTTCCATACGGCGTTAACAATGATGAGGATGAAATGAAAGCCACGTAGGTTTTAGCAATTTTTTTCAAATTTTTAATCGTTTGACAGACGATGAATGACAACACACCATCCGTCATTCGCCTGCCATTACCCACTACGTCAACCAGGGAGATGTTATAAGTTGCATCATAATAAGAAGTAGCCATCCAAACCAGAGAAGCGTGCCTGAGAAGGAATGATCAAAGCCGGATAAAAATAATCAAAATTGGCAGTTCAACGTCTTGAATTTTATTTTTCATGAGTAAGTGTATTATACTATTTTAGGAAAGAGAATTAGGTATAATATTAATTTCCTAAAAATTGGGTGCAACAAAATTTATTTTATAAGTTAGGTAAGTGAAGTTTTAAATAGATTAGGGAAAGGGTCAATAGTTGTAAGGTCCAATAGTTGTGTAGTCAATTGTGATTATAATACCCAATCTTACGGCATATTTATGCTATATATTGTAATAGTCCAAATGTAAATTAAAAAAAACCAAATGTTGATCAAAATGGACCCATACTTTAACACATGAGAACCTCTCAATGTTATATAAAAAATACATAAATGCATTCATCAAGAAGTGAAATAAGTATTTTTTTCTCTCAAATAAAATATCATAACTATCCACTTTAAATGTGTCATTTAAAAAATAAAATGTTCATTTAATAAAATAAGACACTCATATAAACAAGTATTGTTATCATAGAGAAAAAACATTGTTTTATGTGTACAACTATTGGGGTAGCAATGTACAAGTATTGGAGTATTTTATATTAATAGTTTGTCCTATCACAAATATAAAAGGTAAGCACAATAAATACCATGTATTTTCCCATTAAATGTGAAGGATTTTCAAAAAAAATTAGTGTTCAACTATTGGTTCAATTTTATTTGATATAAGTTGTATTTTAAATAATTATGTGTTGTTTTTATAACAACAAATAGTTTTTTTGTGTTCAACTATTGGTCTATATGTGTTTAATATAAAAACTAGAGATATCAAAGATGTATGGTTACCAATAGGTATTTGGTCCATTTAGATTGCATATTAATTTTATTTTAAATAAAAATATGATATTTTACAAGCAACAAATGATATTTTTTTTGTTCAACGACTGGGGGTCCCATGCTTAAGTTTTGGTCAAATATTTAAAAAGTCAAAATTTAGACACTTCTCAATAAATGTATTGATGTGGCAAGTTGCATGATGAGTCACACCTACAAACCTTAGTTATAGATAGATAAGAGGTCAGTCCACATTTCAAAAAAAAAAAGGTACTACGATATTCTAGTCAATCACTTCATGCTGACAAAGTTAGCCCACATAACTATTGGCCCCTCTCCCCTAAAATAAAAATATCTTGATTAAATTGTTATTGAAAAGAGTAGTAGAATTAACAAACACATTTAACGTATAATATATTAACAGAGATTTGTATTGAGTGGAAAATCACAAAGAAATATAAAGATATTTTTTTGGTAATGGAAGTCATTTTACCTAATGTATATGTGAGGGGATGGAGTACATTGTAAACTGAATTGTTTAGCAATTTGAGATTGATATTGTGTATAGACAATCATCCTCTTTCCTTTTGAGAAATATGCATTAAATTGCATGTAGGCATATCCAAAGTAGCTAAAGCTTAGGTACATATGTAGATCTTCTAAATGTCACACTTGCAAGACTACAATAAATGTGAGACCTCAATGAGCATTGTCTTTGATGTCAATTGATGTTGTTTTAAGTGCTAGACCTTGAGATTTATGGATTATCAAAATTTGTCATTTTGAATGGCAGTTGGTGACAACTACCACAAGTAATGAGAACAAGGGACACAAAGTTTTAATATTACCACTATGGCTCTAATACAATCATGTGTGTCCATAGGACAACCCTTTTAAAGGGCCCACACAAATGGTAGTGGTGTGCCTTAGAAAAAGGCATTTGGAATTGCCTCACAATGGGGAAGATTTATACTATGAAGTAAGAGTTGAATTCAAGATTTATACTATGAAGTAAGTCTTATTAATCATAAAACAATGTATCCAATGTTCAATAGACCAATATCTACAAGCTACAACCTTCTAACTATTATACACCCACCATCAACTCCTCATCATCATTTAACAATCCATAAGTCATCTTTGTTTCTTAGTTTTCACACCTTTTAAGGTTCCATAGTTATAACCAATGGGTGTTTTGTATAATTAATCAACATTTAAAATGTTGGGCTATAAAATTTTTAAAGATCATTTCCCACTTTATCAATAGATTAGAAAAATGCAACTCTATGAAAAATAAACAAAAAATTAGGTGCCTACAAGAAATGTCATTGTCATTGAACCCTTTTGTTTATTCCCATAGTGGGAAGAGTCCAAAATTCAAATGGGTCTAACTATTGGGGAGCTATTGACTTTCAACAATTTGTTGTTTAATTTGCAATTCAAAGTTCATGAAAACATTTGCCAACTCTTTCCTATTCTCTTAGGTTGGCAACAAAATGCTTATCAATGCACTTTTTTTTGCTATATAAACTATGCTCATGGGGCTTGCTTCCTTTTCATTAAACAACATTATAAATAGTTTACATTTTAGCGACTTCAGTTGACAAAATCCTAGAGCCATAACAGTTTCTAGGGCTTATCAACAAAATGCCCTAAATTTATAAAAAATAATATTATTCATCTATAATAGTAAAATATCTAAATAATTTTTTACTCTCAATTTTTTATTATGATATTTTTTGAAAATATTTGTAAAACCTAGAAATATAACAGACCACTTTGAGGGGGTGACCTTCAATAATCAAATACTAATATATGAACTCAATATTGTATGGAATGATGATATGGGAGAGTTCTCTTCCTTATTTATAGGCTAAATGATGTAGGGACCTACCCCTTCATCCAAATTAAGAGTATTAGTGTATTAACTAATACTTAGGTTTAAGCATGCCATAAGTGCTTATCCTTAGGAATATATCATATTAGGATCATAACATTCCCTTCCCCTTCAGAAAAGTATTGCCCTCAATGCTTAGCAACTATAAAATCTTGTATATGAATTGTTCATCATTCCATGTTTTATCTTAATTGACAAATTCTTCCACTTGATTAGGAATTTTGAGGTGGCTCTATTTTCCAATTTGATTTTGGAAATTTCATGAATTTTTTGTATATTTTGTATGAACATTTTTTTCATAATATTAGTGGAAAATAGATGAGAGAGTCCATGAAAATATGCATTCTTAATTAGTTTATCCATAACAAGCCAAATTGCATCAATATTATTTGTCTTTGGCAGCTACATAATGAAGTCCATTAATATTTTTCCTAGTGTTATATTGGAATGCCTAATATTTTTAAGAAGCTTAGAGTCTGCATTATTACCCTTTTATTTTGTTGGCATATCAAACATTCTACCATAATTTTTTGGTTATTCACTTTAATACCTTTCCTAAAATAATTTTTTCTTCGTAGGATGGTAGGTATGAACAAATATTCTATGGTACCTTGTTAGGCCCAAAAATCGTCTCTTCTTAGGGTCCATCTTAACACCTTTAAGTGACACTAAATATCTTAAGTATTCAGACTTGTTTCACCCTAAAAACATATTTGGATTGTTTTGCATATATTTTATTTTCTTCCAATTCATTAGCAATAGGAATATGAAACAAGTATCTTTATGAGTGATTTTGTTTAGCTTTTTGTAATGTGAGCACATTCTCCATGGATCATCATTTTGTTAAGAATAAGCATAGGGGATAAATAATATTTTTTGTTGGTGTGAACAATGGTTCATGGTATTAATTTAATGTCATGATTAAGGTCTCCAATTAAAGACCTACAACCTTGGATTCTTGAAATACTTGTTGGTGATGCTAAATAATCTCTTGAATTTTTGGTTGATCTTGAGTTAACATATCTTATGCTTCTATAAAATGTAATTGTGCCCCTATATTATAAGAATATTTTTTGAGTAGTTTTTCCATCCTATGGGAGCTAATGATTTCACTTGGTGGTGATTTTATTCCCAAAAGTTCATGTGTTTTCTCATGTATCCTAAAAGCCATGGATAAGCCTTGAAAATTGAAAGATATTGTTCCTAATTGCTTAATCCATTGCACACCCAAAACTACATCCACTCCCCTAATAGGGATAGCAAACATTTTTTAATCTAGTTGATAATTTTCCATTCAGAGTTTTATATGATGAGATTTACCACCACATGGTAGTTGTTTCCCATCAGCTATCATGACTTGAAAATTAGTGTCTAGATAAATAAAATAATTGAGATCATTAGCTAATCTTCTATCGATAAAGTTATGTGTACAAACAATATCAACTAACACTTTCACATTTTTCTTTTTTATCGATTACTTTGAGTATTTGCGGTTTATTTGTTCCATTCAATGCATGTAGGGAAATAGTAGCATTTTATCTTTCTTTGGAATCCTCATTTCTAAGTTTTATGTTTGATTTTTGTATATAGGTACTTCTCCATATTCTCCAATCTTTTTTTTTTCTCACTACTAGAACAAGTTTATAACTCATTGACCATTTTCTATCACAATTCCAACATATGCCTTTTTCTCTTTTCTCTAACTCTTGTTGAGGAGAGAGCTTACCAGTTTGTTTTAGGTTAAAGAATTTGTACATGTTTTTATAGTAGCATTAGTCACATTTTTATCAATTACTCTCATGGTTTCTCCTTTGGTGGTGTTTTATTTATCAATATGCAAAGCTTGTTGCATAGCTTTCCTAACTATACAAGGTTCCAACAAACGAACATCATGTTGAAATTGTTTCTTAAGTCCATTGATGTACAATTGTATCCTTTAGTAAGATGTCACCCCGAGATCTCGAAGTGTCAATCTCAAATGCTCAAAATTATATTCATAAATAGACCTTAATTTTTTTAAATTTCTAATTAGTTGGATAAATAACTTCCAATGCATGGTTTCTCATAGAAGGTTGCTAATTCTTTACTAAATTCTTGCCAACTAAACATTTGTCCTTTTCTATCACTCATCTTCCATTGGTACCAAATTGATAAAGTCCTAATTCTAAATATAGTAAAGATATGCCAACCTTGGCATTATTTGGTATATTGTGAAGTTTATTTTGTTGTTCTATAAGGCTTATCCATGAAATTGCATTTCTACCATCAAATTTACGGATATTTATTCTTGGTAAGTATAATTGTTGACCTCGAAAAGGTTATCGTATAACTTGATTTGGTTTATTAGGGTTGTAATCACCTTGGTATTTTTCTGGGACTTTATTCCTGATAATAATTCTTTTGTAAACTTGTCTAAACCCTCATTTAAGGATTTTACAAATGGGTCAAGCAACTTATCTTTAATGAATGAATCGTTGTTTCATGTCCTTGTGGAATTCTTTCCTCAATTTTAATTGGTAAAAAATAAAACAGTTCCTTAGATTTTGTATGTGAAGAAAGGTCCTCTAATCCTAAAGATGGTGTGGCTTTAATTATGTTTTATTTTAAGTTTTATTAAGGTAGGAAAGCATTTGGTGTGACAAAATTTGATGTTTCAGTTTGGACCAAACTTAGACCACTAAATTAAGGGATGTGTTTTGTCTAAAAATAAATTTCAAAGAACTAACCCTACCATTTTTTTATAATCTTTCAAAAAAAAAAATCCAAAAATTACAGTCTATAAAGCAAATTAATAAAAGTTTTGACTAAACGTTGACCACTAAATTAAATAACTTATTTAATTTCTAATAGAAAATTACAAAGAACTAACCCTACCTAATGTTTGATAAGCTTTCCAAATATGTAAAAAAAATTGAAAACTCTAAAAAATTGTGACTTATAGAGCATATTAATGGAAAAACATAAAATATTAATAAATTTTAGAAAAATTACCTTCAAAGTTTAATTTTTTTTTTTGATAAATTATCTAATGTATACCTAAAAACCCCCCAAAAAAATAGATCCAAATTTGCACTGGTTTGGAAGTTATGGTGGAAATAAAAATGTTGGCCCAAATCATAGCTTTGATACTACTTGTTAAGTTATTTTCTTGAAAATATTTGTAAAAATCAGAAATATGGTAGACCACTTTGATGGGGTGACCTCCAATAATCAGATAATAATATATGAATTCAATACTATATTATCTGATGATATGGGAGAGATTTATCTTCCTTATTTAAAGGCTAAAGTATGTAGTGACACACCCCTTCATCCTAATTAAGAGGCATTAGTGTATTAACTAATATTTATGTTGGGGTTAAGCATACCACAAGTGCTTATCCTTTGGAATATAAAATATATATTTATAAATATATCATATTAGGATCATAATATTTTCCTCCTCTAAACTATTAATGAACAGGGATATCATCCATCATATTCTAGTATAGTCAATTAAACCCACAACCTACTTCAAGAAGTCCATCACTTTCTTTATTTTTTCCTCCTTGTCTCCATCAATGGGTTGCAGGTGGTGATGAATAGTTTTCATTGCATAATTGTGGATCCATTGGTCACTATAACTCCATTTCTTATTAGGAGTCCAACTCATGTAGCAAGAATCTGCAATGTTTCTCTTAAACCACTAAGCACCTATTTTTCACCATCGAATTGGCCATTAAACATATCATCTCCTTTTTGTTGGTATGTGGCGACTGATCATACTATATTGTATAGCCCATGATATACTGTACACCCCAGCATGTATCCTTGCCGGGATCCGGGGCCGGGCTGGGCCCCGGGCGAGGGTTCGGGAGCGGCACCCCGAGAAAAATTTTCTTCCTACTTTTTCACGTCATCACCGAAAAAAGGAAAAATCAACGAAAAAAGAAAAATCCAATTTTGTAGAACCCAAAATTTGGAAGCTTATAAGCTTGTTAGAAAGGGGTTCAAATGGGTATTACAGTATGATGAAAAATGCGATTATTCGCAAGATTGTAATAAATTTTGCACTGGATAATAAAAGTATTGGATGGTTGCAGTTTGGTGGATGTAGCCCGGATTGGGTGAACCACGTTAAATTCTTTGTGTTATGATTTATTCTATATGTGTTTTTAGTTTCTTTGTTTATTAATTAAATCTGTATTTAATTGTTAGATATCTGCCATCTCTAATCCTAACACTTTTACTCTCCCATGTCTAACAAAACACCAACAAACATGGATGAAATATCAAAATTCACTCGATATATGTGGTTTGTAACCAAGAATTTCTCTCTTAGTAGCCATTGAATGGTATATAATAGCAAACCCAGCCAAGTTTTAAACACATTTTTGAGCCTTAGCTCTATGATAATCCCTAGAAAATCCATCTTTCATGTGTCATTGGTTTAACAAACATGTGTATTCATCATTTTCTTGCATCCAGTGGTAGGTGGAGATGAGTTTATAATACCAACCTACATCAAGATTATTATATTCTTCCATCTCATCTCATAATGGAGAGTGGATTTATTATTGGCTTACTCCCACTTTATAAATGTAAGGAGTCTTATTCCATCTAAGTCATGGGTGAACATGCCCAAATATCATTATATGTATTCCACATACTTCTACAATCAACCCTCATAGAATTTGGATTTGATATTTTATTTAATATTAATAAGATTATTTAGAACTTCCTAATCACTCACAGGAATGCTAATTTTCTTTTCGTTGTTCATATCTATGGAATAGTTTTCCAAGTAATATGCTACCATATTGAATTCTTTGAAGGTTTGTTGGACAGTGAAGGAGTTGAAAGAGATGAAATATGGTCAGGCCTAAGATAAAATTCTTTTAATTTTTTGTTTTTCATATTTTCATTTTTGAATTGAGTTAATGATGATTATTGAATCACCCTCTATTTCAATATTCTTTAATCTAAATTGGAGGCATGTTTGAAGACCCAATGCCAATGCATATGCCTCATCCTTGTTGTTTGTTTCTTCTTTGATTTCCTTTGATGAAGCAACAATTAAGTTCCCTTTTGAATCTTTATTGATGCTTCTAGTTGTAGTGTCCCTCCAGTTGTGACACTTTGTCTTAGTTTGTTTTTGTTTGGATGATAGTTGCTTTAGTTGCTTTTGATACTATGTTGTTTATTTTCAGTTATGACTCCGACATTATGTTGTTTTTATACTCTGTGGATGATTCATTTGGCTTTCTAATCATCTGGTTGTGTTTATGTGATGATATTGTGATAGACACGTGTGTGATATGGTTTATGTTCTTTATGAGTTTTTATGAGGTTATCATGATGTATTTAATTTTTATGATATAATGATGCTTGTCAATCTTGGTGAAGAAGATAGTGTAGCACTACTCACTCGTGAGTACCCTGCTACGCTGCGATTCTTCCTCACGGTGTGTTTGTCGATATATGATGATATATTTAACAAATGATATTTTATGCAGTTACAGGTACTGGGTATCGGTTCCACCTATTTGTCAGGTCTGAGCGTACCCTAACCCAATGGAATTATGTGGTTTTGGAGATAGTGTCAGGTCCTCATTTTAGCCATCGTTCTTCATTGAACAAGTATCTGTTGGTCACCCATTGTTGTTTATTGTCTGGTCCTGTTGTGTCGATCTTGTTTGTGTTGATTTGTTTAAGAATTAATTATTTTAGTTAAATGATTATTTAATTAACATATTTGATTTAATGTAAATTTGGTTTAAATATTAGATTAAATGTTTATGTTTATGTTTATGGTTTAATTTATTAATTTAAATTAAACAAGTCATTTAATTAAAAGAGAATGTTAATTTTGTGAAAAGGTATTTAATTAAATGTAATTGTTGAATTACTTGTGCAAATAGGATTTATGTGAAAATAAATATTTTAAAAGAGGTTGTTTTCAACATGTTATAGAATTTGGATTTGGAGTTAAAAATGTGATCTTGAGTAAAAAGGTTGAGTTAGAACCAATTGATCAATTTGAATGCATCAATTAAGTTTTGTAACTTTGAAATAATTAAAATGCATTAAAAATCTTTTTGTGTGGGCAATTTCATTCACAACAATTTTTTAGAAGAAATTTCATGGCAGTAGCTTTTAGAAAAAAAAAGCTTTCATCTATAAGAATTTTCACAGCAGTAGCATGAATTTTCACGGCAGTAGCTTTTAGGAATTTTTTGCATGGTAGTTGTTTTGGAAAAAACTTTCATCTCAAATTTTGTTTGCAAGCATATTATTGGGCTGGATTGTTTTGGATTTTTTCATCAAATAACCAGTGTTTTGAGTAGGATTGACAGAAGTTTCAAATTTTGTTTTCAGCTCAGTTCTCGAGCCTTTAAAACAAGGTCCCTTCTTGTTTTGCAATATTTTTATCTGTATTTGCTTTGCTTGAAAGTTATCCATTTGGAAATGTATTTCTTGTTGTAGGAAAAGAATTATTTCCCTAAACCTACACATAACCATAGAAGCATAAATCGCCAAAAAATCGCCAAAATCGCGATTTTGAAAAAATCTGCAGGGTCGCCGATTTTTTCCCCGAAAAAATCCCGATTTTTTGGGCAGTCAACGCTGTCAAAAAATCGTTGAAAATCGGCTAAAAATCGGGGGTTTTTCGACCAAAAATCGGCAAAAAATCGCGAAAAAATCGCGTTTGAAAAAAAACCCTAAAATAAACGCGTTTTCACTTTTATATCTCGCGTTTTTCTCCTTTTTAGAACACGAGTCGAGGGTTTTTAATGTGCTGAAGGCGGCTGAGTCGAGGGTTTTTCTGGGCGCGAATTTCTGGCATTTTTCTGGGGCGCGAATTTCTGGCGTTTTTCTGGGCGCGAATTTCTGGTTCTTTTTCTGGCCGCGAATTTCTGGTTCTTTTTCTGGGCGCTGACTCTCAGGTAGGTACTGTTTGAAATCGTATTTTTTGTCATGCTCTTACACATTACCACAGATTACTAAAAAAAAGCATTCGCCTTTTATATTAAAATTTTTTTATTAAGCCAACAGAATGCATTCAACGTATACATAGGGCCATTTCCAGTTATTTCATATGACAAATAGCTTGATAGCTTGATATTCCAGATGGGTACATCCTCTCACATGGTTGGTTTCTTCATTATGGTGTCTGTATTTTTTTAGTTGTATTTGAAGCAGTAAAAGTGTAAAAATACAGACACCATAATGAAGAAACCAACCATGTGAGAGGATGTACCCATCTGGAATATCAAGCTATTTGTCACTTATTCAACCTAATCTTTTAAAATTTTAGTCATTTTATGTCACGCCAATCCATTGCCTTGTGACATTTGGTCTGTGAAGTACAGAAGCCAGTAATGAGCCGCACAAAACTGTAAAACAATATGCTGTAATGTATAAGGTTTGTGAAAATAACTCTATGTGAAAATAACTCTGGCAACCATTGCATTTAGCCATTTACAGCATCAGCAGTAGCTGGTATCCATTCAATACTAGCTTAATTCTGTTAGGAAAATTGTCACAAAAATAACCTCAAGAACAAAGAAACCAAAATTTTAAATATACAAAAACATTAAACCACCAAATAAACATAAAATTCATTTCACAGTTCAAAATATGTGAAAAAACAAATAGGGATCTAACACTAGGTATTGTAATAATATAGTATATAAAAACAGCCATAGATAATACCTCAGAACCAATGCCTTCGTTTAAAACAAAAAATGATCTGGCTGTTTACATATTCCCATGAATACTCACTGAAACCATGGCAAGTGACTTACCTCAAGATTCTGCACAAATTGTGTCATGCTGTCAGTGATCCTGATGAGAAAAAATGGGCAGAGTTTGCAGGAAAATATTATGAAACCCTACCAAAGCAGATTTTTTTTTAAAATGAGACAAACCAAAACCAATCCCCCTACAGCTGCTGCTTCAATCTATTCAAATAAATGAAAAGTAGATTTAAAAATAAGGGATATTAGTTTAAACTTCTAACTTATCAATATTATAAATAGAGGTCAAAATTTATACATTAGGTGCATTGGTTTTCTTTTTCTGTCTTCTCTCCTAACTGTCCACAAAGTAGACTGAATTAAAAATGTTTATTGCAGATTTGATCATAATGCCACGTCAAAAAGACTTTGCATGGTCACATTGTACTTCCGTCAAGGGTACAACGAAGGTTAAATGCAACTGGTGTAAAACTGATATCAATGGGGGCATTTATCGTTTCAAATGGCACTTGGCAAAAGAGCCAGGGAATAACAGCAATCCTTGTCCTGGATGCCCTGCAGATGTCACACACCAGGCACTACTAGCTCTTCATGCGATTCCTGAGAACAAGGCAAAAAAGGCAAGAACCGGGGTTGAAATAGGTTCTAATTCTACAAATAGTAGAGGGAATCAAGGTCAGGATGATGATGCAAATGAGTTTTTGAGGGAATCAGGGTCAACACCTCCTTCTACAGCGCGTGGCCCAAACACAGGTGGAGGAAACATTAATGCTTTCTTTGCACCTCGTACTACACCAGGAGCACAAACCACTTTGGAGAGTACAGGATGGAGGAAGAATGTCCATGAACAAGCAAGGAAGGCGATTGGAAACTTTTGGTACTACTCTAGCTTGCCATTTCATGTTGCTAGATCGCCATATTGGCAAGGTATGGTGGATGCTATTGCAGGTGCGGGTCCTGGGTTCAAAGCCCCATCTTACGAGAGCTTGAGGGTTGGTATGCTCAATGATGCAGTACGAGATGTTAAAGATGTTGTTACAGAGCATAAAATAGAGTGGGAAAAGACTGGTTGCACCATAATGTCAGATGGATGGACAGATAGAAGGAATCGAACCCTCATCAACTTCCTTGTCTCTTGTGAGATTGGCACTATATTTTTGAAATCCCTGGATGCATCCGATACTATCAAATCTGCAGCTGCATTGTTTCAGATGTATGATCTTGTGGTAATAGAAGTTGGGCCACAAAATGTGGTTCAATTTATTACAGACAATGCTGCAGCTTGTGTAGCCGCTGGTAGACTCTTGACAGACAAATACCCGTCTATATTTTTTACCCCATGCGCAGCACATTGCCTTGATCTAACCCTTGAGGACATTGGAAAACTTGAATGGGTTAAGGAGGTATTGCAAAAGGCCCGCAAGGTTACAAAATTCATTTATAATCACACGAGGGTTTTGTGCATGATGCGTACTTTCACAGAAGGCAAGGAGCTAGTTCGCCCAGGGGTGACAAGATTTGCAACACAATTCCTTGCACTACAGACTCTATGCCAACAAAAAATGAATTTGAAACGAATGTTTGTTTCAAATGAGTGGGAGTCGTCTGCCTTCGCAAATCTAGTAGAAGGCATAGCAGTGGCAGGCTATATGTACTCTTCTAGTTTTTGGGATGCAGCTGAACGAGTTGTAGAGTTTTCAGAGCCTCTAGTAAGAGTCTTAAGACTAGTGGATGGGGATAAATCCCCCATGGGTTATTTGTATGAGGCCATGGATAGGGCCAAGGAGGTGATGAGGGGTAGGATGCAAAATGACAGGGACACTTATATGCCGTTATGGGACATAATTGATAGAAGATGGGATCAGCAGATGCATTCTCCTCTCCATGCTGCAGGATATTATCTTAATCCAAGTTTGTTCTATGACTCTTCATTTAGAAATGATGATGGTGAGGTAACACAGGGCTTGTTCATGTGCATGGAAAAAATGCTTTCTAGAGAACAATTAAAGGGAGCTATGGGAGAGTTAGCAACGTACAAGCAAGCAAGGGGTTTTCTCTCATCTATAGCCGCCATCGAAGGCAGAAATACCTTGCTACCAGGTAGATTCTATAAACCTGTGATAGTCTCTATTTTGTGGACACGATGATTATTTTAAGATATTCTTACATGATATCATCTCCATGTAATGTGTTTTTGCAGCACAATGGTGGGATTATTTTGGTCATGAAACCAAAAACCTTAGATGGATGGCGAGACGCATTTTGAGCCAGCCATGTAGTTCATCTGCTTGTGAGCGTAATTGGAGTGTTTTTGAACACATACACTCCAAGAAACGCAACCGGCTAACACAACAACGAATGAGCGACTTGGTGTTTGTTCACCACAACCTCCGCTTGAAGATGAAGAAAGCTCAAGGTTAGACTTTCAATATACTTGTAGTTAGTTGAAATTGTATTCATTATCTTTTTCACTTGTAAGGCCAAGACTAATTCCTTCATGGGCTGCAACAGGTACTGTTGAGGATGATGACCCAATTGACCTTGATGAGATTGATCCAGATAATGAATGGATTGCTGCTGACGAAGATTCAGATTCTATTGCACCTCAGGATTTCGATATACTAGAGGAGGCTGGACTGCCTGGTCAAATATATGAGGATTGGGTTAGAAGCACTGCAGTAGGAGCTTCATCATCAAGGCCTACTACCCTCTAGCGTTGTTGTCATTGGCTACATTTTTTTTTGTCACTTTGTACTTAGATTAGAGGTTGATTTTGTACAAAGTTACACACTATTGTAATTGACATTTTGTCATATGTCAACATCTACTTTTATTTATGAGAACTGAGGAGTATATTTTGTGCAATGCAATGTAATCAGCGATATGAATATATACACAAAATATCTATTTTCTATTTAAAATCTCTGTTTTATTTGCTCTCTATATCTCTATGCTATGGAAATGACCTTGAGTTTTTAGAAAACATAGGTTTTGTCTATTTTTCTACATTCCTTTACATTTTTTTCAAATCCGATTTTTTCCCGATTTTTTCCCGATTTTTTCACGATTTTTCAAAAAATCCTGATTTTTTGGTTTGCCGATTTTTTCCCCAAACGATTTATGCTGCTATGCACATAACAACAGTTCAAATTCAAAAGAATAGCAAAGTTAAAAAAAACAATGAGAAAACAATTAACCGAAGCATTCAAATCCAAGAAAATCATTTAGTAAAAACCATGATGGCGTTATTTTGCTCGCTCTGGTATTTTTAGTAAAGTTCACTTTAAATATTGTTAAAACTGTACTGCCTGTAATATAGAATCTTGAATTTCTGTTATAGGATATAATTTATGTATTCCTTTTTTGTCTTGTTGGTTTGGGACGTATTTAAAGGTGTTAGTTTGTAATAGAAGCATATTACTTTAGATTCCCAATACCCATCACTTATTTTAAGTCGCACGGCCTGTATTTCTATGATTAGTGAAACCTTACTTCTCTTTAAACAATCCTTCGATTCCTGTGAATCATTCATTCATTCCAATTGATGAAAACTTAAGTATTGTTTAAATCTCTAGGAGTCTCTCTACAGTGCGCCCAGTCATCTTTAGAAGGAGGCGCTGATTTATCAGACTTCTTAAAATTTACAGATCATGGTATTGTCATAGACGTATGTTTCTTTTAGTCATTTGTGTCTTGAATAAATTTATAACCTCCTGTAAGCGGTTTGCGCCGATGGAAATGAGTCTTTGAAGTCTTATAAACCTGTCTTAGTATGATCGATGTTATTCTCTTTAGCCAATCTATTAACATCATACAGATTTCAATACCATTCAGCTAATTTTTAAACTGTTAAAAATCGATTTCCTTTATACAATAAATATTTGGTCTCTTTGATGGTTGCAAATCAGTGTAAATCTAAATATTGCTAAATTTTCTTTGCGCATGCCTTGGCGTCGCCCTGTAGAATTCTTAGATTGCTTGTTTGTTAGCTGAGTTCACCTTAGAAATTTGTCAATAAACCTGTAATTCCAGCGCTGTCCTTTACTCTCTCTAGTTATTTTGACGTTACAGCCGTTTCTCTTTAGATTAAGTGAATTTTTACTCAGCTTATTAACTGTGGTTGTTTATCAAATAAATATATACAGTATGTAATAAAATTTGAACAAGATAAATTGCATGCATCCACCTTGCTTTTGCTGAGTTTTCTTTCCTTAACTGAAGTCTTAAATGGTGCGCACTCTTCATGCATAATATTGTGATTTATGTGTTAACTAAAACTTTAGCATGAGTTAAAATGTGAGTGTTATGATTGGCGTATCTCTATCTCTTCTTTTCATGCGTGGCTGTCAATATATATATTTATAACTTAAATTTCTATCATTAAAAAGCATGTTTTTATTTCTAGTCGAATAATATGTGTGTTACAGATTTGTTAATGAAATAAATTGATATTATACATAATTAAGGAAGATTTAGATTTATTTTGGTTATAGAAATGATATAACATATCTACATTGTCAAATTATTATTTATTAAATCTTTAGCTTATTGTATTAGTGATGGGTATAATATGTTGTCGATGGTATATTAGTGGTCATGATATTCTTTTAAAGAGTAGATTGACCTTAGAGTTTTATTTTAAAAGAGTATGGTTTTGAAATTTGAGTTATGTGTATTTTTTCTTCCAAAGGCTAAAGTGTTGATTTTAAAGAAAAAGAGTTTTTAATGTTTGTTTATTGATGTTTTAAATACCTTGACCTATTGTTGGGATTTAGCCATGCAAGAGTTATTTGTCACCTTAGAGGTGTTTGAATTGTTCAATAATTGGGCCACGAATGAGATATGTACTATTATGGTTTTGTTTCATATGCATGTTGGTAGTCCTTGGTATTTTGATATTGTGTCGTGTTTATAGGAAGAGTGGCTTGCGATAGGGGCCGAAACCCTAAGTGGTTGCCAGAGTAACCTATCGTGGTTTTTGTAATCCAGTGGAAACCTAACTAATGTACTAGGGGTTGAGTAGTATTTAACATTAATTCAAATAATTTGTATGCCTCACCTAGTGCCTTAATGCTTGTTTAGATTAAGGGTAGGTAGAGAAGGTCTGGAATGGCTTAGTCGTCTACTTTGTCTTCCTGAAAGGTAATTTGACTCCACATGAGTTTGTCTAGGGGCTAGGAATCGGTCGAGACTGTCAGGGTAACTCTGGATGAGGTTCGGTAGTCTAGGAAGATTCACTAGGGTAACCTAGAACAACTATGTGATGACACTCTTGTCCCTATACATGATATGTGGTCTCTTATGTAAAGTCGCCTTTGTTACTGTTTTTGCCTATGAGAGTTTGTTAGTGTTCATGTGAATTAGATACTATTATGTTGTTATCTGATTGTCAGCCACGTGATGTCATGTTATACTCTCTGTTGTTTGTTTGATCTGTGGACCTGACATTATCTCCTACCACGGAGGGAGTGGACCTTCGGGTTCCACGCGATTGGGAGGAAAATGTGTTATTTCCTCCATTGGGTCCTCTTACAGATGTTGCTATACTTGAATAACATTGTTCGTGGAACAAGATCCTGATTCTTCATTGTTTGTTATATTGGATGTTGAGCGTACTCACGGACGAGGCTAGCAACATGATATGTTCTTCATCTTTATTGTATATTCTCTTGGTATCTATGAGAGAACTTTTGTAATGACATTATGTTGATACAATATTTATCTCACATGTTGTAATCTGGTTATGTAACTTGACTTTATAAAAGTTTATGAAATTGGATCATTCATGAATATGATATGTAGTTATGTTTTTATGAATTTAATATTATGTTGTGATGTCCTTATTTGTTATGTTTAAGTAACATCGTCTTGGAATCCTTAAAACGTTTGTATAATCAAATGACTTTTTTTTTAAATATTCTATTAATTTGTTACTTTATGCTTTGTTTTACTAGATTCCCTGGTGGGGCGTTACACTAGCTCCCAAGAGACCCGAGTTTCCTCTAAATTCTCCATCAAGGTTCAATTTGGACCAACCACTTGGGAATAGTAGATGTTTCACTTCTTTCCTTAATTTATTAATGGAATTTACTCCACCAACACCATGAACAAGGGCTGAACAATGCACTTATTATTCAATGGAAATCGCTTATTTTAAATATTTTATTCTAAGGTAACAATTATGATATAAATGGATGTATCATATAGGAAGCAAAATAAAAAGATTATATATATATATATATATATATATATATATATATATATATAACCTCTATGCAACACCCACTACTTGCATTCTTCATACAAAAAAATAGAGCAAAGGAAAACCTTGACATAATTCTATACCACCAATCCCAATCCAACACCTCATGCTTGTTATCCATTCCAAAAATCAACTTATTCAAGCTCCCATTAGGCATTAGGTCATAAACCAATAACAATAATCCATCTTCATGCTATTGACCCAAAATATTCACAATATTCTTATGCCAACCTGCTAATAATCATGACCTTTGTAATGAAAATTTTTCCACCTTGATGTGAATCATATGAAATTCTCTTGATTGCAAAAGGAGTTTCTTCAAAAAATTGCCTTTATAAAAAAGCCCAAACCCCCCTTCCCCCAACTTGCATTTCTTGTCAAAGCTTATATATAACTTTTGTATGCTCTCACAACTTGAACTTAAGAGCCCCCCCAATCAAATCCATTAGGGACCTCTCCACAAGAAACAAAAACTTCTTGTTTGGTGCCCACAAAAAACACCAAAATAAGAAGAATTATCCTATCCTTTCAACTCAAAAAACACATTTTTTCCAAATTGAATATGACAAGGGAAAGAAAGTCTAAAGTAAGAACCAATATTTTTATGACATGGCATAAGGGTAACTAGATAGCAATAAGAGTGTGACATAAATCCAAATCTACTCACTACAATACAATAATTAATGGTTACATATTTACTTTCAATGTTGCGTTTGAATCCACCCACAATAAGATAGTAAATCATTACATATTAATACTATGTTTGAGTGTATACTATAGGACACAATAAAAAAGATTTATTTTTAAATGATATTCAAATCTTTGTGCAACACATACTGCTCACACTCTTCATGCAAATAAAATAAATAAAAGGAAACCATTGACACAATTCTATACTACCAATCTCAATCCAAGACATCATGCTTGTTATCCATTTCAAAAACCAACTTAACCAAGCTTTCATAAGGCATTCGGTCATAAACCAACAATAATTCTCCATCTTCATGGCACCAAATTGAAATTTGAATCATAAGATTATTTTGCCAAACTTCCCATTATAGAGTAGCTTAGGTATTTCCTTTTTAAGTTCAGTTAATAAATTAAAAAATGGGTGATCCCACAATAGTGTGTTCCACTTTTTGGCTAGAGTAGGACATTGAAATTAAAAAAAATGGCCAAATTTTCACTTTTTGACACTTATAACAAACAAACCATTAATAATTCAAAGATGACATGAACTAGTGATTTTTGATATTATCTTTGTAGTACATATTTTTGTAAAAATTAAGAAATAATTTGTGAGCTTTTCTCGTAACTTTTAATAACTTATTTTTTATAGCTAATATATTTTAAAAAGTGACGTTACTTCGGTAAAGCATAACTTTATTTGTAGAAATAACAAAATTATAAAATTTTAAATATAGATTTGTAACATCAATATCTAATGCACATATATTTTTTTCATAATTTTATATTGTATATTTTTTTTAATAACCTTTTGAAGTGAGATTAACTATAATTCAGACATAGGTTACTTTGATAATGCATAACTTATTTTGTATTTATCTGAATTAATTTATTTTTTTGTTAAAATAAGAACATCAATACCTAGTGCACAAATATTTTTCAAAAAGAATGTTTTAAGTTATTTTTCCATGTGTGCAGAACAAAGACTTTCACAATTACTAAAAAACCTATCTTTGCTAGAAAATAGAAAATAAATATAATAATCAAATTAAATATATATTTGATATTATACCTGTTGGAAAACTTACTTCGAGTGCACTATGAACCTAAAAATGATCTTGCCACATTCATTTTATTTGGTGGTCCAACCCAATATTGCAAACAAGTGTTTTTGAGTAAAATCTAAGGTCTAAGGTTGAAAGGTCACTTTTAGGGCCTTCATTCGAAGGTATGCCATTTATGCCCAATTTTTTTAATAAAAACCTTCAAACGAAGGTATTTTTTGACTCATCTTCAAATGAAGGGAACTTCATTCAAATAAATACCTTCGAACGAAGGTGTTTGGATGATTTGAGCACCCAACACTTTCAAAAAAGTTGTGGCACACAATTGGGACTCACTATTATGAGTTCACCCAAATACATCCATTTTTCAATATAGAGAAATATTTGCAAGCTACAACCTTTTAACTATTATACACCCACCATCAACCCCTCATCATCACGCTTTAACAATTCATAATTTCATAACTACTTTTGGATTTTCACACCTTTAAGGTTCCATAGTTATAGCTATTAGATGTTTTATCTTAGTCAACATTTAGAAAAATAGATAATGATTTTTTCCAAACTATTTCCTACTTTATCAATAGATTAGGAAAAATTGTAACTCTAAGAATAACAAAAGTACTTAGGTGCCTACAAAAACTAAATCATTATTGTTGGATCTTTTTTGCACATTTCATATATAGCGGAAATAGTCTAAATGGGTCTAGTTATGTGGGAGATCTTGAGAGCCAACAATTTTTACCTAATTTGTAATTCAAAGCCTTATCAAATCATTTTCCATTTATTGTCCATTCTCTCATGTTGGTTATAACTTTCTTATCAATGCACTTATTCTTCAATAGAAATCACTTATTGTATTCTATTTAAAATAACATTTATGTTATGTCTGGGTGTATAGTATAGAAGCAACCAAAAAATGATAGCTATATATTTATTTTTAAATAATATTTAGGCCTTTGTGCAACACCTATTCCTTACATTCTTTATGCAAATAAAATCAAGTAGAAGTAACCCTTGACATAATTCTATACTACCAAACCCAACCTAATACCTCATGCTTGTTATCCATTTAAAAAATAAGCTTATTCAAGCTCCCATTATTCATTAGGTCATAAACCGACATCAATTATCCACTTCATGGCACCAATCCAAAATCTTAACAAGATTCTTAAGCCAAATTTTTTGTTATGTTTGGGTGTATAGAATAAGAAAACGATAAAAAATAGATGTTTATTTTTAAATAATATTTAAAATCTTAGTGTAACTCCTATTGCTCACATTCTTCATGCAAATAAAATAGAGCAAAGGCAACCCTTGATACAATTATATACTACAAATTTGAATTGAAGAGCTCATGCTTGTTATCCATTTCAAAAACCAACTTAACCAATCTCTCATTAGGCATCGATTCTTAAACCAATTACAATTCTCAATCTTCATAACAACAACTCAAAATCCTTGCAAGATTCTTATACCAAGCTTCCCATTACATATTAGCTCAAGTCTTTCCTTTGACTTCATATTAATTAATAAGGTAAAAAGATACATCCAATTTTCAATAGAGCAATATTTGCAAGTCACAAGGTCCTTATAACTATTATACATGCATTATCAATCTCTTATCATACTTTAACAATCCATTATTTTTTTTTCTAATGTCTTACCTTTTGAGGTTCCATAGTTATAGTTATTGGGTGCTTTGTATCAATCAACATATAAAATTTTGGGTTATAAAATTTTTCAAAAAATATTTCCTACTTTATCAATAGATTAATAAAAATATAACTCTAGAAGAAATAATAAAAGTAATAAGGTTCCTATAAAACTAAGGCATTATCCTTAGATTTTTTTCCAGTTCCCTATATAGTCAGAATAGTCCAAATGGGTCTAGTTATGTGGTAGCTCTTACGATTCAACAGTTTTTTGCCTAATTTTCAATTCAAAGTCTATTGAAACATTTTCTAATTACTTCCCATCCTCTTAGGTTGGAAACAATGTGCTTATTAATACATTTATTGTTCAAGAGGAACTTACTTATTTTCTAAGTATTATGTTATAAGGTAATATTAATGTTATGTTTAGATGTATTGTATAGGAAGTACACTAGAATTATAGATACATTTATTTTTAAATAATATTCATGCCTCTTCGAGCTACATCTATTGCTCACATTCTTCATGGAAATAAAATAGAGTAAATACAACCTTTGACACAATTATTTATTAGAAATACAAATCCAAGACCTCATGTGTATTATCCATTTCAAAACTAAACTTATTTATACTCCCATTAGGCATAAAGTTATAAACCAACAATAATTATCCATCTTCATGGTACCAACCCAAAATCTTCACAAAATTCATTTGCTAACCTATTACTAATTATGATCTCTACAATGAACTTTTTTTCACCCCAATGTGAATAGTACAAAATCCTCGACCAAAAGATAGGTTTTTTTTTACAAAATTCCTTTATAAATAGGCTCAAACTCCCCTTCCCCTAGCGTGCATTTCTTGACAAAATTATGCATGTAACTTTTGTAAGTTCTCACAACTTGAACATAAGAGGTCCCTTGATCAAATCCATCAAGGCCCTCTCCACATGACACAAAGACTTCCTATTTTGGCACCCACACAAACCCCAAAACCACAAGAACTATGTAATCCTTTAAACTATAAAAACACTTGTTTTCCAAATTGAATATGGTAGAGGAAAGGAACTCCAAATCAAGAACCAATATTTTGTAACATGGCACAAGGGTAACTAGATATACATAATGTTATAACATAGAATCAAATCTACTTGCTACAATAAGATTATAAGTGATTATATAGTCCCTTACAATTTTTTCTTTGAATATACTTGCTCTAGAAGATAGTAAATGATGATACATTTATGTTATGTTTGGGTATATGGTATAGGATGCACAATAGAAAAAGATATTTTTATTTTAAAATAATATTCATATCTTTGTGTAACTCCTACTCCTTGCATTCTTCATGCAAATAAAATAGAGTATAGTCAACCCTTGACACAATTCTATATTGTCAATCCCAACCCAAGAGCTCATCCATTTCGAAAACCAACTTCAAGGCTTCCATTACCATTGGGTCATAAACCAACAACAATACTCACAAGATTATTATTCTTAATCTTGTTAATAATAGTGACCTTTTCAATGAGCATGTGAGTTATCTATAATCCTTTGGAAATAGGAGTAAACCCCCCTCCCCCCAACTTTCATTTCTTGTCAAAAGTATGTGCAACTTTTACTTGAGCTCTCTCAATCTAAACTTATGAGGTCCCTCATTTAAATCCATCATGATCCTCTCCATGAGAAGTGAGACTTCCATTTATGTTAGGAATACTACATCATTTATGTGTCTTTAGGATGCATATAATAATGATTTGGTAGCTTTGTTAGTCATATGTATAGGATACTATAGAATTATTTTGTTGTTTAAGTGTTTGTTTGTATATTTGTATTGAGTTGTTAAAATGACTTATACATTTAGGGGAGTGGTTATTGGAAATATAACAATCCTCCTATAATATAGGATATGTCAATCCTATATATATTTAAAATGTATTGAACGAATATATGAGGAATAGAAGGAAAGTATTATCATGTGTACAATCTCTTACATGCTTCTATAATTTTTGCCCAAAATTCTATTGATTTCTAGTGCTCTATATGCTACACAAACCTCGTAATCACAAGAACTATCCTATCCTTTTAACTTAGAAAACACTTATTTTCCAAATTGAGTATGAAGAGGGAAAGAAGTCTAGAACAAGAATCAATATTTTTGTAATGTGACATAAGGATAACTAAACAAGTATAACGGTGTAACATATATTTTGGTATAAATAAAATCTAGTTGCTACAATAAGATAGCAAAAGATTAGGCATTTACCTTAAAGGATACTTTTAAATCTACTCTCTAGAATAATAAAGTAAATGATTATACATTTTCCTTGAAAGCAACATAGACCCTTACCTTATCTATCAAAATTTCACAATGAAATAATTAAAGGTCCCAAAGTTGATTGCATAATCCACTTAATTTGGGTTTGATCAAATTAAAGACTGCTAAGGCCTCACACAAGATGGAGCAAAATTTCCTTTTAATTCACCAATAATAATAAATAGAAAAAAATAGATAACTAAGAAAATAATTATATAAGGAAATAATCAAAATAAAAAGATAAAATTGCACACAAAATATTGAAATGAAAATAGAATGCAAAATTTCCAAAATCGTATACCTCATAAATATGAGTTCACAATAAAATAATCAGACCCTATAAAAGAAAATATGTCAAGAACTCCATTTTATCTAAAGCCATCAAATATAGTAGACAATTAAATTCAAATATTTACAACACTCAAATGAGGCTAGAATAAATGCCCACTATTTTCCAATAAAATCTTAATAAAAATGGATTTCTACATTAAATTAACTATTATCCATGTTAGGGAGCGAGGGGCCTAGCTCAATTGGTTAAAGCATCTTGTTGTGCCACAACCAAGAGGTCACGAGGTCTATTCTCCCCCCGTCCTCGTGGTATCAGAGGGCGTGTCGTGCCAGCATCATTGGTCATCTGAAAAAATTTTACCAGGTGCACTGTAATTTATAGGGGGCTACTCGATTCCTATAGTCTAAAAAAAAACTATTATCCTTGTTAGCTATTTCATAGATACAACCCTTTTTTATAAATATTGACTCACAATGTAATTTTACATATCGATACCAATGTCCAACACATTAAATTTGAAATAAATTTTGGTACACAAAGAAATAAAGATATCATACATTACAATATACTAATCAACATAAGGATCTAAAACCTTAGATTTACTTCTATCATCTATAACTTTTTTGGCTAATCTCAACAATAAATTAAAGCATTATGACATCCTTAAGATGTAACCAATTAATGAAAATGTGCAAACATCTAAAAGAAATAGGATTTCATATAGTATCATGTTTAAATCAAAATTAAAGATTCACACTATTCAATATAAAATATGTATTTGCACTTTAATCTTCCTAACTTCAATAAGCATAACTCTAAGTACAATGTTAAATTTAGATGAATCGAATGAATAATGCAACTCTAAGAGAATATTGATTTCTTGCATAATAATTATTCTAATTAAGGTAAGCATCCACAATGTTCACATATAAATCTCCAATAAGAATAAATTAGGCATAGTGCCTAAATGTCCAATGCAACTCAAAGAATCAAGGATTTTACATTCTTACATGCTAATTCAATCAACTTTGGGATAAATCCTATCATTAATACTAAATTCATTTTTTTTTAGATCAAAGCCCCAATCAACCCATGTTATCCAATAATTCATGATACTTCATATTTTGGTGTCTTCTATGTTGCACAAACCCCAAAATCATAGACCCTAGAATCACAAGAACTCTAACTGACAATCCCAAGAAAGATATAATAGTCCCTTTTTATCATGAAAACTAATGTTTTCCACTATGAGCTTCTAATATTGAACGTAGTTAAAAATTTACTTTAACTTCTTGTTGAGTTCACTATCAACATTTACAAACTATCCATGATGTATTATTATATTTCTACAAGTTAAAACCCAACATACACCACTTTCAATTATTTATTTCTAGCATGACCAAGTAATCAAAGCAAGGTGAAACATATTTTATCATGAAGGTAAGTTAAAACTTCCAAAATGAAAAAATATTTCAACTCTTATTCAACCCTCCTAAGTTATATTAGATAAATAAAAGATCTATAGAAAAAAGCAAAGCTATAAAGTTTATGATATACACTTTATACTAGTTGAGCATAATAACAACATATCAAAATTTACAATAATACTTGACAATTTGAGACACAATGAAAACGTACTTTTTCTTCTCATGATGAATGACATTACATAACTAAATAAATTTAATCATGACCATTCACAAAAAAGATACAATCGCCTTTATAAATGAAAATCACCAAAATGTAAACAAAGAAACATATTAACTCACCTAGGCATCATGTAAGACAAATGTATTATTAATAAAAATTATTCCAGCTACTACATGAGCTCAAATCTAACTCAATGTTCCTCCAACTTATTTTCACTAGAACTTTCAATCCCAAATTGTTTCCCTCAAATAGGACTTGGAATAATATACCAAAAAATTCCTACTAAACAAGGTATTCAACAATGAGAAGACCTACAAAATCTTCCCATCAAAATCCTTAACCATAAACCTCCCATCTCACCTCATATCTAAAAAATGAATTTATGGATAATAGCCTCCTTCCCAACTTGGTGTTTGATCATGAAACTTCTAGTTGCATTGAATAATCATTAGTGATTCATAATATAGAACTTTGCTCTTTGTTCACCATTTAGGATATTTTTCTCTTACAAGAAATTTTTCATGAGTTTCATCTTAGTTGATACTTTTATTTTCTCTATTTGGTTAAGGGGTGGTTGTGTCTCAATATTAAGATCCTCCTCTTCTATGTTGCAATTTTTTCATGATTGCATAATTTTTTCATTGGCTCTGTAGGTCCATTTTGCTCATAGGATCCATAATAAATCTACACCATCAATCATTTCTAAAGATCAATGACATGCAATCCACTAAAACATTGTCATTCTAACACAATTTCTTGGTTGCACCATTGGTTAGAAGCTAACACATCAACATGGTGTGAGGCCTCCCCATGACAATTTTCAAAAAGTGATGGAGACTCTTTGATACATCATAACCATTAACCATATTTAAAGATTAATGGACGACACACCATTTGAAGACTGTCAATATGGAAACCTTAAGTAGTTGAGCATTGGTTGGGATTCAATGAACTAGCATTATTGGTGGGCCCAAGTTGTTTTGTCAATTTTTATAAAATACAAGAATACATAATGAAAACTAGCATACATATGCTATGTGCTTTCTTGGTGCTCTTCAAAGGCATTGTCAATATGGGTAGGGTTTTTTATTGTGTTATTGGTCAAAGATGATGTGTTAAAGATAGTGATCCCCCTTCCTTTCAAAAGAGTAAAGGCACAAGGTAAAGTTTAGAATGTTCTAGAACCATTGACTATTTGCAGGATCAACAATGAGCACAACATTATAAAATTGACAATCTAACATCCTGAATTAGTGTGTCATCCGTTAGAAGAATTGTGCATGTCAATGACACCACCTAGTGGTTAAATCCTAGATGTAAGACCTAATAAGAATAACATGAGACCTCCAGGCATTATTTGTATGTCTTTTGGACATATTGTAAGTTCTTATCTTTGTAAATCTTCTACTTCTAAAAGAATTGTATTATATTAAGACCCATAAACATTGTAATGAATTAAGATGAAACTAATTTGAAGAGACTTGAATTCCAATAAAAATATTTATAAAACCTTATATATATATAACATCTCTTTTAAAACATTGAAACAATAAATATTATGTCCTCTATTAAAAGGCATACTTTATAGCCCTTGAATGCCAACAAGTCTTCTATATTAAATAAATAAAGTTTTTAAAAAATATAATGGTCGCATCTCTTTAGAGAATCTGATGGCCATATCTATTAGCTTGAGCTAAACATAAAGGAATATTAACCCCCCAACACATGAAAAGCAACAACTCACCACTTCTCCAAATGTTGTAGATGCCCACAACACTAATTGCTTGTTTTCACAAAAAAAAATGACATTTTCAACAAAGAGGAAATACTTTTACCTTGTTTTACTCCATAATTGAGCTTCTCTTCAGAATATGAGGGGCTTCTATTTTTATCGAGTTCATACAAATATTTTGGAAGATATTAGATTTTTGTATTAATGTATTTTGGGGAAAATCCCAATTGACTTTCATATTCCTAAATATCAAAGCAATGGTTTTTCAATCTTTGAGTACCACTGTTTAGCTCTCTTGCTTCATTTTTAATTGTCCGATCCATCTATTGAACTCTGTAATCTATTTACAAGTATAAAATAGGTTTCTTAGATATCAAATTCCTCCAAATTCAGGTTGTAACTACAGTTGTCTCCATAGTTGTAGATTTTTCTTAGGGATTGTGATAGGTCGAATATATGCGTTAGAAAATGAGCAACAAACTAAAGAGTGCAAATAAACACCAAAACAACCTACACCTCAAGATTAGCCTAAGTTGGAATCAACACAAAGTAAGAACAGCAAAATGAAACCTTTTACCTTGTGTCGAATCGATATTTTGGTTGGCCCTTCGATCTTTGATGTGTATTCTCCTTGGATGGCACAAGATGCAAGCTAGATGATGATATGAGGAGGGATGAAAATGGATGAAAGCATGAAAATGGCTAAGTGTAGATTGAGAAATAAAATTGCAAGATTTTGGCTAGCAAAATGATCTCTCCTTAAAATGAGAGAAAAGAGGGGGTATTTATCAGAATTTTGAGAATTCCTAGAAGAGATGGATGGCCAAGATTGAGCCACCAATGATCAAGATGTAGGGCCAAGGTGAGTTGAGAACTCACAAGCCCTCACATCTTGACATGTGGCATGTGATGTTGCCCTAAAAGGTGAAGTGGACATGAGGTGTAAGAGAAGTACATGACATGGATGTACTTCAAAGGATCATAGGGATTTGGTCAAGATATCCTCATAAAGGATGTCCTTGTCCCATGTGGATGAGAGGACATGTGAGGAATTAAAAATTCCTCAAATATCCTCATGGGGAGAGGGGAAAGAATAAAGAATAAAGAGAGGACATGTGGGAAGAAGTCAAGGAATTAAAAATTCCTTTTGAGTGCATTGGGGGATTAAAAAGTGAATTAAAAATTCACATGGGGAAGTGGAGTGCCTTTCCCAAAAGGAGAAAGCCTTTAATAAGGTTGACCAAGGACACATGTCATAAAAACATGGGGAAGAGAAAAGGAATTTAATATTCTTTGAAAGATGAGAGTGGAATTAAAAACTCCTCAAAGGACTTTGGGAAGACAAAAGGAATTATAAATTCCTTGGGGGATGGGAAGAGTTGACTAAAGGGGTGATTAGACAAGTTGATGAGGGGTTAGAGGAAGGTTAGGTGGCTAAGAAAGATTAGAGGCCAACTTGCAAAAGTTGGAGGATGTGACACCTCCTAATCAAGGATTAGGCATGTGCACATCCTAATGATGAGATTAGAAGAAGGATTAAGATTAGATAATAAAAGATGGAGGATGTGACATGTGAGGAATTAAATAAATAGAATATTTATTTAATTTATTTGATGAAAGGGGAAGGTATTTAATTATTTAACTAGATACCTTAGAGATTAGAAGAACTTTAGAGTGATTAATTAAATAATAGTGATGTTACTTAATTAATGCGAATAAGGGGAAGCTTAGATGAAAAGGGATAAATTTGGATAAATTAAGTGTCCAAATTTAGGTGTCTACAGGGATAATTCTATGTGCACCTATTGGAAGAAAGGGGAGCTACCACTCAACATAATATGACTAACTAACCGGAATGGATACTCCTTTAGAGGTTATTGAAGCATCAATATAGAGCAATTGGATTTATCTTTTGTATATTCCTTATTTTTTCTAGAGTTGTGATAGGGATGATTAGTAGATTCAACATGCTTTATATGGAATGTTATAACATAAATGACTTTAATTGTGTCATCTTTGTCTCTCTATGATTATCACTTATGTTTTTAGGGTTATTATATCTAAGAAAATTTTAGGCTAGTTTTATGATTGTTATGAGGGTTTGTTTATGATGAATATTTTTCATTTAAAGATAATCTTTTGTTAAGGGGTCAATCTTGTAGGACATTACAATTCTTAAGAAGATCATGATTGTGTTTTATTTCTTGTTTTTGATAATATAAGTAGGGAAGGGCCCTGATCCCGTGGAAGATAGCAGATCAAAAAAGGAAACCAAGGTAGGAAACAACACCACCAGCCATACCAAAAAATAACAAGAAACTGGCACGCAAGCCCAGATTAAACATCATAGCTATAGTCCAGCCCATAATTATCAAAAACACAAAATTACTACTGTTACCCAATTTTCACCTACAGGCTCAATCGAGCAGGACTCTATGTTTCAAGTGTTCATGAAGGCCAAATGGGGGCATTTTTGTGCAGGATTAAATCATACATCTAATGCTAAGTCACAAGAAGGTCTATTAGAAGGCATCCCTCAATCAGTTTTGGAAAAAAACTCATCAGAGAAGAAGTTGGCAAGACCTTCCAGTTGTCTTGCCGACTAGTAGGGGTTCTATTCATTTTGAAATGTCCTGGTCGGCAAGACATTTTTATCGCTGTGAGATTTTGTATCTTCCTCTGCATGGGAAGTATCTTCCCGATAGGAGGGGACGTATTGGCAAAGGGAGATGTTATCGGTGTGAAGCCTTAACGATCAACAAAAGGTCTGGTTGAATGAAGGGAGCTCCCTGAAAGAAGGTCTGAGCTCGCCAAGAGTTGAAGGTTTCAGCATGAAGTCCCGACAACCGTGGTGGTCTCGCCAAAACTGCCAGTGTCGAGGTGATGTCTTGACGACCCGCTAAATTCCTACCGACGGATGAGGATGTCAACATAATGTTTCAGTGACTATCGGAGGTCTCAGCGAAAGAAGGTGTCATCGGCAAGAAGTCTCGTTGATGGTTGTTAGTCACGCCGACATGCCTTGTGCCTTCGGTGTAATGTGAGAAGCTCGACATGATGTCTCGGCGACCGAATGATGTCTCACCGAAACAGAGTACCTTCGGCGTAGGATGGTGATCTTGAGGAGATGTCCTACCGACAAAAAGGGGTCTCAGCGAACAAACAAGCCCAACAAAAGGTCCTGGCGACAAACGAAGGTCTTGCTGAAGTGGAATGGCTTCAGTATAATGTTGTGACTTTGGAAAGAAGTCTTCCTGACCGATGGGAGTCATGCCGAAATGAATGAGCTCATGGAGATCGGTTTGTGTTCGGCATGAGGTCCCGGCGACCAACTGAAGTCTCGCCGAAGGGATGTGGCTGCGGTATAAGGTTGTGCCATCCGTGAAAGGTCTGGCTGACACAAAGATGTCTCGGCGAAAGGAATGGAGATCGACGAAAGGTCTTTTGGGCTCGCCAAGATGTCTCGGCGAGAGCATGAGGTCCTGCCGAAGAATGAAGAGTCTCGGTGTAGTGTTTTTCCTTCGGTAAGAGGTCTCACCGACACGTGGGTGTCTCACCGACGAAGGAGCTCAGCGGTATGACTCCTGAAAGCTCGCCAGGAGGTCTTCTCGACTTTCCAGTGTCTCACCGAAAGAAATGTTGAGCTCGGGTAGAGTGGAATGCGTTCGAGGTGACATCAATAAACTCTTGCCGATATGGTTCACAAGGTTGAGATCGGGGAGACTTAGGAGGAATTTTTACGCTCAGTAGGATGTCCTACCGACAGGGTGAAGGTCTCAGCGATGAAGCAGATAGTGGTATGACTCCTTAAGGCTCACCATGAGGTCTTCCTGAAAGCGAAGTGTCTTGCCGATGGTCTGGGTGATGGCCACTATGGATGTCGATATGAATTTTGAGCTCGCTATGTGGTCTCGTCGATCGTCATGAGCTACATTGATAACAGCTAAAGAGCATAATCGCATTGGGGAGACACGATTAGTGTCTCACCAACATGTGATTCTGCAGGAAGAAATTTTGACTGCCCAAAGAATCTACGGGGCACGAGCTCGACCAATCTGAAGAAGCTACAAGCGGACTGTTGGCAGCTTGATCGGTGCCGAGAAAATCAACAGAGTGAAAATAATGTGGATCTACCCTGAGCTCAGAAGCATTCAAGCAGCTCGGCAGGGAGATTTGAAGACGAGGGACACAAGGACCAGAAGTGAATGCGGTAGTTGCAAAAGATCAAGGAGGTCATTCTTGGAGCGACTTCACACCGACATGGACAATAGGGATGCAACATTAACTCCATCCAAAAGATATGGGGGCAGATCTTTATGAACGCGGATATTTTTGTAAGCCCTAAGGGGCCGACACTCTTTTGTATATATGGCATTTTTTGCCTTTTTACAGGGAGTTCTTGCTTGTATATTTTTCTACTTTTGTGACTTCGATAAGTCCTTAGAGGAGAATATTGAGTTTTGTAACTCATTTACAGACATTATAGATGCAGTTTCACCTTTGGAGATCAATAAAGAAAGCAACTTTTGCCTTCTCAGTTATCTGTTTCATTGAGTGTGTTGAATGATTGATAAATTTACATGTGAGTTTCTTTTATTCCTTGTTAATTGTCTCATTATTAGCACTTTTAAGCAGAGGAGATGTGTATATTGCAAGTTATAGGTTATGTTAGTGATGAAAACAGTTTAGTTGTGAGGAGAATTTATCATCCTTCTAGGATTGTATGTGTCGTAGCTTTCTTATAAAACATTTATGCAATATCATATGAGTATTGAGTTGTGCGTATCAGCTTTACTAGTTGATTGAAAATTGTGTTAAGCAGTTGTTTGTGTTTGAGCAAATTTGGTGTATCACCATAGGAGTAGTTTTCAATTTATGTATTCCTTCTCCCTTTCCCTTTACAAAAATCAGTAGTTTAGGTGATTACCCAACAAGGAAGTCGGCCTTCTCCGGAGGTTGACCTCTGTCTATAAGTGACCCACAGCTTTTGAGGTCTTCCCATGTTACACTGAGGTGTTGAACATCAGGTTCAACAAGGGTGCAATTTCAAGTGATAACAACTACCAGCAAAGTTTAATCTATGCAGACCATTGATTAAATCCACAGTGTCCCAGGTGGTATTCCACCAGATCTTAAAGATAGTAAACAAACAATCCCAGATATTTAAATAGAACAAAAAATGCATCAAAAATAAGGAAAATAGTAGCCCAAGCCATTAGCTAGCCTTTCTAAATAGATCCCCATACTCTCCTAAGAGAGTCACATACTCGCGCCAATCAAGTCCCTCAGTATCATCCAACAGCTTGAGGGAGTCCACCTTTCCTTGCTTCTTAAGTTTTTTGCTTATCTTTGCTTCACCCGAGGAAGCACCCAGCATGACGCGTCTCATCAGCCTATTGGAGAATCTCATCAGGGTCACCAGCGCCTTCTCCATGTCCTCAAATTGAACCTGCAAGAAAGTTAGTATGTTTTCATGAAAATCAATACTGGAACCTTCAGAATTATTCTCCCAACCAGAGAGCCCTTCCTCCTTAGCATTCTCTTTTCCATCTTTTCTCCAGATAGCTCAACTTGCTCCTCCTCTTCCTTATCTTTATCTTCCTCCTCCCTATCATCATCCCCCATATCATAGGCCATTTCCTCAAAGTTGAAATCCTCAGAATCCCATCATCCTGAGCCTCAAATTCCTCGTAGCCTGAAATATCCTGGCATTTTTTCTTTTCCTTTCTTCTCTTTTGATGTTGCCTTCATCAACCTTGCCGACCTCCTTTCTCCACTCCCACCACACCCTTGACCCTATAATTTCTCCTTTCCCTCTTCCTTTTGAATGACCTCCTCCGAAATATGGATAACCTCACGAGCAGTTACCTCTTTTCTAGCTTTCTTGGGTTTAGGCAGTTCAAGCAGCAGGGGAGAGTGTTTACATTTTACAAGGGTAGCTCTAGCAAGCGGCATGTCCACATTTTTAGAGTCCTCACTTTTCTGAGACCAGGGTGTGGACAGGTTCGACACATTAGCCACCAGAGAGGAACTCTTGGCGGGGATAAGTAATCTTCTAGCCACAACGGTAGAGGTGTTGCAGGGAGAATGCTTAACAACCATAGATTCAACAACTTCAGGGTTTTCAACCCTCCTAAGCTCCACATTTTCCTCTTCAACAGGGTCAGGATTCTTCTCTCTAGCATTTAGAGGATTCCTGTGGGTAATTTGCAATAGGGCATATTTATACAACGTGAGCATTAAACCCTAGTGAAGTGGCAGGTTAGCACCTTTCTCAATATTCAACTACATAGAAGAGAGAAGGTAAAACGACAGATTGATACGTTCCCCATGTCTTATAATATGGTTTAAAATTGGAAAATGATAGGCATGGACAGACATGTAGCGACCATCAAGGATGAAATATCTCATGACAAACAAACTGACAAGGGAAAATGGAGGAGGCAGTTCAAGTCTAACATACCTGTTTTGAAAGCGCTTAAGATTCTCTCCCTGGTGCAGAAAATTATCCACAAAATGTTGGTAGTCAGCTCCACTCTTCTTAGCAACCTTCAAGCCAAAATTTTGTAGCCTCGTAGCCTCTGCAATGAAGCAGGTAGTGACTTCAAAATTAATAGCTCCAATTGAAACATAGCCTCTCCTCTAAGAATTTGTAAACTTCGCCATTAACTTTTTTTTGTAGCCTTTTAGGGACTAGAAAAAGGAAGCCATTCTGACATTTTTGAACATTCTCCAGAGGTCCACATTTTGCTTCAATGCCTGGCAGTTAGGCAATTATGTTCTCTTCCTTGGCCCTCCCATCTTGCTAGTCTGAAGATTTGCAGAGGCTTGCTAGGATTCACGCTCTCCCCGACAACCAGCTTTCTTCCCAGACCCAAACTAACATTCGACACCCAATGAAACAACCTACTCATAGAGGAAATGTTAAACAAAGTGTTTCTTCTTAGGGATGACTGCCGCACGTTTCTCGAAGCCCAAAAGGCATTATGAATTTTGCAAGCAATAAAACCTGTAATTAAAATCTTGCCATTTCCCTCTATAGAAATTCATGAATAACTGACAGAGGGAAAATCGGCACACATAGAAAAGACAACCTTGAAGATAACCTTAATCTACATGTGATTTTTACTCATAAACTTTAACGGGAAATTAATGCAAAAATCTCCCTCAAGGATCCTCCAATGTATGCACGTACCACAAAGGCCATCATTATTAGGAAAGCTTGATAGCTCCCCACTGTACTCTTCCATCCCATCACCAACCAACATCTCAGGAGTTTGTTTGGTAAGCATTTTCAAACTTTTCCTTGAGTATTATATCTCTCAAAGGTTGCGGTAAGTTCCCATTGGGCCACCTAGTCCAGCCCTTGCACTGGAGCGCCACATTGGCCGCACAGTCAATCGTACAATTCCCTTCCTTGTACACATGTAGAAGTTGACAATTAGTAAAATAATTTTTAATAACTTTACAATGGTCAATTATATCCTTGATTTCTCACGGGGGGGTAGCAACATCATTTATAATATCCACAATAAGTTTTGAGTCCCCTTCAATTATAACATTTTTGAACCCCAACTCCTTTACGAATTTGAAGGCTCCAAAAGCAGCCAAAGCCTCAGCTTTGTTGTTCGAAGAGATCCCAAGATTCCCACCATAAGCCAAAATGCAGTCACCATTTTGGTTTCTCACAAGGCCTCCAGCTCCAGCCTAACCCAGATTTCCTGTAGAACATCCGTCAAAATTGCATTTCACCCAATCTTTCATAGGACGACACCAGACCGTACCCAACCTTTTGAGCATCTTAGTCCAATTCAGATTGGTTAGGTCTCTTCTAATACCCCAATTTTGTTTTATTGTCATCTCCTTATAGTTTGGCTAGGAGTTGGAGAAGTTGAGTTTGCTAACCTCCAAATTTTCCTTAATTTGAGTTCTAACAATCTGAAACACTTCCTCACAGCTTCTCTCCACTTCTCTAAAAATTATGTTGTTTCTCTCCTTCCATATCCCCAAGACACAAAGAGGGGAACTTGGTGCCACATATCCTTTATGACATTATGAGAAAAAGGACAATTACACCAACCTTCAATAAACAACTTTATTGAATTAGGAAAAACCCAATCCGAAGACAGTAACTGTAACACCTTGGACCACACTTCCCTCGCAAAGTTGCAATGGAAGAACAGATGAGTTATCGATTCTCCATCCTGCTTACAAAGAGAACATCAATTAACAAGATAGAAACCTCTCCTAACTAGATTATCAATAATAAGGATATTGCCATGGGCCGCCGACCACCAGAAATAGTTTATTTTTGGGATCATATTCTTAAGCCACACCCCTTTCCAAAAGGGACAAGGAACAACATCCTTGGCTCTCAACAAGTCTTCATAGGTCTTTCTTACTGAGAAACAGCCAGAGGGACTGCTTTTCCATAGCCATTCATCCTCCCTACCCCTATCAAACCATTTCGCTTCACCAATCAAATTATGCAAATTAATGAGAAGAGGAGCCCAGTCCACCTGTCTAGGACCTCTCAAATTATTTATCCTTAACAAGGCCTCAAAGTCCTTCCATTTAGGTTCCTCCCCTTCCCAATTTATATAATCACTCACCTTGGTGCCACAAATTCTATGGAGGTTGCACTTTAGAGGATTCAAATCCTTGTTAGCAGACAAAGTGGCATTCTCAATCCATGGATCCTTCCATAAATTTGTGTTAAATCCATTCCCTATTTGCTTCTTTTCCCCCAACTTCAGCACATTCCTTAATCTGATTAGGTGGTTCCATAGGGCAAAGCCAGAAGAGAAATCCAATTGAGATAGAAAACAACCAGTGTTCATGTTTCTGAAGTACTTTGCCTGGAAGATTTTGACCTAGTCTTTTGAGCCTTCCAGAAGGTTCCATCCTATTTTGGCAGTTAAGGCTTTATTTAGCATATGAATTCTTCTCATCCCTAACCCCCCACAACTTTTTGGCTTGCAAACTTTATCCCAACTGACAAGAGAAAGTCTATTTTTTTCCTCTGTACCAGACCACAGGAAGTTCCTTTGAATTTGTTCAATCTTCTCTCCTATATGAGCAGGAATTTTGAACAATGAAAGGTAATACACTAGAATATTTTGGAGAGAGGCTTTTAGGAGTTGGATCTTACCAGCTAGACTCGACAACTTCCCCTTCCATCCAGCCAATTTATGTTGAATCCTTTCAAGTAACTTATTCTAGTAATTATTTTCTAATCTCTTGGAAAACAAAGGCAGCCCCAGGTATGTATCAGGAAACTCAGCTTCTTGACACCCCAAAATTCTTTTCACTTTGTCCCTTATCTATTGATCAGTGTTGAAGAAATAAATTTTCCTCTTTTCGTAATTAATGCACTGACCAAAAACTTCAACATAATCATCGAGAATCTGTTTCCACGCACCTACTTCCCCCACCGAAGCCACCCCAAACAACAGGGTATCATGAACAAATTGTTGATGGGACTCAGGGCTAAGACAAGAAGCAACCTTTATACCTTTAAGGGCTTGCACATCAACCAACCTTTGAATGTTTCTTCCCAGGGCCTCAACAACAATAATAAAAAAGTAGGGAGAAAGGGGGTCCCCTTGCCTAAGACCACGCCCACAAGAGAAGAAGCCCTGGGGAACACCATTAACCAAAACATAATACCTGAGAGAATTGACACAAGCCAAAATCAACTTTAGGAACCTACCATCAATCCCAAACTTCTTAAGGACAGCAAACAGGAAAGGCCAAGAGACCCTATCATAAGCTTTTGAGATATCAATTTTGAAAACCATTCTAGGATTTTTAGAATGCTCCATGGAGTGGATTATCTCATGAGTCGAGATAACAACATCAAGAATGTTTCTACCTTCAACAAACCCTTTTTGGTTGGGAGCTATCATTTTACCCAACACCAATTTAAGTCTAAACACCAAAATTTTAGAGAAGATTTTGTAAACAGTATTACAAAGACTGATAGGCCTAAAATATTTCATAGAAGAGGCATCAACAGATTTAGGGATAAGAGCTATAAAAGTAGCATTCAGATTATTTAACAACCTACCCGACCTAAAAAAATCTCTCACAGCATTAAAGAGATCATCTTTAACAATTTCCCAGTAAGTTTGGAAAAAAATAGGAGGGAAACCATCAGGACCTGGGGCTTTAAGGGCTCCAAAGGAAAAAATAGCCTTTTTAACTTCTTCCATGGAAACAGTATTAGTCATCAGCTTAAGATCCAAATCAGAGACAATATTAGGAATAACATTAAGAAAATTAGCATTGACCTGGGGATCATTGACAAGGTTTAAGAGGTAGGAGGAGAAAAAATTAACAACTTCCTTGGAAATATCTCTTTCATCAGTAATTATAGTGTCGTCCTCTTTTACCAAAGATCTTATTCTATTCCTGCTTCTATGTTTGAGAGTAGATTGGTGAAAAAAAATTGTGTTTCTATCCCCTTCCATCAACCATTGAAATCTTGACTTTTGTTTCCAAAAAAATTCCTCTTTTTTATTGCATTTAAACCATTGGGATCTCAAATCTCTTTCCTTCGCACAAGTCTCTTCATATGTAAAACCAGATTCCATTTTATCTTGTATTTCTTTTAAGCTTTTTTCCAATGCATTTTTTAACTCAAAAATGTTACCAAAGGTTAGCTTATTCCACCCCTTGACCCTTTGCTTAACCCGACGAAGTTTTTCAGCCAAACAAAACATAGGAGTACCAAAGATGGGTTCCTCCCACCACGATTGAACTAAAGCAACAAAATTCGGATGAGTACACCACATTGCTTCAAATCTGAAAGGGAAGAGGCCTTTATTATTATCCACATGTTTTTTCAAAACCAAAGCATTATGATCAGATCCAGACCTTGGGAGAGAAGATAGAGAAAGGAATTGAAAAATGTTCCAATTAGTAGAAATCAAGAATCTATCCAGTTTAACTTGAATTAAATGATTCCCAATCCTCCTATTTGACCAAGTGAATTTTGAACCTTGAAGAGGAATATCAATGAGCCCTGCCAAGTTAAAGAATTCAACAAGTTCCATCATACTATCCAAGTACTCTTCCAATCCACCCGACTTCTCAGAAGGAAGAAGGGGGGAATTAAAGTCTCCTCCCAACATCCAGTGTTCTTCACTTCTTTCAGAAATAGTTTCACTAAGTTGTTCCCACAACAGAGCTCTGTCTCTACCAGAATTCAAAGCATAGATATTTATTAGATTCCAAGACTCTTGAGAACCTGAATCTTCCAAAGTAATCTCAAGGTGATTCTTACTTTCAGAACAAAAAGAACCTCTAAATTTAGAAGGATTCCAGAGGGTAGCAATACCTCCAAATGCGCCTTCAGCTTCGCAAACACAAAACCCAGCTCCAGGCCAAATACTAGGGATAGCTTTTTCAAAATTTTCTTTCTTCATCTTCATTTCTTGCAAAAGGAGGACATCAACTTTGTTATCCATGATACATGACTTAACCAAAAACTGTTTATAGGGACTGTTAAGGCCCCTAATATTCCAAGAAACATATTTCATTAAAAACAACAACAACCCCACCACCCACACAACCAGCAAAACCAAATTACTTTTTCTTAGACTTCAAACCCGAGGTCAAGTCCAATGTTTTTTGTTTACCTACAACCACATCCCTTGTTGTATCTTTCAATCTTGCTTCCTTCTGAGAGGGTATTCCCACCTTATTTCCTCCCCCCCCTGACATCTGGTTTCTTTTTCTTCTTGCTTTTCGAGGTGGCTTGTGACCATCCCTCCTCATCCTCCTTATCCCTTGACCCTTGAGGGAAACCAAGAAGGGCCATCGACTCATTCATAGTTTGAGCACCAGGTTGGGAAACAGAATTAAGCTCCTCCAGGGATGGAGAAATCTCTTGAAGAACATACTCACCCTCTTCAAGGACTTCTACATAACCATTTAAAGACTTAAAAGCCTTGATATCTTTCGAGGGGTCCTCAGAAAATAACTTAACCTCTTGCTCAGCAACCAAAGGACAAGGCGGCTTCTCAGAGGCCTTATCCTTCAGATTTGGAATGACCAAAGACTCATTATCCTTAAGAAGGGGAATAGACACCTTCTGGGGGGAAACAAGAGTAGGCTGCACAGAAGAGTCATTAGCTTTAGGCGAGGCGTCATCTTCAGACCTCTTACATTTAGTTTTTGATCTTTCACTTAGAGCCGCACAAGAGTCGATAAGGTGACCAAACCTCTTACAGTGTTGGTAGAAGAGGCAAGTATTTTCATACTCCAGGGGTTGGGTCCAGTTGCCAAACATTGACTTAAGCAACACAAAAGAAGGAAGAACCATGTTAACAACCACATTTACACATATACAAGCAAATACCAATCTCGATCTCTCCTGGGTGACTTTATCAATTGCAAAAAGGCTCTCAAAAGAGTTAGCAATACCCTAAAAATTTCCTCTCTTCTAGACCTCCAAGGGAAGCCTCGAAAGACAAACCCAAGTAGGTGCGAACGCGCCCAAGTCAGCCAATGGGTCAAAGCCAGGTTTCCATAATTTACAAAGGGAAAGAAAATTTTTAAAGCCCAGGTCAAAGGCCCAGGGACCTCTAGTTAAAACCTTCAACATATCCTCATAAACCACAAAGGAAAACAAAAAAATACCTCTAGGCATGGCATTTATTGTGACACTTCCTTTGAGATTCCAGGTGGAAGCAGCCCACTGACGCACATGTTCAATATTTGGCCTGAATGCCAGGAACTTCCCAACTAAATCCATTTTGAGGCTAATCATCACCTTCAACATAAGGGCCTCAAGAACATCAACTTCCCAGCCAGTAACCGAGCAAGAAGCAGAATCCACAATTTTTTTATTCTGGGCTGGTGAGTCAGACCCCACCAACTTTTCCACGTAGGAAGCAAGGGCTTCCTCTGAAAAAAAGGAGTTAAGACCCAGAATCAGAGATAAAGGCAACATCCCAGAGATTCTGGTAGACTTTTCCCCCAGGGAAAGGTCCACAATACGAGGAGAAAATGTCTTATCGGAAGTAGGCAGACAAGCAACTGCCACCGCAGGCACAACAACAAAAGCGAGGACATCATCCTTGGAATGGGGAGCCATCACGGCCCAAGCATCCATGCAAAAAAGACCACAAAAAATAGTATCAAAATTTCAAAAAAGCCAGTGCACTAGAGCAGAGCAGAGCCGAGTTGTTATGTTTTATTTCTTGTTATTATAATGATAGTCCTTTGGTTTATGGTGACTATCTTTGGTGACTTGATTGTGACTCTTATATCTCCATCATTGCTCTATAATCTTCATTACTCTTAGTCCAATTACTCTATAATATTTCTAAGGATGAGATGTAATTCGCTACCTTCTTGAGTGTTGGCAAATAAGTATTCTTTAAAATTTGAAAATAGGGCTTTGATGAGATCAAATTTACCTTAAATTTTTCAAAACCGCTCACGCTTATCATCAAATTAATCATGCTAGTTTTAGGAAATGACATATATGACCAAAAATTAGGGAAATTCTACACAAATTAAATACTATGAATAATTATTTGTGCTCCTAAGCTAAAGTGGATCCATTTGAGGGAATTTTAACAAGGTAACATGTTACCAATGTAAGATGTTTATAAAATTTATTGTGTCATAATTTTAGGAAGTATGAATTATAAGAAATAGATAGGAGTTAAGAAATATTAATTGATGAAAGTTTATAGGAATATAAATAATTTGTGAAGGAAATTAAAAATAATTTATTGAGTTCTATTTTTAATTGGAATTTGAATAAAAATTTATTTTACTTAATTTACTTTAATTTCAAACATAATCTAAGTTCTTTTTTTTATTTATAAAACTATATGACTTATGCAACCCAAGTCTGCATCTCAAACCATGACTATCAATCACAATGTTTTTTCATTTTAGTTCTTATAAATGGTGTCACTAGATATAATATTTATCTTTCATATTAGTATTAAAAAAGAGTAGTGTTAATGCATTTTTTAATTTTTAGAACTACTAGATGTAATTTAAAAAACTTTAAAAGTCGCGTCAATTTTTTATGGTCCTAAATATACAATCATTATATGGTACAAATATATCATGTATATGATCAAAATAAAATTTATAAGGTGCATGTACATCCTTTTTATACCAAGCCAATTTAAGGCTATAAGGCTCCAACTAAACTTATTGTATAAAATTTGGGTATGTTTTTTTTTTTGGGCCTACTATGTCTAGTAATTTATATTTCCTTGATAAAAGATGGGAGATGTTGCAACTCTAAGTTCTTTTGCCCCAAATAATTTGTGATATTGATATAATCATGCTTCTTTCAAGAAAGAGATAAAACATTGAGGTATTGGTACTTGTATCTCTAGTCAAATGATTATTTTTTCAAATCTTTGATTTTAATGCCAATAAAGTTCTCTAACAACTTTGGAAAGTATTCATAGTTTTTTCTTCCCTACATTTATCCCCACATATGTTATACAATATGAAGTATCATTTTATGCTCACATTAACATCATAGGGAGGATAAATTATTTGAGTTGGGATTTTATTAGCAATGCTTGTTGGAAGTGAAGTAGGAGATAAAGGAACTCCTTTTATGTTGAGAATTATATTAAAAAATTAAGAGATGGAATTCAATTTATGTTATCATGCATATAAGATATTATCGTGTGTAAAGGTTCCAATTTCAAATAATTATCGTGTATAGGAAATACTTGATAAAAAATATTGGTATAAGTTTGCATGGCTAGGGTATTGATAATATTTTCTATTAGTTATTTAAATATTGTTATAATCAAGAAGCAATTTTATCCTATATATCATGGAGAAGAGGTCTATTAAGAAGAAATACTTCAAGTGTAAAGGTATGTCCAAATGGTTAAAGACGTAAAAGAATATGACATTTTTTATTTTTCACAACTATCTAAGGGGGTCAATATTTTCTCTAAAAATTATATTTCTTGGTTATAAAAGCACCTAATTATAATGGGTGGTTGTTGTCCCACTAAACTATTTGGGAAGCAAGCATGGAAATGATAGATCATTTGTTGCTTAATTTTTTGGATTGTATGTTTAGTAGCATGAATATTTTTTTTCTTAAAAGACACATGATAAATTATTCATATTTATGTTCATGGAAAACTTATATGATCTCCCTGCTAATAATCATTAGATCATCTATAATCAAATTGACTATATTCTAAGTTTATGTGAAGTACTTTATGCTCATTGGTAAATGACAAATGCATATAATTAATCATAGTCTTTATTATTCCTACACCAAGAATCAATTTTTTTTTATTATTGTGTTATTGACTATTCTAGTGATTCTATTTATAGGAAATATGCCATAGACAATTTCTTCAAAATAAATAGTGCATATTTATTCCATGGATGGAGTTATACATTAAAAAAGCTATCTTATATATGGTTTATTAATCAAAAGGATAAGATCAAAAGTAGCTCCAAAAAGAATCAATGTTGCATTGAAGATTTATGAAAGAGTTTCCATTGGATACTTGTCAAAATACCATCTTACTATATGATAACTAGAGTTATTTTAGTCTTACCAAAAATGCTACGCCCTTAATATTATTGTACATCGGGTTATGAATAGTCGGCTTGTGGCTATCTTAACTCTCTATTAAGTCATATTATCATTAGTATATTGCTATTTAGTTGTTTAGGTCGGCCTAAGTCTTATATAGGTGTGTCTAAGTCGGCCTAGGTGATATCCTTGGCATAAATAGGTATATATAGGAGGTTGTGAGTCTTATTTCATCATCAAGTTGTGAAGTGTGTTCTCATTAGAGATATTTGGAGGTTTGCCCCCTCGAAGTGGCTTGTTATTCTCAGTTATTATCAAGTATTTGCAGCATATTTCATATCATATTCTTCCATTGTGCAAGTTATTTCTTAACAAGTGGTATCAGAGCATGATCTTGGCACCATAGAGGGAAGGTTTTTCTCAATTTTGGAGGCGATTTTGGGAAGAGCATATCTTTCAGAATTTGTCGAATTTTTTTTCTGATTTTTAAAGGGTTTTTGAAGAACATATTGAAGAAGATACAGTCCATATTTTAGAAGAATTGGAGCAGAATTAAGCGAATTATTGCAGAATTAGGGTTTCTACACTATTTTTTTGGAATCTACATATCTCGCACGTCTTGTTGAATTGGAGTCTGATTTTTATTGGGTTTTTGAAGATATACTAAAGGAGATTACAATAAAAATTTGAGAGAATTTAAGTTTTATTTGTGTGATTTATTTCAGCATTAGTGGTTTCCATCATGACAGGGCCTGCAACAAGGGGTAAAAAGAATGCTATCACTCCGGGGAAGACTCCTAATAAGGATGGTGAAACAATCGAGGATATTACTCATAATGAAGAAATCAATAAGGTTAAGGAAGAAATTTCCTCAATTAAGATGGATATGTGTGACCTACGAGGAGATATGTCGGACATGCGAAACATGTTAAGCACCTACATAGCGGAATCAAGAAAGGAGTTCTCAAGTGACCAAGGTGAGAATTCCAGGTCAGCCACTACTAACACAAGCTTTAGTACTCCTATGGGATCTAGGAATTTATTTCCCAAGGTGGATATGCGCAAGTTTGATGGTAAGGATCCTCTAACATGGATAAACCAAATGGAGAATTTTTTTGAAGTACACCAAATCCCAAATGGACAAAAGGTCACGATGGCTTCCTTATAGTTAGAACCAGATCAATTCATTTGGTATCGTTGGCTTTGCACTCATCGAGGTAAAAAGGGCTCACCGTCTCATGGTCAATTTTTAGAGGAACTCCAAGCACAATATAGCAATAGCGTCATAGACAACTTCTTCACCAGCTAGCTAAACTTCAACAAACAGGATCAGTTAAGGATTATATTCAGCAATTCCAAAATCTATCCTTAAGGGTGGATTCAATTACGGAGGAAAACTTGAATGATTTATTCTTGGGTGGTCTCAAGGATCACATTCAACATGAGGTACGCATGTTTAGCCCTAGTTCCATAAATGAGTCTTTTATCTTAGCACGCAGGGTAGAGGAGAAGTATTTGATTCCTAAGAAGCAAGGGGCTAATGTGATAAGAGAGAAAGGATATTCAACACAGCCTACTAGTTGACTCCACAACAAATTGAGGAGAAAAGAGCAAAAGGCTTGTGTTTCAATTGTGATAGCAATCGAGGACATAAATGTAGTGAAAAGAAATTGTTTTATATTGAAGGTCCCAATGAGGAAGAAGAGGAGGAACCCATACTAGAAGATGAAAGGGAGTCAAATGAGGAATCACATGATTCTCAACCAATCATTTCTTGTCATGCACCCTCAAGTTTGATTGCTCCACAAACTCTCAAGGTGGTGGGGTTCCTAAAGAAGCAAAAGGTAACAGTGTTGATCGACTTAGGTAGTACTCATAATTTCATCAACAAAAAGTTAGCTACTCGTCTAAATTGTTTCATATATCCGACTCCAGAGTTTCAAGTTTGATTGCGATGGTGGTACTGATTAGTTGTTCGGGGAAGTGTCATAGCATTAAATTATCCATGGGAGATTATCAACTTGATACCCCAATGTATGCGATCCATGGTGCAACAGATATTGTTTTGGGAGTACAATGGCTTACTACATTAGGAACAATTGAGATGAACTTCCAAGAACTATTCATGAGATTTCAATCAAAAGGAAGGCTAGTAGAGCTAAGGGGGTTGAAGGAAAATCTCCACAAATGGTAAGCTCTCATCAAATGCAAAAGTTGCTTAAGAAAGGAGTGGATGGATTTGTGGCCCAACTATGTTCATTAGAAGTCTCTCAATCTAATACTCCTACTCATCGTTTGCAAGCTATAATTGATCGTCACTCGGTTGTTCTTGGAGATATGCCTAAGGGACTTTACCTCCTAAGAGGATCATGATCATATATCTGATTAGTCGAGGGAGCTGACCACCGAACATCGGGCCTTACAAGTATCCACACATACAAAAGAGTAGAGATAGAAAAAATTGTTGAAGATGCTAGAGGTAGGAATCATTAAATAGCCAAAGTTGCTTACTCCTCGCCGGTGGTGATGATGCGTAAGAAGGATGATACTTGGCGCATGTGTCCAGTTATAGAGTGCTCAACATGTACACCATTAAAGATAAGTTTCCAATTCCAGTCATTGATGATTTTCTAGATGAATTAAATGGAGCTATGTTTTTACCAAGTTAGATCTTAGATCTGGTTATCACCAAATTCGGATTAAGGAGGAAGATATTTGTAAGACAGCATTTCAGACTCATGAGGGTCATTATGAATTTTTGGTGATGCCATTTTGTCTTACCAATGCAAACATTTTGATGAATTCCATTTTTAAGTTCTTGAGAAAGTTTGTTTAGTATTCTTTGATGATATATTGATTTATAGCAAGACTTGGGAAGAACATTTGCAACATGTGGACCAAGCATTACAAATACTTGAAGATCATAAACTCTATGCTAAGCCATCCAAGTGTGCTTTTGGTCTTACAGAGGTGGAGTATTTGGGACACATAGTTTCACATGAAGGAGTAAAGGTGGACCCTAACAAAATTAAGGCTATCATGGAATGGCCTATTCCAAAAACCATTAAGAAACTGAGAGGATTCTTGGGATTGACAGGTACTATAGAAGATTTGTGAAGAATTATGGTAGTATAGCAACACCTCTCACCACTCTATTGAAGAAGGATTCTTTTCATTGGAATGAGTCTGCCAATACAACATTTGAGAGATTGAAGGAGGCTATGTGTTCAACTCCGGTACTTTCCTCTCCTGACTTCACCAAGGAATTCATTGTGGAATGTGATGCTTGAAATGGGATAGGAGGTGCTTATGCAAAGAAGTCGACCAATTGCTTTTGAGAGTCGTCAATTAAAAGGTAAGAATCTACTAAAACCTATTTATGAGAAGGAAATGCTAGCAATACTCCATGCAGTGAAACAATGGCGGCCTTATCTATTGGGTAGACATTTCAAGGTTAAGACAGATCATGATAGCCTAAAATATTTTTTGGAACAACGACTATCTTACGAAGAGCAACAAAAATGGGTCACTAAGATGTTAGGATATGACTTTGAGATTGTATATAAGAAAGGGAAAGAAAATATTGTCATAGATGCTTTGTCAAGAAAGGATGAGAAAGATGAAGCCTTATTGTGCCCTTTCAATATTACAAGCAAATTGGGTGGAGGAAGCCAAGTAAGTGGCAAAATGATGTTGCGACTAGTAATCTCATCGAGCAATTAAAAAGTGATCCTAGTAGTTCAGATAAGTTTTGTTGGAAGGAGATACTCTTTGGTATAAAGAGCGTTTGTATCTCTGCAAAAATTCCAACCTTAAAATCAAGATTCTCACAGAGTTGCATGAGTCTCCAGTGGGTGGTCATTCAGATTTTTGAAGACATATCATCGAGTCAAGCAAGATTTCTTTTGGGAAGGGCTAAAGGGTGATGTTCAAAAATTTGTGGCTGAATGTTTGGTGTGTCAAAGGCATAAAGGGGAGACAATTAAGGCACCAGGTCTCTTGCAACCCTTATCTATTCCTAGCCAGCGTTGGGAAGAGATATCCATGGACTTCATCACAGGGCTTCCCAAATCTAAAGGTCATAATGTCATCATGGTGGTGGTTGATAGGCTCACTAAATATGCACATTTCATTGCATTAGCACATCCTTTTACAGCAAGTGTAGTGGCTAGAGCTTTTTTGGAGAATATCCAAAAGCTACATGGTACACCTAAAGTTATTGTTAGTGATCGTGATCCTATCTTCACTAGTCACTTTTGGAAAGATTTATTCTCATGTTTGGGTACTCAATTGGCTCTTAGCTCTTCATACCACCCTCAATCAGATGGGCAAGCGGAGGTTGTTAATAAGTGTTTGGAAGGATATCTCGTTGTTTCACTTGAGGAGAAACAATCCCGATGGGTAGATTGGCTACCACTTGCGAATGGTGGTATAACACTTCTTTCATAGCTCATCAAAAATGTCTCCATTTTTGGCACTTTATGATATCATCCTCCTTCCATCACATCATCAATTAAGGTGTCCCCAAAGAGTTCGTAGAAGACCACTTGCTTCATCAACAACAAGTACTTTTAGGACTCAAGGAGAATTTAGCCATGGCACAAAATCCAAAGAAACAATAGGCAGACCAACATCGTAGTGAAAGAAGTTTTGAAGTTGGGGATTAGGTCTTCTTGCGATTGCAGCCTTATAAGCAAATCTCACTAAAGCAGCAAAGAAAGAATAATAAGTTGTCACCAAAGTATTATGGTCCATACCAAATCATGCGAGAAGATCGGTAGTGTTTCCTACAAGCTTGAGTTGCCAACTACAACAAAGATACATCCAGTTTTTCATGTTTCTGTTTGAAGAAGGTAATTGGGCATAATATTCCCACTCAAACAACACTTCCTGAGTTGGATGAAGAAGGGAGAATCATTTGGAACGAGTGCATTCGTCAAACAAAGAAGGTGAGAATAGAACTATCGAGTATCTCATCCAATGGAAGAATTTACCATTGAAGATGCCACATGGGAAGATGAGGAGTTCATTCAAAAGTTTCAAACTTGATTATTGAGGACAATGCTTCTTTGAAGAAGTATGAATATTACTACATCGGGTTATGAATAGTCTGGCTATCTGCTATCATATTATCATTAGCCTAAGTCTTATAGGTGTGTCTCTAGGTGGGCATCTTATTTCATCATCAAGTTGTGAAGTGTGTTCTCATTAGAGATATTTGGAGGTTTGCCCCCTCGAAGTGGCTTGTTATTCTCAGTTATTATCAAGTATTTGCAGCATATTTCATATCATATTCTTCCATTGTGCAAGTTATTTCTTAACAAAAAAAATATCATTTCCAAAAAAAACAGAGAGAAAAGCACATTGAAGATCATGTGCACTGCAATCAAGTGAAAGTATTTGATCATAAAAATTCTCTCCAATTATATTCATCTAAATATCAAGTGGTATACTATGATCAAGAAGAAATAGATTGGAATCTCATTCATCACATATCAAACCAATTTGCAATGATTGTCCTTAGGTGATGCCATTGAGGGGGAGTATACATGACATCACCTCATGGATAAATCCTAGATGTAAGACCCAATAGGCATAATATAAGACCTCTATACATTATATGTTTCAAACTCATATCAATGTTGGTCTTAGGTGATGTCATTGAGGGGGAGTGTGCATGTCAATGACACCACCTAGTGGCTAAATCCTAGAAGACCTAACTAGCATAACATAAGACCTCTAGGCATTATTTGTATAAGTCCTTTGGACATATTGTAAATTCTTCTCTTTGTAAATATTTCATTTGTAAAAGCATTATATTATATTAAGACCTATAGGCACTATGTGGGCACGTGCACCAAGATGGGGAACCAAAGAGTGGTCACTCCACTTTTTGGTCTTGAAAAAGAGAAAACCTGAGCACATTATAACATGCTTGCATTATGGTTTGGTTTGCACATAATGTGAGCAAGCTATGTTTTGCTTCAAAAAAATTGTCTCTTTATTTTTTTATTTCTCTCTCTTCCTCCTATTTTGGTGAAACTATATACATAAATAAATATTTATATGGACACTTGAGAGTGGTTTCGGATCTCTAGGAGTTATAATGAAAATTCTAGTTTTTGGAAGATCTTATAATTTTTGAGACAGTCAAATTTCAATAATTTGTGTGCAGAGTTATGTAATTTCCAGGAGAGTCATTGAAGCATCTTGTGAAAGTATAATCATCTCTCCCAATTATATTCATCTAAATATCAAGTGGTATACATCATGATCAAGAAGAAAGTGGCTTGTTATTCTCAGTTATTATCAAGTATTTGCAGCATATTTCATATCATATTCTTCCATTGTGCAAGTTATTTCTTAACAAAAAAAATATCATTTCCAAAAAAAACAGAGAGAAAAGCACATTGAAGATCATGTGCACTGCAATCAAGTGAAAGTATTTGATCATAAAAATTCTCTCCAATTATATTCATCTAAATATCAAGTGGTATACTATGATCAAGAAGAAATAGATTGGAATCTCATTCATCACATATCAAACCAATTTGCAATGATTGTCCTTAGGTGATGCCATTGAGGGGGAGTATACATGACATCACCTCATGGATAAATCCTAGATGTAAGACCCAATAGGCATAATATAAGACCTCTATACATTATATGTTTCAAACTCATATCAATGTTGGTCTTAGGTGATGTCATTGAGGGGGAGTGTGCATGTCAATGACACCACCTAGTGGCTAAATCCTAGAAGACCTAACTAGCATAACATAAGACCTCTAGGCATTATTTGTATAAGTCCTTTGGACATATTGTAAATTCTTCTCTTTGTAAATATTTCATTTGTAAAAGCATTATATTATATTAAGACCTATAGGCACTATGTGGGCACGTGCACCAAGATGGGGAACCAAAGAGTGGTCACTCCACTTTTTGGTCTTGAAAAAGAGAAAACCTGAGCACATTATAACATGCTTGCATTATGGTTTGGTTTGCACATAATGTGAGCAAGCTATGTTTTGCTTCAAAAAAATTGTCTCTTTATTTTTTTATTTCTCTCTCTTCCTCCTATTTTGGTGAAACTATATACATAAATAAATATTTATATGGACACTTGAGAGTGGTTTCGGATCTCTAGGAGTTATAATGAAAATTCTAGTTTTTGGAAGATCTTATAATTTTTGAGACAGTCAAATTTCAATAATCAACAAGTTGTATCATATTTCTCTATCTCTTTATCTCACTCATTGTTTATCCCTTATGCTCTAGACCTCTCTCTCTCACTATATCCATCTCTTTATCTAACTTTCTCTCCCTTGAGCTTAAGAACTACCTCTCTACCTATCCATCCTTCTCTCTCTCCTTCACTCTAATTCTCTCTATCTCACTTCACTCTCTCTCTCTCTCTCTCTCTCACCCACCGTCCCTCTCTACTTCTCTCTATTTCGCATATCCATCTCTACCTCTCTCTCTCAATCTCTCCACCTTCCTCCTTCCCTCTCTACATCTCTCTATATCACCTCTTTCTCACCTCTCCCTCTCTACCTCTCTCTCACTCTCTCTATATTTCTCCTTCTCTACTTCTCCCTATCCTACCCCTCTCTCCCTTTTCCCTCCTCTCTCTCTCAATCTCTCTCCCTTCCTCCTCTCTATCTCCAAATTTATCTATCCCACCTCTCTCTCTCTCACTCTCTCCTTCCCTCTTTATTTTTGTCTATCTCACATCTCTCTCCCTCCCTCCTTCCCTCTCTATTTCTCTATGTCTCTCTCTTTCTCTTTCTCTCACTCCTTTCCTCTCTACTTCTCTCTATCTCACCTCTCTCTACTTCTCTATATAACTCCTCTCCCTCTCTCTATCTCTCTTAGATATCTAGCCATGTGATTGTTTTCACATTTTGAGTATGTTAAGGTTTTCATCTTTAATTTCTTTTATTAATGTATCTGTTTTTTGTCAAAAACCACTATGTGGTATTTTTTGCTTTATTTTTTAGCCATTCATCAAAATTTAAATTAAATTAATTTTAGAAACTAAAATTTATTCTAAACATATTAAAAAAATGTTTTTTTGATGAGTTTTCAAAAAATAAGGGGGAGCACGCTCAATTTTTTGCTTTTCAGGTTGTGTCCACTTTGAAAATTAGTAAAAAATCATATACTCATTTAAAAAATTCCAAAAAAATTGGGGATAAACTATGTGGTGTTAACTAATTTCTTATTGAAGAAATTTTTTAATGTTAAAAAAAATTAACATTTTAGGGGGGCCACACCAGACGCTATGTTATATTTTTTTGTTGAAAAAATCAGGACCAATTTGTGTGGCCTCCCTTTTTGAACCCCTTAATCTCTACCATTTTTTAAAAAATAGTAGTTTAGAAAGTAGATTTGGAGCACTACGACTCTTTTTTTTGTTGCATCTTCATATTTTAAGTGTAATTATCTTCAATTTCTCATCCAAGATTAGTCTTTCCTGATTTCGGGAAAAAAAGGGGCCACTTAAGACCCCTTTTTGGTACCATATTTTTGCACTTACCCATTTAATGAACCTAGGGTGAGATTGATTTGAGGAGATCTTAGCTCCAATAAAATATTTATACTTAAGACCTCATATATATAGCATATTTTTTAAAACAATGAGATTATAAATTATGACAAGATGACTTTCATGTAATCTAGAATACATGGGTTTCCTTTTGGCATATATTTGTTTCTTTATTTATTATTGTCAAAGAAGACCTACATTATTGAGGTGCTTCTTTTTCTTGTTCTTTCTCTTGCTCTTTATCTTTCTCTTTCTCTTTTTCTTGATCTTTTTATTATTATTTCTCTTGTTCCTGCTCTTGTTCTTGTTCTTGTTCTTTTTTTTCTCTTTCTCTTTCTCTTTCTCTTTCTCTTTCTCTTTCTCTTTCTCTTTCTCTTTCTCTTTCTCTTTCTCTTTCTCTTTCTCTTTCTCTTTCTCTTGTTCTTGTTCTTGTTCTTGTTCTTGTTCTTGTTCTACTTCTTATTCTTCTTGTTTCTATCCTTGTTCTTAATTTTATTTTTCTTCTTCTTCTTTTGCTATTTATTGTACTAAGGAACTAACCTCCCAATAAAATATCCAAGAACTTTGTTGATTTGTAGTCTTGGAGGTGAATTTGGTGCAAACCCTAATTTCATAATAAAGCACACAAAATAAATCCAAAAAATCTAAAGCTTTTACTATAGATTAATAGGTTGTTTATCTCACTTCCCCAAAAAAACTCCTATAAATTCTTTGTTTTGTAGCCTTGAGAGAAAAGTTGGTGGAAACCCTAATTTTATAATAAATTGCATACTTTGTTCCCATTTCCCTAAAATTTGGATTGTAGAAGCTACAACATGTCCTTGAAAAGCATGCCAAAACTTTAAAAAAAATTCCAAAATTTGAGAGATATGCACTTCCTAAAATGAATTTGGTGGAAACCCTCAATCTGTAATAAATTGCTTAGTTCTACTAAACAATTTCTCTAAAATTTGGACTGTAGAAGGTTCAATATGTCCTTGAAAAACCATCAAAAATAAGGAAAATATTTTCCAAAATTTGAGAGATATGCACTTCACAAAATGACCTTAAAAATTAAAAAATAATGCCTTGCCTTCACGGTGCCAAGATTATGCTCTAATGTAACTTGTAATGAAACAACTTGCACAATAGAAGAATATAATAACAAATATGTTGAAAATTCTTGATAATAATATGCCAATTCGAGGGGAAAACATTCTAGTCCACTTTGAGGGGGGTACCTCTAATATTCTTCAATAAAAACTCAATACTTCACATGATGATAATAGCTAACCTATACCTCTTATATATACCATATGTATGCCTTGGGTACCACCCAAGCTAACTTAGATAATTATAACTCCTAGGATGACCTAAATGCCTATATATGATTATGTAACTTATTTAAGAGTTAAGGTACCCACAAGTCGACTACTTATAACCCAATACACAATATAAGGTTAAGGACAACACATTGTTCACCTTTAAGTTCAGCCCTAATCCAATACGATGCTAACTATAGTTATTCTTAAGTTTAATTAGCGTCTACAAGGAGCTTCATGCTTCCCAAAAATTAATTAAATTTTTTATTTAATCAACCATTAATGATTCATTAGTTTCTAATTTTGATGTCAACAATGCAACTATTTTTTTTATTTTGACGTGAGTAGTAGGGATTGTTTCAATGGGTGTCTAATGCTTGAGAAATAATTTAGACCATTGATTTCCTATACCTATTGTATGGGATCTTACCTCTTTTAAAAGGGGGGCACCTATCAACATAATTAGTAGGAGGAGGTGTTTGATCACACTTGTAGAGTTTTACCCAATCATTTGGAAAGTATTGGTTGTCAAGAGTTGGCTTCCACCCTATAATGGCTCCTTGTTCATTTTGTTCCTCATTAGGGTGTTGGTCATTACTTACAAGAAAGATAACCAAATTCAATCAAGCGACCTTGCTATTATTTGGTCAACCTAAGACACCATTATCACATGGCTAAGAAGTAATATAAGGCAAATGCGTCTGAAGAAACCATCAACATCCTCCGTATTGAGGATAGTCATGCAAGACATGAGAATTATGTTGGGTATGATCATTGTGACTATGACCCAATGTTCACTAAGAGTATTCAAATCGCTAACTTCTAAGATAAACTTGATAGCTTGCACCTAAATCTATAGAAGAACATTAAAATAAAACATAGACTTAGTAAACAAGGAAAAATAAGAGTCAACATGAGCTCCTACGAAAAAATGCCAAGTTTTTTGTCTTCTCAAATATGGAACAAAATCTCAATTTTGAAAGCATGCCAAGTTTAGGTGAACTTAGCCAAAATTCATGCCTAATTGCTTAGAAGAATCATGTGCCAAGAAAAGAGCTCAAATAAAAAAAGCTTGAAGAAATCATTATCCAAATCTAACCAACTTGAGCCTACGGAAAAAAACAAAAGAGGTGATTTAATGTTTCTAGATGACCATAAAAAGGATAATAGGGATTAACAATAGCTAGATAAATCAAATAAGAACCATGGGGAGATTCTAGTAGAGAATATAGCAAGAAAAATGAGCAAGCTTGGTTCCAAAATGGTGAAGCATACTACATGAAATCGTCATTGCCAAATAATTGTTGTTGATTGCAAACCTATCAATTATTAATTTTATAAACCATAGGAAAATGTGGAGAAAGTAATGACTAGCCTTTACAAGTAGTCCTCACAATTCAGTTATTCTCATATCTAAAGACCACCAAAGAGAGATGAAGCTGATAGAAATCTCATATCTAAAGCCATTCTCATCCCAAATTAACTAGGGTTTAATAGCTTTCGAAGCTTTCCATATACTTTTGGCAACAAAGTGCTTTGAATTCACACTAGCTCCTTTATAATGAGAGTGGATTAAAAACCTAGTTCTTTCTAAACATATTTTCCATGAGGTACCCGAAAAGAAAGACAATACCTCAACAAGATTTGTCATGCCTCATTTCATTCAAATATTTCAATAATTAATTTAAAATTTTAAACCAATTTTAATAATATATATCAAGAAAACCAAACTTTCAAAAATTAGAAAGAAGAAGATGACTTCGTAAAAACCTTTTCCCTATTGAAAAGAAATCTACAAGAACTCCTTTAATAACTTTTCAAGTCTCTAATAAAAAACTTCTAAAAAAACTAACAAAAAAGTAATAAACATCTCTGACTAGAAGCATTTAAAACAAACTTGAAATTTCTCAATAAGAAAAAGAGACAATATAGTCTTCTATCTTTGACAAGTTAGAGAAAAATCTGAATTATTGGATAACCAAAGACTTTTCCAAAAATGTTAAAAACATCAAAACAACCATTTAGACTTTTTGTGTGCTTCTACCATAAACAACCGACATGCCCAGCAGGCTCACCTTTCACACAAAATACCAGCATGTTGTGGTTTAAGCTCTTCCTTCTCCGTGCACTTATACAGAATATTCAGAAAATTGAAAACCCAAAAGTAGTGCCTAGGAGCTCAGCCATTCGCTGCTATAAAGACTTGATCATGTGTGTTAAACTGTTGAAAAGGACACTCTCAGATCTGAGCGTGCGCCATCGAAAATGGAAGGTAAGAAGATAGAATGTGAAAGATGAGTACATGGGCATCGGGCATCCACCAGTATAAAGGATGAAAAGATCTTCAAAATGAGTAAAAAGTACCAATCTATCCAAAGCAGTGCCCTAATGCAAGGAAAATTAGTAAAACATTCAAACTCTGCTTGGAAGGTGAAACATTTGTCCCGAAGAGAGTTTACTAGAGCAAGGAAGGTATAGATTTGCAAAAGCATAAAAAAAAATACATTAACAATTGCATCTAAAAGAGATTCAAGGATTACGTCAATAGATTTTTTTTCATAAATCTAGATTTTTCCTGTACAGAAATTGGATAAGATTTGATTTTGATTTTTTGAGGATTTCACATGATATTTGGAGGATTTTACTATTAAATGGCGACTGATTTATCAGCAGCTGAAACTTGTTTTCCAGCAACTCAAGAGTGATTTAACGGTGAGTAAATCTTGTTTTCAGATATGAGACAAGTTTACTGATCAATTTTGGACTTGCAAGTCCACAGAAGAAGCCTATCAACTAATTAAATCATTGACATGCTCATCACTGAAGAATGAGAAAAGTTGAGGAGACCTAATTGATGTCCAATCGTGCACTAGCTTAGTCTACAAAAATGTTGAACAAAGATTTGTCTCACTAGTTTTCCATACAGTCAAGTCTTGCTTGTCTTCCATTTTCAGGATTGGTTCCAGGTGCTCAATAGTTCTGTGTGGATTTTCAGTCACTGCAGCAGAGAGCATTATCATTTTCTTTACTCTTCATTCAAGTTGTTGCAAGGTTGATGGTCTAATTTTCTTAATCAAAGGAGATTGTGTGGAGGAGATTGTAAGGTCTCATCCTTGGCAAGTTTGTAGGGGAACATTGACTTTACAAGTTTCTAGAGAAGTAAAACTCAAGTCATCAAAATTGTTTAGTGAAGGTGAATGCTTGTTAGGGTCTCAAAAGTCTTCCTAGGGATTACCAAATTCAATGCAAGAAAGTCATTGTATGTTGCATCAATCACTAGGAAGGGTCTTTCACACACTAGACTTTTGTGTTTATTATTGAAAAGCCATTTATCCTAGATAAGATTTTAGAAGGTTTATCTTTGGATGCCATATATTTAGTCAAGATGTGAGGATTTTCATTTTATTTTTAATTTTTTATAATGTATTTTAAGATATTTTTGGGAGATTTTTTTTTTTTAGATAATGTATTTTAAGATGATTTTGGATTTTTTTTGTTTTGTTTTAGATAATATATTTTAAGATGATTTCAGAGGACTTTTATTCATTTTCTTGTTCTTGTACTTTTTCTTGTTCGTGTTCTTGTTCTTTTTCTTGTTCTTCTTTTGTTCTTATTCTTTTTGTTGCTCTTTCTCTTAACTTTTCTCTTTTTCTTTCTTTTTTTCTTGCTCTTGCTCTTGCTCTTGTTCTTTCTCTTGTTTTTTCCCTTAGTCTTACTTTTGTTGTTCTTATTCTCATTCTTGTTCTACTTCTTCTTGTTCTTTTTTTCTTTTTCCTCTTCTTCTTTTGCCACTTCTTGTACTAAAGAACTAACCTCCCAAAAAAATATTCAATAACTTCATTGATTTGTAATCTTGGAGGTGAATTTGGTGCAAACCCTAATATCACAATAAATCACAAAAAATAAATCCAATAAATCTAAAACTTTTACTATAGCTTAATAGGTTGTTTATCTCGCTTCCCCAAAAAAATCTCCTATAAATTCTTTGTTTTGCACCCTTGACAGCAAAGTTGGTGGAAACCCTAATTTTATAATAAATTACATACTTTGCTCCCATTTCCCTCAAATTTGGATTGAAGAAGCTACAATGTGTCCTTGAAAAATATGCCAAGAATTAGGAAAAAAAAATTAAAATTTGAGAGATGCACTTCCCCAAATGAATTTTGTGGAAATCCCAAATTTGTAAAAAATTGCTTAGTTTTGCTCCAATTTCTCTAACTATAGAAGGTTCAATATGTCCTTGAAAAACCATCAAAAATAAGGAAAATATTTTCCAAAATTTGAGAGATATGCACTTCCCAAAATGACCTCCAAAATTGAAAAATAATGTCTTGCCTTCACGGTGTCAATATTATGCTCTAATACCACTTGTAATGAAATAACTTGCACAATAGACGAATATAATATCAAATATGTTGAAAATACTTGATTGATACTATGCCACTTCGAGGGGGAAACCTTCTAATCCACTTTGAGGGGGATACCTCCAATATTCTTCAATAAGAACTCAATACTCCACATGATGATAATACCTAACCTATGTCTCATATATATACCATACATATGTCTTGGATACCACCCAAACTGACTTAGATACTTAATCATAACTCCTAGGACAACCTAAATACCTATATATAATTATAATAATGATTATGTAACTTAATTTAAGAGTTAATGTAGCCAAAAGTCTACTACTTATAATCTAATACACACTATAGGTTAAGAGTATAACACATTGTTCAACTTTGAGTTCAACCCTAATCTGATGTAATACTAACTATAATTATTCTTGAATTTAATTGGTGTCTACGAGAAGCTTCATGCTTCCCAAGAATTCATTAAAAACTTTATTTAATCAACCATTAATAATTCATTAGTTTTTAATTTAGTGTCAATAACGCAACTATTTTTTATTTTGATGTGAGTAGCAGGGATTGTTTCATTGGATATCCAATGCTTGGGAAATAATTTAGACGGTTGATTTTCTATACCTCTTGTATGAGATCTTATCACTTTTCAAAAGGGGTACCTATCAACATAATTAATAGGAGGAGGTGGCTGAACACACTAGTAAAGTTTTACCCAACAATTTTGGAAAATCTTGATTGTCAAGAATTGACTCCCACCCCATAATGGGTGTTGTCATTACTTACAAGAAAGATAACCAAATTCAATCAAGGGACCACTCCAGCTTTTCCTTTGCCGTGGACCTATACACAGAATATTCAGAAAATTGAAAACCCAAAAGTAGTGCTTAAGAGCTCAGCTGCTCGCTGCTATAAAGACTTGATCATGGGTGTTGAACTGTTGAAAGGGACACTGTCAGATCTGAGAATGTGAAAGATGAGTACATGGGCATCGGGCATCCACCAGTATAAAGGATGAAAAGATCTACGAAATGAGTAAAAAGTACCAATCTATCCAAAGCAGTGCCCGAATGCAAGGAAAAGTAGTAAAACATTCAAACTCTGCTTGGAAGGTGAACATTTAGCCTGAAGAGAGTTTACTAGAGCAAGGAAGGTATAGATTTGCAAAAGCATAAAAAAAATACACTAACATTTGTATCTAAAAGAGATTCAAGGATTATGTTGATAGATTTTTTAATAAATCTAGATTTTTTCTTTACAGAAATTGGGTATTGATTTGATTTTTGATTTTTTGAGGATTTCACATGATATTTTGGAGGATTTTACAATTAAATGGCGACTGATTTACCAGCAGCTGAAACTTGTTTTCTGGCAATTCAATAGTGATTTGACGGTGAGTAAAGCTTGTTTTCAAGCGTGAGACAGATTTACCAATCAATTTTGGACTTGAAGTCCACAGAAGAAGCCTATCGACTAATTAGACCATTGACGTGCTCATCATTGAAAAATGAGAAAAATTGAAGAGATCTAATTGGTGTCCAATCGTGCACTAGCTTAGTCTATAAGAATGTTGAACAAAAGTTTGTATCACTGGTTTTCCATACAGAAGTCTTGTTTGTTTGTCTTCCATTTTCAGGATTGGTTCCAGGTGCTCAATAGTTCTCTGTGGATTTTCAGTCATTGCAGCAGAGAGCATTATCATTTTCTTTACTCTTCATTCAAGTTGTTGTAAGGTTGATGATCTAATTTTCTTAATCAAAGGAGATTGTGTGGAGGAGATTGTAAGGTTTCATCCTTGGCAAGTTTGTAGGGGAGCATTGACTTTACAAGTTTCTAGAGAAGTAAAACTCAAGTCATCAAAATTGCTTAGTGAAGGTGAATGCTTGTTAGGGTCTCAAAAGTCTTCCGAGGGATTATCAAATTCAATGCAAGAAAGTCATTATATGTTGCATCAATCACTAGGAGGGGTCTTTCTTTCACACATTAGACTTCGGTTGTGTTTATTATTGAAAACTCAATAGTTATAGATAAGATTTTAGAAGGTTTATCTTTGGATGCCATATATTTAGTCAAGGATCATGTGAAGATTTTTTTTTTTAATAATAGTTTATGTATTTTAAGATAATTTTGGAGGATTTTTTTTTGTTTTAGATAATGTATTTTAAGATGATTTTGGATTTTTGTTTTGTTTTAGATAATATATTTTAAGATGGTTTCAGAGGAATTTTTTGTTTTGTTTTAGATAATGTATTTTAAGATGATTTTGGAGGACTTTTTAGTTTTGTTTTAAATATTGTATTATAAGATGTATTTTGAACTTGTTTTGATTGAAAACAAATCATTTTTAGTATATGAATTTCAACATGTTTCTTATTTATCTCAATCACATGTAAAATCTTGTAAAATACTTATAAAAAATGCTTTTAACATTTATACTAGAATTATTTACATATCTTAATATTAATATACTATACAGACTTTATGCCTCTCGCCTAAAAAAACATTTATATTAGAAGAAAATAGTAATTTTTTTCTACATGCTACTAAGATTATTGATCAAGCTTTTTATGTGATCTTGTATGTGTGTTGATTAGTAAATCAAATTGATGTTAATAAAAATAATTGACTTTGTATCATGTATTTCAAAGAAATATGGTCATTGTAGCTTTTCATGTAATTCCCTTCATTGAACTTGCTAAATCTTGTGTATTTAATCTAATTTTCAAGTTTTGTGTTGTAGTCATGCTTTCTAGTCTCTACTTTTAGATAGAGAGTGTGAGTGTTCATTAGTTGTTTTAGATGTTTTGTTTCAAGGAAAAATATAAAATTCTCTTGTCGTAAGTAGAATTATTGATAAGCCTTGTGGCCTTGCCCGAGAACCAAAAATATAGGTATTTTTTTAAGTGTTTTTATATTTAATACTAAAAACTAGATATTGTTTAAAGTTTTAGGGTTTGGTTTTATTAAAAGGGACTTTCTTCTTCTAATTAAAAAAAATTCTTGCAAGTTATTTTGTGTTGAGTTGTTCTAAAATAGACAAATTAAAACACTAACACCATAGAGTATGGATTAGATATGGAAATGATGCGCAAACAACATAGATATATTAATACTAATATTTAAGATATTAACATCATTACTTTATTGGAGAAAATGGAGGAATTTTAATACAAAATAATTACATGGGATAATTGAGCTTATAGTCTAACTCAAACATTAAGCTACATGTTGAAATAAATTGTACCTAAATGTCTTTATATTTAATTTTGTCTTTATATTTAATTCTCTCACAACTTACTTATAATAGCACAATGGTTCAAAATATTCTAGAACAATATATTTGAACTTTATAAGGTAACTTCCCACAGAAGAATATATAACTAAAAATTTAACACATAACACACTTAAATACAAGAAAAAACAAATAGGAGCAACTTCTAATAGAATTGCTTCTAAGTAAGACCTTTCCCACTAAGTGTTTACTCTCTAAGTGGTCTAAGAAAGAGACATGGAGTAAACTAGAATGTACAGTAATAATTACAAAGCATATCATTTACACACGAGAATTGCATAGAATAGAGTATTGCATTCATTCATCTGTTACACCCCAATTGTGAAGTTACTATTTACTATTACTACATAGGGTAAATATGAATATAATGTGAATTCTGGAGATGAATAAATTATGCTTGTACCTTGTTATCAATACGAATACTATCTCATTTGATATTAAACCTCAGTTGATGCTATTCATGGTGGAATACTGCATATATGTGAATGAAAGGTTATTGAATTATTATTATTCTAACTTTGTAAATGCTTACATATACTACATATGTTGTGAACAATTAACTACCATTTGCATGTGTTAGTGGATACAGGTATGTGTCCATTCCTCCAAGCGGAGGGGAAGTATCACTCGGGAGAAGATCTTGGTTGAGTAACTGATAAAAGGAAACTATCTGAGCATTAACACACACCACGTTAGAATGATTGAGTTGAGTCAATTTGTGGGTAGTAGGTAAGTCATCCTTAGCTGATATGTCTACATTTAAGAGTCTTGTTTTCTATTGCATGCATTATTGGGTGATGTTTATCTACTTGAGCTATTGAGATCTTTCTTGTACTATTACGATTATATTGACAAGTGGGATGTACGTGGAAGTATGAGTATATATATGCACATGCATGTCAATGGGATCTAGCAAGATGTATATGCATATGTATAGATGTACCACACATAAACACTTGCCAATATGATGGTAATCGTGAATGGCTATATGTGAATCGGATGTGAACATACATATATATATATATATATGTATGTATGTATGTATGTATGTATCAAAATGTACCAATTGATTTCATACACCTAATCCTGATTTTACTAACACTTTCCTGAATCATCTCCTTCGTTGGTCATTTAATCGGATAACCTTTATTTGATTAAATTCATCACATTTCATCTCTTAATTAAATAAATCAAATTTATCTGATTAAGTCATTCTTTCTTACTAATTAAATAAATCATTTTTGTTTAATTAATCTTAACATCTTCTTTTGATTGAATAATTAACCTTATTTGATTAAATCATCATGGTCTCTCTGTTAATTAAATAAATCAATTTTATTTAATTAATCTCTAAAGTCTTTCTATTAAATTGAATGAATTAATCCTTGTTTGATTTAATCTAACATCACTTCCCCTTTGATTAAATAAATCAAAATCTTTGTTTAAATAAGTCTTTATCATATTCTTCTCATTTTGATTTAAATCAATCCAAAAATCTAAATCAAATGGTCACATCAACTAATCTCCTATTAAATTAATCAAATCCTAATTAATTTAATCCTAATCACCTAAATCCTCTAGATTTTGCAACTTGCACAAGTAAATCATTTAATTGATTTAATAAATTTGCTAATTTCCCTCAACATGGCATCAAAAGGGAATATTCCTCCAAGTGGATTTGTCCTTCCAACAAGGCATTCATTTCCTCTTACATGTCCTTGTGCATTGAGCCAAGTGGCATTTAATTCATTTTCATCCCCCTCAAACATGTTATTTCATAAATTTCAAATTCCACCTAATATCATTTATTGGCACATTCATCACAATGTGCTCAACCTTCCTCCGTTCACATCTTGACAAGTGGCACTTAGCCATTGGTTGGTTTTTAGTCCCACATTCATCCATTTTACCTCACTCTTCAACATTCTCATCTATAAATAAGAGGATTTTCTTCTCATTTTGGATCCACAAGTTATGCATTTTGAATCCACAACTTAGAGCAAAGTTACTATCTTCATATTTAGAGCAAATTCATCCATTTCCATAGCATTTATCCATCATCATAGCTAGGTTACTTGCATATTTCATCAAGGAAGCATATTGTTCATCATCATCAAGTGGATCAATCTTCATCAAGCTTACAAGGGATTGGGAAAGGGCCATTTTCCACATCAAAATGGCACCAATTACCCCATGGGATTGAGAATTTTCATTCTTAAATAGGATTTAATTATTTTTCTTGTTTTGTTCTTCATTGCTTTCCTATCTTGAGCATTGTAGATGAATTTCATGGAGAATCTTAGTTCTAACTTGCATATGGATCTAATATTGTGTTTGTTTGCTATGTTTGTGTAGGTCTAGTGTTGGGGTTCACACACACACACACACACACACAATAGGATTTAATTATTTTTCTTGTTTTGTTCTTCATTGCTTTCCTATCTTGAGCATTGTAGATGAATTTCATGGAGAATCTTAGTTCTAACTTGCATATGGATCTAATATTGTGTTTGTTTGCTATGTTTGTGTAGGTCTAGTGTTGGAGTTCACACACACACACACACACACACACACACACACACACACACACACATAGTATATACATGTATCTATATCTATATGTATATTGATTCATCCATACGTTGGCGAATGGATGCGCTCATACAGATGCATCGATATAAATATACCTACACATACGTGTACATAGAGGCATATATATATATATCAAATGTATGCTTGCATTATTGGCTTACAATATATATATTTGTGTGTGTGTGTACATGTATCCATATGTATATGTATATTGATACATTTGTACGTTGGCGAATGGACACGCTCATACGGATGCATCGATATAGATATACCTACACATACATGTACATCGAAGCATATGCATTTATACATATACATATATATGCATACATTCAATATAATGTGTTTATATTATATACTATCTTGCTTGTACTCATATATATATACCATACAAATCTAGATGCAGGAGATCAAGGATAACAGTTTGTAGATACAATTTCCCTTTTCCACCAATACGAAAGACACAAATACTTTCACCAATACTAGAAAAGACTGAAACAATAACTTCAAATGTTGCTAACATTTACTCGATACTACAAAAAGCAAACTATGACAAAGAATACACTTTAGAAATGTTTTTAAATGACATAAACATGCATTAAACTAATTATATAACAACTTTGAGCTCTACACTAAACATAACACTTTTCTTATAAAAAAAACCATCAGAGATATGGAACAACAATTTTGCAAGGAAAATGCCGCACCTTTGGAAGGCCAATACAAATGCCCAATTCATACTTAATGCATATGCCGCAACAATGTATTGCAACTCTTACATTGCAAAAGTAGACAAATCAATGACATATGAATTCAAAAGAATACATAAGGACCACCAGCAAACGAATATCGATGCAATAAAAATGATTGGTAAACTTGGAAATGCATTGTTGAACTTGCAACAAATGTCAGCACATCAAGCTGCTCATATTTTTTTATCACTTCCACTAAACTTTAGTTCAAGAAAATACATTTTCATTAACACACGGTCCTATAGTGACTGTACATTCATTCTAAAATCTGTCAAAAAATTAAACAATGAACTAAATGAATTAGAGAACATACTCTCAAAATCTATAGTGGACTATTATTTATTATATCCTCAAACATTGATAGACATGTCTTGCAAAATTTGTTTCAAGTTACAATAAAAAAGGAACTACAATTGACCCAAAAACTAAACCAAGCGTAATATGGTTTATTAACTTCAACAAGCACTTTGATCTGGAGAATCATTATAGAAATAAATTGATGCTCTATGTACCGTTTACAATGAATGAGAGTACATTAAAACATAAGTTTGACTCATGGGAACATGCATACATGCACCATGAAAAAATCATTATAAAAAATCGTGCAAAGTTCACTCACAACACAAGTTTTGCATGGGGTGACATAGAAAAAGAACTTAAAGATGTTGAGTCCCTTAACGATGGCAACAATGATAAGTCATTGAAAACAAGAAAAGCTAGCCAAATGAAAAAATATGGCATTCAAAAAGACCTTCCAAATAAAACCAAATACAATTCCACACAATGCATTTGAAATTGACAGACACCCACAAATAATTGAAAACAACGAATACTACAAACTAAGGCAAATGTTAAACAAAGAACAACAAGCAATTGTTAAAGATGCTATAATGAAAAAGATGAATAACATCGACAAGCCTTTGAATTTTTTCTTGATAGGAGGAGCTGGAACTGGAAAGAATTTCACTGCAAAATCCATATACCAAGCTCTAATTCACATTTATAGCAAGTCTATTGACAACAATCCAGACAAACCAAAAGGCTTATTACTTGCGTATACAAGTAAAGCAGCTTACAACTTAGGTGGAGTCAAATTACATTCAACATTTCACATACCATTTAATACATCGGATTTTCCACCCTTAGTGTCTGAAGCATTGGACAATATGTCCAAGCACTATGATCAATTGCATGTGCTCCTTATAGACGAAATCTCACTAGTAGGGTCAACATTTCTATGCTATATTGATAGATGACTATGAGACATAATGCAAATGTCTACAATGCACTTTGGAAACCTTGATACAATCTTCTGTGGTGATCTGTAACAAGTGCAACATGTCGACTCCATTGTATTTGAGAATAAACCCACTATAACTGAATTGATTCCTTACAATTTTTGGAAAGACAATGTAAAATGCTACTCATTGGTCACAACTATGAGACAAAAGGATGAAAAGTTTATTGCAATCCTTAATAGAATACGAATAAGCTTACAAACAAATGATGACATAGACTATCTTGACCAACTTTTCTTCCGTTATGCACCTTTGAATCCAACACTTCCATACTTGTTCTATAGGAAAGTTGATGTGGACGCACACAACCATAGAATGCTATTAGCCATTTCCAGTCAAATGATAATGCTAGATGCAATAGACAAGCATGAGAAAAACTATAATGCAATACAAATTTATAGCCATACAACCACTCTTCCACCTCAAATATACTTGAAATAGGACATCCTTGTTGAAATCTATGCAAGCAACTATAATACACAAGATGGCCTAGTCAACGGATCTGATAGAATATTTAAAGTATATACACCACATAATGACATTGATGTTGTTTGGCTCAAATTTACCGACCCAACAATTGGACAGCAACAATGCACAAAACTAGCACAATACTACACTAATCTCATTGACAAGGAATGGGTTCCAATATTGCGCATTGCTAGAGCCATTCAAAAAAATTCAGCGAACAAGAAAATTACTATTAGAAAAAAATTCCCAATACAACTAGCATCTGCACAAACCATCCATCGATCACAAGGACTAACAATGCAAGCTTTGGATTTTGACCCAATAGGCATAAGACAACATGGCTTAACTTACACAACACTATCATGAACAAAGACAATAGACTTGTTATTCCCACTAAAACCCTTAACCATAAGAAACTTTAAAGTTAAGGACAAGATACGCATAGAAATCCATCGCCCACAGTCAACTGCACAGTGGTAGCTCGATATTCGAACTGCATGTCCACACTATACACCGCAAATGCTTTTATGCACACTAAACACTCATTCATTAAATCCACATGTGCATGAAATTGCCAATGACTATGACACAATGCAATTTGACATTTTGTGTTTACAAGAAATACACATGCATATCTTACAACCTAATATATTATCACAATATTTTAATACCTTTGGTATGAATATGATACATGGCATAACAACGTTTACCAAAAAACATTTGTTTGTATCAAAAGCAAAAGAACACAACTCTACAAATATTGAAACCATCATAGTCACAATACTACGATGCATCGATGAACTTAATATCTATAATATTTATGCAAGGCCTAATACTCCCATTCAAGAAATAATCACAATTCTTCAATCTGTAATTGCATACACAGATACAAAAAACATACTGTACATTGTGGGCGACTTTAATATCGACATGTGTTCAGACAACAAAAGCAAAATAACACTCCAAAATTTCATGCAAACTAACAAAACTCATTTTTTGTTAAACAAATCGCATAGTCTACACAAGCCGCTCATTGACCATATTTAGTCAAATTCAATCACAAGTGTATGCAATATTTACAGGTCAAAGGCATATTGGACTGACCACTTTCCTATTTTCCTAAAATTCCACCTTGCCCATTGAATCAGTTCAACATTACAACATACATACACTCATATCAGTAATACATTCTCCAATGAATTCTCCAATACTAAATCACTACCTTGCAAGCAAATCATGGATCAAACAAAAAGACCACAACAACAAGTACAAGACATGGAGGATGACACAAGCAAATGGTAAACAACTTATCCTATTTACCTATGACATGCATTTTTGCATTGTCCAAATATAAGATTTACATTTCTCTTGTTGTTTGCAGAACAAAAATAAAAAATGCCATATCAATTGAAGAGTTAAATGCAAAAAAAGTTGGTGACACATTCCAAGGTGACATCCTTGTTTTCTACAGAGCAACATTGGACAAAGTCAATAGAACACGTGAAGTATTGCCTGCAGATCTCACAAATATTAAACATAAATGACAATTACACTGAATATTAGCAGATACCTTATGTAAGAACATGAGCACAAAATAGTTCCAAGATTGGGAGTTTCAATATCAGGCTTCCAAATTGCACCTAGAATAGTTTATGATAGAGGGGACTATGATTGCATACTGATATTGACAGACACAAGCACAGTTGAAAGCATGCCTCATTTTTCTACAGACTACTACTTCGTTCTAGATACAACTATCAACCAACTACTAGCAGCCACAAACTAGTATTCGATTGGAACAATAGGTGCTTTGGATGTTGGTGCTAAAAAAAGTAGGTAGCCAATATGCAATTGATATCAAAGATGGCATAACAAAATCTGACAGAGCATAGGTACAAATGTCTCACCAACATATGCCACTAATCCATTTTAACATTTTTTTATAGCATTGTGATCTTTAATAAAATTTCTTTGTAACAAAGACTTACTTTCTCATTACCATGCAGCTGCAACTACGTCCATCTCATGAAAAGAAATACTTGCAAATAGAGGAACTGCTACATAGAAACAAAACCCAAGCCTTTCTTTTCAAGAATATCCTAAAAAGCATTGATCAAAAAAACATCTTCAACATGGGTCGATCAACATTTTTTTGCAAATTGAATAACAAGAGAACATCAGACAAGTTAGTTGCTTTGTTGCAATCAACATTTAAGGTGACTTTTTAAAAATATTTTCGCATTTTTATTTAAAATTTATGAAACAACCGCTTCTAACTATCTATGTTCACATGTTTCAGGTTTCAAGGACATTAAAAGAAACAAAGGCACTTTCAAATCCATTTGAAGCTTTTTGCTCGAGTTGCAAATATAAATTCAACACTTATGGCATGCTCCAACAGGAAACTGCTCATTGCAGCCAATGTGACAAGGAAGTGAGCTACATACACTCACTTCATCCTAAAACTATCATCATAACAAATGACAAGCAAACAACCCATTGTTCAATCTGAAGCAATGTCCTACGACAACTCTTGCCTACCCTTCAAGACATGAAATATGAAAACTACATCAAGGACAAATCGACAGTTATATTTGCACTACGAGACTTTGTCACTAAAGGGAATTTCACCCTCAATCAAAACAATGTCATCATAGAGGCCATTTACCTAATTGATTAAACAGTATATGCCACAACAAGGTATAAAACAATACTGATACAAATACTCTTCTTGCTCTTCAATTTCCAAAAAATGTTTAGAATTATATAAAAAAAATAGCTTTCATACTAACCATAATAATGACATTGTAGGTGACAAAGAAACATAAGCAAGTGAAAGACTACCTGCCATTGCATGAACCTGCATTCCTCTTTTTTGTTATGCTTTTCTTCCTGGCTCATTTGCCTATATTACTATATCTCATGTTTTGTGACTTAAAACTTTTTGCTACTCTTATTTTACAGTTGACATGTTTTTCCATTATATGCTAGACAATACTTTATTTTCTTATGTTACCGTTTAAATAGATTAGACTCCAGTGTTACACGTTTTTACTATGCAACATATTAGAAATATAAAACATACATGTTTTTAAAGGGCAAGTTGCTATTGCCATAATTGCATTTCAATTTGACATACTTGGTTGGCCAATCAAATTTATTTGAAATTTTTTATAATGTGTTTCTATTTTGCTTATTTGCTTACATAAAGAAGAGTGCCAAACCTACTCCATGCAATAGAAAAACACATGAATGATATATTTCAAACATGAAAGATTCACTTGATACTTGATTAAGTTAGATCTTTGAGCTACTTTCTCACTTACTAAGTTTTTGTGGATAAATCAGTAAGCAATAGCATTCACTTTATAACAAAACATAGCGAATGCAGTAGGCATGTTCACAATTGCATTTGTTGAATTTGCTTTTGAACATATTTTCTATGTTTGAAAATTATAATTTATTTCTTTTTCTATTGGTTGCAATAGGACTATTATTCATTCTCGTTTAAGTAAATTAGGAAAATAGGGAGACATTATATATTGTGACAAATATTTAATCAATGCATGCAATATGTGCAAGGCAACAAGACCCAAAATTTCGTTGGCAAACATGACATGTTGTTAATCAAAGGCACCATTCCTAAACAACAATGCTTGTCTATGCTTTCACGTCCTCCACACATCGTACAGATGAACTGAATGCATCAATGCTAAGAATAGTATGACTCTTACATGTAACAACGTCCAGTTGAATCTACAAATCATGTAAACAAGATTTTGCAAACCAATTCTTATAACTTACCAAGACTTTGTTATCTATTATTAAATACATTGTTAGCTCTTACAATAAAGTTTGTATTAATTAATGTGCCTTTTTTCATTGGTTTTGTTGCTCTTTCTTACAAACAGAGGACAAATGCCCCCAATCCTGTTGTGCTCCTACATCAGTAAACATTTTGACCAATTTCATGCACGCAACATTGCTTTATTTGTCAAAGGTTACAATGATAGATATGTGTAATTGATTCCTTTGGAATTTATTAACAATTACAAAATAGAAAACTGAATACTTTGAACAAGGTCTTCTAGACTATGAAATCATTTAATGCAATAGCTATAGATTGATCAACACACGTCCCATATCCAATGCACATCATACAATTCTGATAGTGACCTGCCCCGATTGCAAGAGTGCCTAGTCTCCCACTCAAACGTTCTTTATATTCTCCAGGTTTTCTTCAAACAATTTTAGTGTTAAAAATAAACTAAACAATTACAATAGTAACTTGTTGCAAACTGTATTCATTCTACAAAGTCACTTGACTAACAACCCTTGTCCTAGTATCACTACTTATGTCCTGCAACGACTACAAATTTTTTTTGTTGCTATAAAGCCTAATTGTATAAATGACTTCAACAAATGACATATGACATGGGGTGATCCCACAATAGTGGTTTACAATTTTTGGACAAACTAGACACTGAAATTATTATTTTTAACTAAATATTCAGATTCGGGCACCTATAGCGGCTAAACCGTGAGGAATTTGAAGATGATGCAAACTAGAGTCTCGTCACTTTTTGTCTGTAGATTCTAAAAATATATTTTTTAATTTTTTTGGAATCAGATTGTACTTCTTTTTGGGTGATCCCACAATAGTGGTTTACAATTTTTGGCCAAATTAGACACTGAAATAATTTTTTTAAAGTAAATATTCACTTTTAGGCACCTATAGCGGCTAAACCGTGAGGAATTTGAAGATGATGCAAACTAGAGTTTCGTGAAATTTGTCTATAGATTCTAAATATATTTTTTTCAAAATTTTTGGAATTAGATTGCACTTCTTTTTCCATCTCCCTCGAAAACTAGTTTTTTAAAACAACATTTTCAAAAGTGACTCATCGTTATAACGCATAATTTTTTTCCATGAAGGATAAAATTCTAATTCTTTCAATTTAGATTTGTAACTCTGATATCTAGTGCTTCCACTTGGTTAGATAGTTTTTTATTAAATATTTTTTCTCTAATTAAGTTTCAAATTCAAACCAATTATAATTTAGACATAGCCGATTGTATAACGTAACTTTTTTTTTGTATGTATCGAAATTCAATTTTTTTCTTTGTTGGATCAAGGACTTCAATATCCGGTGCACTAATATTTTAATTTTTCTTTTTAATAATCTGCTATTTTTCCACATGTGCAAAATAAAGAGCTTGATTTTCGGTGAAAAAGCTACATTCATGAGAAATAAAAAATAAATATAATAATTAAATTAAATTTATTTAAAATTATACTTTTGGGAAGCTTATAATAACTACATACTTGCAAAAAATAAATTTAAAATGAATTCATTTGATCCCCAAAAGGTAAATCAAAAGTGGTTTTTATCAGCATTTTGATAGGTGTAAAGGAGACTCTATTATAGGTATGGTTTAAAACTAGCGGGTTCTATCCAAGGGAGTTTGATTTAAGGTAGTTTGATCAAACCCTCTTCAATTGGAATTCTTTAAATGGAATCTTTTAAGGCTTAAATCATTATATTTTCTAAAAATATGTGATTTCAGCAAAAATCAGTTCCTCCCAGAAATTGTAAACCAGCTTTGTGGGATCACCCTTTTCCATCTCCCAAAACCGACTTTTTTAGAAAACAACATTTTAAAAAGTGACACACACCGTATAACGCATAACTCTTTTTCCATGAAGGATAAAATTCTAATTCTTTCAAATTTAGATTTGTAACTCGATATCTAGTGCTTCCACTTGGTTAGATAGTTTTTATTGAATATTTTTTCTTTAATCAAGTTTCAAAGTCAAACCAATTACAATTCAGATAGAGTACGACTATAACGTAACTTTTTGTATATATCGAATTCAATTTTTTTTTATTGGATCAAGGACTTCAATTCTGGTGCACTCATATTTTTCAATTTTTTTTATAATCTACTATTTTTCCACATGTGAGAAAAAACCTTCTTTTTTATGAAAACCTATGTTTAATAAAACTAAAAAAAATAAATACATAATAAAACCAAAACATATTAAAATTATATTTGTTGGATAGCTCATTCTAAGGAATACCGATTCCAATCGGGTTTGTGAAGACTCCTCCATTTTCATCCTCAATCTGAGCTTCGAAGCGTTAAAATTTAGGTTTTCAAAGTGCTTGAGGGGGAGAATGAGGGCAAAGGGGGGTTCAGTCAAACCTAGGTTCGGTCGAACCCCCTTCCCAAAAGGGGTTTTTCAAATTTTTTTGTTCATGCATGCATTAGTTTGGTTCGCTGGAACCCTGGTTTGACTGAACATTTTTTTGGTTCATTCGAACCTACAAGTTTGTTCGAACCCCCAAAATCAAAAAATTTGCCATGGGCTCGTTTTTTGTGAGTTTTCCTTTCTCCATCAAATTGTAAACAACTATTGTGGCTTCACCCCATGGAGCAGTTGAAGCCAATGAACAAGTTACTATTGCAATGGTTTCATTTGCAAATAAGAGATAACAAATAATTAATCTCTTTCTCTATTCATTGAAGTAGGCATATTATTCATTTTTGTTAAAGTATATTAGCAAATTAGGAAGTCACTATATATTTTGCAAATATTCAATCACTATGTGGAAATTGTCCCAGCTGCAATTATGCACATTGTAATACCCCCATGTTTCTGATACTATTTGCTACTATTGTTTGCTTTTATGTGTTAGTGTGATACTGAATTGTGATGGTGACTGATTCATCATTTTGGTGTGTGTGGTTGTGTAGTTTAATTGATTGCTACAATTAATATTTTATTATGATTTATGATACTCTATATGTAGGGTTTGGATTATTTTATTAGGTAATGCTTTCTCTCTAATATTTTAAATGTTGATAATCATATGGTGATCATGTGATTTGAATTCTGTGTTATTTTATAATGCAATGGTTAGTAATTAATTATGATGCAGTAGTTGATTAGCATGTTATCTTATGATCAATTGGTTAGAAATGTTAGTTGTTATAGATATTGTAATTGTTAGAATAGATTAGGTGAGAGGACAGTGTAGCATCACTCGTTCACGAGTGCCCTGCTACACAATTCCTTCTTACGGTAGGATGTTGATTATTTATATATATATACATGTGCTACTTGACGTTCTTGGATGCAGGATTGCAGGAATAAGTCTCGATTCCAACAGTAAACTAGCCCAACGGGTAAAAATGTTGAAAAAGGGAGTAAGTTTGGAAGCGTCCCCGTCCCAAGTCGTCGTCTGTTGTGAGTCACGTTATGACTGTGGTTTTCGTTTTCGTTGTTTGTGTAATTTGTTTTGTTGAAGTATTCAGTGATTTATGGTTCATGTTTATTTAATTAACCTTGTTTTATAAGATAATGGATTAAGGTTGTTTAGTTGTTTGATTTAATTGTGTGTTAGTTAAATGGTTAAATTTAAATATATTATAAATTAAAAAGTGATTTAATTTATTAAAAGAGTAAATAATTATTTTAAATTAATATTGTTGATTATAATTAAATTAAATAAATATTGTTGAAGATAATTGAATAATATCTTTTATTAATATTAAATTAGCATAGATAATATCTTGTTTAAATAAATTTTATTAAATAAAAACTGTAGATAAATTTTGTGCTTCTGAAAAGGACCAATAGGAAGCAGGCTTTTTGAGAAAAGAAAGCATGGAAGCTTTATTGAGTTTTATTTTGTGAAAAGATTATTCACACATAGAACTTCTTCTACTCTGTTGTTCTGGGATCTGGATAGGAAGAATAAAAGAAAAATAAAAGATAAGAATTTTTGGGTGGTAAACTTGGGAGAAAAATAATTGATTTGAACAGAGGTAGATTCGAAAAGGGAGCTCGAGGAGGGATCGAAAAGGATTCCAAAAAATGGTGCCTATTACAAGGACTATTAAAAAAACACCACAAACACAAAAACACATGACAAAATTAAGAAAGTGCATTTGATGCATTCACAGTTAACAAGACCTTGCCCAAGCCATTTAGTTTTCCATATGTTGTCTATTTCTTGGCTTTTACTATTTCATGTTTATGACATACATACCATATGCATGATGAGATATTTATTTAATGTTTTTATAAAATGATTATTTTAATGTAGGTATATTTATTTATGTGAATTTGTAAAAGTATTGTGTAATATTAGGGCAAATTCTTCTATTATATATTTGATGGATGCAATTTGAAATAAACGGTATATATATGTATTGTTATAAATATGCATTTAAAGAATTTAAGGTGTTGATATTCTGAATTAATGATATAATATTTATTGTCATGCAATGATATAGTCTAATTGAGAAAATTAGAAGTAAACGATGTGTTTGATTTAGTTACTTATTTTGAGATGTGGATTTATTTATTTGATGGAATTTGTTGTTCGTGGTTAACTGTATTATGGCGTTGTTTATCCTTTGGTTACTCTCAAGATTATTCATTTAAATTGTTTGTGGTTTTCTTCGATTTGGGTTTAGGTCATGTGGAAAACCCTAGAGTTGACTTTTCCAGTTATAGGAACCTAAGTAGTGTTAGAACTTCCAGAGGCAGGGATACTGTGAGTTGTATTTGAGATTGAAATTCATGGTGGATTTTATGTTTGGGCTTGGGTTAATATACACAAGGATTGTACAATTTTGTGATTGTTATGCACATGATTTTGGGCGAGAGAGTTATGTCTCGCGGTTGATCCATTGTTGGTTTAGTTTTTCCTTGTTGATACAATCCTGTTCAGCTAGATAATCTTGTACTTGAGTGTCTAGAGAGAGTGGCTCTAGTGGGGGCCGGCGCACAAAGGGGCTGTCAGGGTAACCCACGTAGAGTTAGTTTAATCAGTGATAACTTAAGTAATAAACCTCGGGTGGGGATTAAACACTAATAAGATAATTGTGAAGCCTCATCCGCCTGTTAGTGCTATCACAGACTAAAGGGGACTGAGAAGGCCATGGTTGGCAAGGTCATTACCTTGTCCTCACGAAAGGTCAATGACTCCGCATGAGTGACCCTATGGAGCGGCGCCTTGAGATAGGCCGTCTGGAGAACCATAGATGGAAGCGGCACCTTAACTTGGATGTCTGGAGAATCCATGTAGAGATGGAGGCGGCACCTTGTGATAGGTTGTCTGGAGAATCCATGTGAAACCATGCGATGACACTCTCGTCTAACATTCTGTTTATGTTGATTTACTGAAGTCCTCTGGAAGTGATTTATTGATTTGTCCTTGGTCATTGTTGGGAGTAGTATTTGATGTTATGTTTTGAGTTCTGATGTTGTGATTGGCTGGTTGTTATGTTCACAGTGGTTTGTGTTGTGCCTTTTGGATTTGCCATGGTTGTGTTTCTACATGGTCTTTGGTGTTATGTTGTTCTACTTGGAGTTAGTTTGTGTTATTGTTAGACGTGCTTGGTCGGGGACCCTTCCTTGTCTACTCTCAGCACGGGGGTGGTTGGGTGGAACGTGCTTCGCACCCCGTTGGGTTTCCCTTTCTATTGCAGGTGTATCTTTATTGCAGAGCTTTTGGAGGATGTTGATGATCCAGTTATTCTTATGTACCAGATAGTTGTATATACTCCAGTTGTAATGTATTTAATGTTCTTATTGATGTATCGTCTCCCACGTGTGATGGGGTGACCTCGATGTAATTTGGATATGTAGTTATTGTGATGTATCTTCAGTTATTTGTATTTCATTATCTCTTGGGATGTAATGTATATTCAAGTCATGTTTTGATTCAGGAGCGATCACTTGTAATAGTTGGATATGTTATGTTGTAGCTATCGAAATATGTAACACCTTATATCTTTATCATCACATGTGTTATCATATGTACTTATGTCATGAGTGTAGTTATTGTTTAATGGATATCTTAAATGATGAAATGAGAATGAATGGATATATGTAACTGTTTAATTATGGTTTAATTTATTATCGTGTTATGGGTTAGAATAGTCATGTCACTTCGTGTACCCCTTTGGAACAAGTTGTGTCTCTTAATATATTGTTATGTTGTACTACTTAAGTATGTTATTTTATTCTTTAAAAAAAAAAATTGTTCCGTTGTTTTAGTTCCTTTGGGGTTCGCACGGCGGGGCGTGACACACATCTCTGACTACAACATTTTTGCAATTAAATGATTGCAAAGGTCACTTGCTTATGGGCCAAAATTAGACAAATTCAAACAATTTGCATAATTTTCCCACACATTTGAAGAATCAAACTTCATTAGAAACAAACGTGCAAAAACATTCGATAATTTGACCTTCCACTCTCCGCTTCAAGAATCAAATGTGTGTGCAGCTCTACAGATTTTTGTCTGCACTCCAATTCCAAAAAATGGTGCCTGTTACAAGGACTATTAAAAAAACACCACAAACACAAAAACACATGACAAAATTAAGAAAGTGCATTTGATGCATTCACAGTTAACAAGACCTTGCCCAAGCCATTTAGTTTTCCATATGTTGTCTATTTCTTGGCTTTTACTATTTCATGTTTATGACATACATACCATATGCATGTGAGTTGTTATTGCACTTACTTTGGTAGGATTTTTGAATTAGGTCTTACCAAATAGTCAAAGTTCTTCTACATTCAATCTCAAATACTTTACAAAGCAATAACAACTCACCTCCATGGAATTCTCAAAAATTCAGTTGTTCTTCAAAAAATGTCCTCTGCCTTCTAAACAATAAAACATTTCTCTCTGCGTCAACATTCCTCACAGATTTTGGAGACCATATTCTTATGCATTCATCAAAGGACAAATTTGTTTCCAGTCTATATTCTTACACGTTTACTTGTAACACCTTTGCCACTCTTACTATCTATGCACTTAGTCGACGTCTGGAAGCTATGCAACACATTGAAGCATAGAGAAGCATTCCTGTTTACAACTGTTCACCATTTACACATTGCGAGGTATTGGAAATGCTCCAAACCACTAGCCTCAACGTATTGTTTTTGGTGCAACTTTCCAATAATGAAAGTGGATTAATATTTGCAAAACAATTAATTAATATTTAAACCTCTAGCTTAGCTATAAAACTATTATTCCTATGAACTTGATTTTTTATGGCCTATTTTTCATTGATTAATATTAATCAAATTTTAAGTTACAAAAAATAAACTATTTGAAGAGGAAATTGAGTTTTAAGCATTTTGAAATAGTTTACCTTATTAACTTAGTCAAATCACAAAATAGTTTGTAATTACTACTAAATCATTTATTTCATTGGCAATTTATTTCACAAAAATAATTAAATGTGTAATTATAAAAACTAATTAATATCATTTATTCATGCAAAGTAAAATTTGTACTTATTTACAAAAATTATCAACTTATAACTTATTTTCCTAAATATTTAGTAATGATTTAATTTAACTTGACTAATGGCCCTTGTCCTAGTATCAGTACTTTTGTCCTACTACGACTACAAACATTGTTTGTTGCTATAAAGCCTAATTGTACAAATGACTACAACAAATGACATATGACATGGGGTGATCCCACAATAGTGGTTTACAATTTTTGGACAAACTGGACACTAAAATTATTATTTTTAACTAAATCTTCACATTCGGGCACCTATAGCGGCTAAACCGTGAGGAATTTGAAGATGATGAAAACTAGAGTCTTGTCACTTTTTGTCTATAGATTCTAAATATATTTTTTTCAAAATTTTTGGAATCAGATTGCACTTCTTTTTCCATCTCCCACGAAAAATTGGTTTTTTTTAGAAAACAACATTTTAAAAAAGTGAGCACATTGTATAGCATAACTTTTTTTCCATGAAGGATACAATTCTAATTCTTTCAAATTTAGATTTATAACTCCGATATCTAGTGCTTCCACTTGGTTAGATAGTTTTTATTGAATATTTTTTATTTAATCAAGTTTCAAAGTCAAACCAATTACAATTCAGACATAGTACGACCGTATAACGTGTAACCTTTTTTTGTATATATTGAAATTCTTTTTTTTTTGTTGGATCAAGGACTTCAATATCAGGTGCACTCATATTTTTCAATTTTTTTTGATAATTTTCTATTTTTCCACATGTGCAGAACAGAGGCCTTCATTTTCAATGAAAAACCTATGTTTAATCAAACTAAAAAAAAAAATACATAATAAAACCAAAACATATTAAAATTATATTCGTTGGATAGCTCTTTTTGAGGACTACCTGATTCCAGTTGGGTTTGTGAAGACTCCTCCATTTTAATCCTCAACCCGAGCTTCGAAGTATAAAAATTTAGGTTTTCAAAGTCCTTGAGGGGGAGAATGAGGGCAAAGGGGGGTTCGGTCGAACGCTTAGGGGTTCGACCGAACCCCCTTCCCAAAAGGGGTTTTTCAAATTTTTTTGTTCATGCATGCATTAGTTTGGTTCACTTGAACCCTGGTTTGACTAAACATTTTTTTGGTTCGTTCGAACCTACAAGTTTGTTTGAACCCCCAAAATCAAAAAATTTGCCATGGGCTCATTTTTTGTGAGTTTTCCTTCCTCCATCAAATTGTAAACCACTATTGTGGCTTCACCCCATGGAGCAGTTGAAGCCAACGAACAGGTTACTATTGCAATGGTTTCATTTGCAAATAAGAGATAACAAATAATTTCTCTTTCTCTATTCATTGGAGTAGGCCTATTATTCATTTTTGTTAAAGTATATTAGCAAATTAGGAAGTCACTATATATTTTTCAAATATTCAATCACTATGTGGAAATTGTCCCAGCTGATCTCTTTCTCTATTCATTGGAGTAGGCCTATTATTCATTTTTGTTAAAGTATATTAGCAAATTAGGAAGTCACTATATATTTTGCAAATATTCAATCACTATGTGGAAATTGTCCCAGCTGCAATTATGCACATCTCTGACTACAACATTTTTGCAATTAAACGATTGCAAAGGTCACTTGCTTATGGGCCAAAATTAGACAAATTCAAACAATTTGCATAATTTTCCCACACATTTGAAGAATCAAAATTCATTAGAAACAAACGTGCAAAAACATTTGATACTCTAACCATCCACTCTCTACTTCAAGAATCAAATGTGTGTGCAGCTCTACAGATCTTTGTCTGCACTCCAATTCCAAAAAATGGTTCATGTTACAAGGACAATATTAAAAAACCACCACAAATACAAAAACACATGACAAAATTAAGAAAGTGCATTTGATGCATTCACAGTTAACAAGACCTTTCCCAAGCCATTTAGTTTTCCATATGTTGTATGTTTCTTCGCTTTTACTATTTCATGTTTATGACATACATACCATATTCATGTGAATTGTTATTGCACTTACTCTGGTAGGACTTCTGAATTAGGTTTTACCAAATAGTCAAAGTTCTTCTACATTCAATCTCAAATACTTTACAAAGCAATAACAACTCACCTCCATGGCATTCTCCAAAATTCAGTTGTTCTTCGACAAATGTCCTTTGCCTTCTAAACAATAAAACATTTCTCTCTACCTCAATGTTCCTCACAGAATTTGGAGACCATATTCTTATGCATTCATCAAAGGAAAAATTTGTTTCCAGTCTATATTCTTACATGTTTACATGTAACACGTTTTCCACTCTCACTATCTATGCACTCAGTCGACGTCTGGAAGCTATGCAACACATTGAAGCATAGAGAAGCATTCCCGTTTACAACTTTCACCATTTACACATTGCGAGGTATTGGAAATGCTTCAAACCACTAGCCTTAACGTATTGTTTTTGGTGCAACTTTCCAATAATGAAAGTGGATTAATATTTAGAAAACAATTAATTAATATTTAAACCTCCAACTTAGCTATAAAGCTATTATTCCTATGAACTTGATTTTTTATGGCCTATTTTTCATTGATTAATATTAATCAAATTTTAAGTTACAAAAAATAAACTATTTGAAGAGGAAATTGAGTTTTAAGCATTTTGAAATAGTTTGCCTTATTAATGTTAGTCAAATCACAAAATAGTTTGTAATTACTACTAAATCATTTATTTCATTGGCAATTTATTTCACAAAAATAATTCAATGTGTAATTATAAAAACTAATTAATATCATTTATTCATGCAAAGTAAAATTTGTGCTTATTTGAACAAAAATTATCAACTTATAACTTATTTTCCTAAATATTTAGTAATGATTTAATTTATATTCTAAAGAAAATTGGTATTATTTAAAATATATTTTCAAACTAGCAAGCACTTATTTTTTAAATTATTCAATAGTAGTTAGTATATTTTCAAACAATTAGTTAATTTTATTTAATGTAAGTAATTAGTTTTCTACCACTACTTAATTAATTTTCTAATTTCAAAATGCATCTAATATTTGGATATGGTCTAAATTATTTTAGCAAAGGCAATGTTCATTTAGTAATCATAGTGATTAATATTAGGAATGATTTAATTTATATTCAAAAGAAAATTGGTATATTTTCTAAATTATTTAGTCGTAGTTAGTATATTTCGAAACAATTACTTGATTTTATTTAATTTAAGTAATTAGTTTCTTACCTTGATTAATTTTCTAATTTGAAAATGCATCTAATATTTAGCCATAGTCTAAATTATTTTAGCAAAGACAATGTCCATTTACTAATTATAGTAATTAGTATTAGCTTAGTGTTTTTTTAATGTTTTCTCCAAAGTAATCTAGTATTAATACAAAAGTAATTAGATTCATTTTAAACCAATTGGTTAAATTTTATCTTAGCAAATGTTTGAATTTATATTATTAAGTAATTAGATTCATTTTGAAGCAATTAGTTGAATTTTACCTTACATAAGTAACTAGTTTTCTTTCAAGTAATTATTTGAATTTAGCTTACAAAGTAAGTAAATTCATTTACAAACAATTAGTAATACTATGAATTGCTTACAAATATTTAGTATCATATTTTCAAAATTTTATTACACAATTGTTCCAACAAGTTCTAGTAATAAAAAGCAAATTGTACCCTTTATATTTTGCTTCTCAAATCAAATACTCTTCCATTCCATCGGTTCTTGTTTTCTTGTTTTCTGCATTCAATACAAAACTCCAATAATTACTTTTACAAATCTTCAACCATATTAACCCTTCCCCTGCCCAACCTAAAAGCTCTTTGCTAGGCGGCAAGAACACGACGCACTGGGTCACTTGTTTTAAAATTGGAGAGAGGGGATGATGTAGATTGATAGAGTCAATTTTAAAATTTGATGTATTAATTCTTTGATTTGATTTCCAAATGGTGAGTCTCACACCTACATGTCCTTTTTATAGGTACTAAATATTTGGTGGTTGAAGTCTCCAATGTGAACATTTATCGCCCACTATTTGTGAGAGATGAAATAACTTTGAGAAATAAGTGTTTTTAATTATGTCAAGTTGGAATATATCAATGTCCATGACAATACTAGTTTTAATTGTTTAAAGAAAGTTGTACACTTGTATGTTTTTTATTAAATTCAAAACATGTATTGATGTTGACGGTTTTGTCCATGTGTTTGGACAAATTACTTGTTAGATTATGCAAACTTTAACATAATATTTTATTATAATTTTATTATTTTTTAGAAGTAGACTTTATTTGCAGCGAATTACATCTCATTTTGTTTCATATGAAGTATGCAATGAACCATTAATGCTCATCCATTTGATACTTTCTAATATGTATTTGAACATATTTTTGATGTATCAATGACATATGTAAAATACATTTAAAATAATTAATTACATCATAATTATTAACACATAAACAAATATACATTAATATTTTAATGTTCAATGAATATATTCTATTAATAGATCAAACTGTTTCTATCTATCCACTAAACTTCAAATTTATTTCACTTAAAAAAAACTAAGCCCAACCAAGATAACAATGAAGTTAATTTGGGCGGAGGGCCTAGCTCGATTGACTAAAGCATCCTATTGCAGGCAAGAGGTCATGAGATCTAGTCTCTCTCATCCCCGTAGTCCCAGAGAGCATGTTGTGCCAATATCACCGGTCACCAATTTATAAGGAGGCTACCCCATTCCCGTAGTCTAAAAGAAACAATAAAGTTAATTTAAGTTGCTTTATTAAAATACTAGTCAATAATTGTAAGGCGGTGTAAGGCGGAGATAACGATAAACGTTGGAAAGAACTTCCACATTAGGAAAGTAAATTATGTCCCTGTCATTCCAAAACGCGAGAGGAAAAATCCTCTCGTGTGCCTGCATTTGGAGAGTCGGTCCTGTGAAAGCAGCAGAATTACTCGGATACGCATTACATTAATTTGGTAGACAAAACTAAACGACTGCAATTTAAACGCAATGAAATAACACCGACAGTGTGGACAGATCAGGCGTCAGCTCAGTTTGCCGGCCGCCGCCTCCGCATCTGCCCCTCTTTACACAGCATGACATTACTTCAAATACTTACAGGTAAGTTTCAAACCCTAGCTCTCTCTTACAAGTTTGCCGGCCGCCGCCTCCGCATCTGCCCCTCCTTACACAGCATGACCTTACTTCAAATACTTACAAGTTTCTTTCAAACCCTAGCTCTCTCTTTCTCTCTCCGTGTCATACAGAGAATGTCTTCGACCTAAAAGTCAAAAGGTTTAGGTGGTCTGCTATAAATCTACTTACTTGCTACCATTCATTAGCCAATTAGCTGCTGCTGGCAGTTGTCTTTATATTATATGTATTGTTTATCTTTAACTTTTGAGCAGCTGCTAAGTAATTTATGGTGCTCCTAGTGCTGGCCTGCCGCCATTTTAGGGTTTTCTTATTTGTCTTTCTCAGGACCTTAATTTGATGTTTTGTAGGGCCCATGGGGGAGCATGTACATTTGTTTGTTTCAGAGCCTGATTCAGATTTGCGCTGAATCCTTCTATTTGAATAATGTATTACCCTCTATTTATGTTGCTTTTTTATGCGTTTCGTAATTTTGAAGGGGCTTTAATTTGTTATTTTGACAGCGGTAGATGGTTTCATTGCTGGGAGTCGTTTCCTGCTTCTCTTTGCTTTTTTTTTTTTGTTATCATTGCTGTCTTTTAGCTTCTGATTTGGATTTCTTTGCAGCCTCCTGGTGTGTATATTCACCTATATTTTTTTCTCATAAAGCTTTTCTTCACTACCAAAATAATATATGAAAACAAACTATTTTGAATTTCTTTGCAGCCTGTTGTTGTGTAAGTTGTAGTTGTATATATTTTTCTTTCTACATTTATGTAGTTTATAAACAAGATGTAATGATGAATATTTGGATTTTACAAGATTGTAATAAAAGTATTTGTTATCTATTTTGAAGGAGATAAAGAATGTGTTATCTAGTTGATAGATAAGGAATGTTTACAATTTTATGTTTCTGGATTTTGATTGTGTTTAAATTTTTTGCATCAACATTTCGGATCACACTCCATGATCCATCATTCATCTCCTTATGCGCTTTATCATCCTGATGATGGATCACGGAGTGTGGTCCGAAATGATGCAAAAAATTCAAACACAATCAAAATCCAGAAACAGAAAATTGTAAGCATTATGGATTGTGGAAATCTCATAGCATTAATAGATAAGGAATGTGTTATTTAATTGATAGAACCCAAAAATAGTGGAATAAATTAAGTTTGGAAGAGTCTATTGATCTCAAATTATCACTTATCTAAATTTCAGTGACATGTCAACTCATCTATCAATTAAATAACACATTCCTTATCTATCAACTAGATAACACATTCTTTATCTCCTTCAAAATAGATAACAAATACTTTTATTACAATATTATAAAAACCAAATATTCATCATTACATCTTGTTTATAAACTACATAAATACATTTTAGTAGAAAGAAAAATATATACGACTGCAACTTATACACAATAGAAATTCAAATTAGTTTGTTTTCATATATTATTTTGGTAGTGAAGAAAAGCTTTATGTGAGAATAATTAACACAATTGAAATTGAGTTTGTTCTTGATAATAAATAATTGATTGATTAGTTGATTTTAAGTTATATAGCAATAGTGAAAGTTGAATTTGTCAAAATTATAATTGTGAAAATTTTAGTTACTTGATTAATTGGATGATCTTAAGTTTGATAGATAGACTCCTTTAATTTTTTTAAATAAGAATTATAATACAATATTGAAAATCAATGCACCAACAAAATTAAATCAACAATAGATTACACAATGATTTATTGAATAATTATTTTATTTTACTTTTGAATTATTTTTCAAATTATTTAACTTTATTTTTATTTTTATTTTTATTTGAAAAAGTATAGAATTTGTAATCAATAATTTAATATAAATAATATAATATTAATAAAGTTGAATTTATATATCATTCTAATTACAATATAATATAAATACATTCTAATTATATTTTATTTTATTTTTTAATAATAATGCATTATTATAATATATTAATTACATTATCATCTATTTTTCTAATTAAATTTATTTTATTTGTTGAAGAGTTATTTTATTTACTATAATCATAATTTTTACTTCAAATTTGTTTTATTTTAATTTAAAATTATTTAAGTATTTGATTTAACATGTAAACTATTTTACATTGCTTCCATATGCATTATTTTTTGCTAATCTATAAATAGATAAATTAAATAATAAAGGTGAGCTATCATGATATTGCTATCAAGATTTAACCATGTAGTTTTTTGAGTCAAACTCATTGACCCATGTTTCATCAGTAGTGGTTCACAAGAACCCGTCTCTCATGATAATGAATGGTCCACTTAGCACTCATTGCATCTAGGTGATGCTCACAGAGGTGAAGCACTGGGCGTTCTTGGGAGATCACCCATCCCAATACTACTCAAGCTCAAGTGTGCTTAACCACAAAGTTTCCCCCAAGGTTAAGCCCACTTAGCTTGCAACCCCATTGGTGTCTACAATTACATTGGGGTGTCTGACATGGGACAACAAAAATGCAATTGCAAAGTATTTTTCCTTGAAATTTGCAATCAACTCTATACAAATTTCATTGGCATTCTATTGCAATGCCCTGATCAAAATTCTCACACTTCCTTTCAAAAGCTTGTTTGACAACATTATAGACCAAGACATAAGCCCTTCTTTGTTTCAGATCATTATTCACTTAAGCATGATAAAGAGGTTCCAACATACTAGATTCAACATTTTATCTACTCGTTTATAGATAGAAACAAATGAAGTAGTAGATGTAGTAATGAAATTTAAGAAGCAAAATTTAACTAGTTTGATTAGATATATAGAAAGTAATTGTCCTCTAGCGATTGTTGTATAAAATTCATGATGTAATGAACAATGGGGTAAATAGCTAAATAACTTGGATGGTGGGATATGTAAAGATATAGTGAATAGTTGAATATCAAAATTATATACTTTGAACTAAGGCCATGACCTTGATCAAGTTCAGAGTCAAAGGAGAATCAAGTCTTGATTGGTAAAAAATATAAGGTAAGAAAATCAAAGACTATAAAAATACAAACTGTTTGTATAAATGAGAACATAGAAGAATTAAAATATTATATTATCAAATTCAAAGGGGATAGTCAATTAATAAAAAGGACCAATGATAGAAATTGGGAAGAATATAAAAGAATAAGAAAGATGATGGAAGTATATATGCTTTTATAAAGGTGTTGAAGAAAAAATGATAATCAACGGGATGAAGGTCAAACTACAAGAAAAAACATATTTTAAAAAATTAAGGAGAATATTCAATATATTAAAATTGTTCCTATAACATGAAGTGTACAATTTTTATCCTTTGGTTTGAATTGTAAGTAGAGATACAATTTTGTGGCTTATCCATACTCAAAATATATTAATAGTATGACAATTTTTGGTGGTCATCATTTTGTAATTCTAAATATAGAATTTAAATTATTTTTATGGTTTTAATTAGTTACACACTACACTAGTTTTTGATAAGGTAAGTAGCATTTATAGGGTGCTATACCCTTTACACGGAGGGCCCTCGAGGCCAAAAAAGAGCTAGTTCAAAACAGGACATGAACTAGAAAGAGCTTACAAACAGGAGCCACAAGGCTTGACAAAATAGGCCAAATAGGCCACACATAGAACAGTACTAGAACACGAACAACCAATAGACAACATGTCAGAAGAAGTACTAGGACTAGACAACCCCAGAATTTGGGGGGATAGAACTGACTCCCAAAACCTGAGGCCGTGGTTTGGGGAGTCCCTTCTTTTTTCTACACAAAGAAAATTACTTGGACAATTAAATTGATTAATAAAGTTGATGTTATGTGAAAATAAAGGTGCAACACGAATAGTTAGATAATGATTATTAGTTACATGTCTTTAAACATAAACTAATAGATTTTCTAGAAACAAATATATATGTCTACTTGTTGAAACTATTTGAGAGGAGCCATGATCCGGGGGATATTTCAGTGAAAATTGAAGTGTCTCCAAATCTCCAGATTTCTGCACCATCAGAAAGATCTCAGCGTCCTGATTTCAACACAACTCGAACGGAGCGAAAAGGAGTCCGTTTGTGCAAGTTATGGCCAGTCAAACCTTGGGTCAAATTGGGATCAGGTGGCATCCAGAAAGTGAAAAAAATGATGTCAAAACTTGCCGAAGTTGGCATCATCGCGAAGAGCTCGTCGCAAGCTTTCCAACGCAACTCGTTTCGTCGAAATCCGACATCGTATGCTCGAGATACAGCTGGTCAAAGTTTCGAGTTGACTTTTGAGGTGACTAATGATGATGACGTCAGCAAATCGTTCGTACCGTACGGAATCCACATGGACGAATTCGGGCGAGACACGTGGAAGTTGAGTCATCCGTAGGGAGCCAATCAGATGGTGACACGTGTATTTTCCGTACATCCGTACACGCAATCAGCAGTGAGGTGGCAGCTTAGTCACAGAGTCCAGTCAACATTTGGTCAACTTTGTCAGCGATGACGTGTTTTCATCGGCCAATCAATTGATGACACGTGGCTATTGTTCATTCCTCCGTTGGCGTCAGCATTTGTTAAATTGTTGAGTAAAAAGGTTGGCATTGGCCGGTATGGGACACGAACTCGCAACCACCCACGGGAGAAATTTTCGAGTAGCCATTCCGCCAAAGCATCGGCTGTTAACCAAGTATAGTGGCCGTTTTGTTTTGTTGAGTTAAATTTGGAGATTTGTGGTTAAAACGAAAGCGGTTGGGTTGGAACCTCCAACCGCCCGTGTAACAAAATGTCATATCACCGGTAAGCCATCAGATATATTTAGTTAAAGAAGGGTATCGGTTGGTTTTGTTAGAGATATCAAAGTCGAATGCCTTATTTTTAAAACCAACTCCCCTATAAATATAAAACAAACAACTTTTTTATAAAAATGTAATCTCCTAAAACCAACAAAAGCCCGAGGGAAATGTTATTGAAGGGCTTAAATAATTTTTAAGAGATTTTTATGTGTAAAATTGGGAGATATAGTTGTTTTTAGGGGATACGGGGAATTTTAGTAAATTTTATGGTTTTCACCAAATTGGGTGAAACTTTTGTATAAAAAGGGATGTAAGGGTGAGAGTTGAGTTAAGGAATTTTGAAAGTGTTCTTGGGCAGATTTTGCAAGTTAGAGAAACTGGTGATAGGTGTTTTGAAAGAAGAGTTGTAAGGAGATTTTTGAGCCATTCTTGTACATCGGAGTTTTGTTATGCTGCCGAAGTGCTTGAAGGAATGGTCTTGGTGCTTTGTACGTGATTTTGGAGATTAATCGGATCGGTCACACTCCATTGGAGCGGACCCGGAGACGTAGTCACGTTTGTGACGAACTCCGTAATCAAACGTTGTTTGCACTTCTCTTCCTCTCTCTGTCGTATTCAGTTTCTCTTTTGAAGTTTTAATGCATAAATTTGTTAATGTATGCATGAATTCAAATTTCATAAACTTGGAATAATCATTGTAAAAATTAAGCATTCAATTCTGCAATCTAGTCTAGATCCTATACAAATCAAGTGGTATCAGAGCTCAGTTGACTATTATTGTAGTTTATTTTTGAATGCTAACGAGATCCAGGATTCAGAAGGGTGAAGGCAAGCTTGAAGAATTTGATCCTGAGATTGGGAAGCGGAGAACTTTTTCGAAGATGTCTGTTTCTGGAATGGAGGTTCCTGAAGAAATCAGTGAGCAGGAGTTTCGAAGAGCATTCCTCGAGATGAAGGCTAAGGTGGACATTCTTTTTCAAGAGAGACAAGAGTGGAAGGAACGTGAAGGAGGTTCGTCAAAGCAAGAAGATCGCAAAGACAAGGAAGGGAAACATGGAGATGGTGACAAGCAACCAGATCCACCCTCTTCTTCTTCTCCTCCCTCTTCTCCTTCTTCCCCATCTTCTCCTCATTCTACTTCTTTTAATCCTTTCAAGAGTGGGTATAAGCCTAAAATCAAATTGGATGTAAAATTTGATTTACTAAAGTATTGTGGTGAACTAAATGCTGAAAAATTGGATGATTGGATTCAGCAAGTAGAAGTTTACTGTAGAGTCCAGAACCTATTAGATGATGTTGATAGGATCCAATTAGCTACTCTTCGTTTAGGAGGTACAACCTTAACCTGGTGGGAGAGTAAGACTAAGGCAGAAGTTTCACAGCATGGTAGAGTCAGTTTGACTTGGGTAGAATTTGTTAATGCTCTTAAAAAGCAATTTTATCCCCTAGGACATATGCAACAGTTAATGATGGACTGGCAAATGTTTAGGCAAGGGAAAGGTCAAACTGTCCAAGAGTACACCCATGAATTTAGGAAAAGGGCTATTGCTTTGAATGTTCCTTTGTACACCCAGGACACTTTGTTGAAGTACATAGGAGGTCTGCATTCCTACCTTAGACATTCTATTTTGGTATTGAACCCTTGTAATTTGGATGAAGTGTCTGTTCAAGCTACACACTTAGAGTCAAGGGGTAAAGGATCTTTTATTGATAAGTTTGATAATGATGTAAATAAATCTTCTAAGAATGTAGAGACAGGGAAAGGAAAGAAGACAGCTACAGTCAAGAAGGATGACAAGCTTTCTTGCTCTCATTGTGACAAGAAGGGTCATGATGAAGATCATTGTTGGAAGTTGCATCCCGAATTGTAAGTGGGCTCGGAGACAGAATCATAAACAAAAAGGTAAGGAGAAAGCCACGAATGTTGTTTTGGATCTTGGTTCAGATTCAGATGATGAGACTAAGATAACAGCGATGGGTCTAAAAGGTAAAGCTCCTATTTCTAGTGTTTCTGTTGCTAGTTGTGCTTCTACTTCTACAGTTAATGATTTCTCTGAAGATAAGAAAAGGAATGAACTTTTCCACTTAAGGGTTGTTACTAAGAACACTAAAATTGATGCACTAATAGATAGTGGATCTCAAGTTAATCTGATTTCTGAAAGTGTTGTAAGAAACTTGGGATTAAAAACTACACAACATAAGCAACCTTATCCACTAGGCTGGATTTGTGAAAATGATAAGTTGCAAGTAACAAGACAATGCACCTTAAGATTCACAATCACTAGTAAATTTGTGGATGAAGTACAGTTTGATGTGGTTCCACTGGATATATGTGGGATAGTGCTTGGTAGCCCTTATCTTTATGATAGAAAAGCTATTTTCTACAGGGAAAAGAATCATTATCACTTGTTTAAAGATGGCATTCAGTATATTGTACATTCTCACGGGTTAAGACTGATCGTTCTTTTGCAAACATAGGGCAATTAAAGAGGGTAATTAATGCAAGTAAAGAGTTAACTCTTATGTCTGTCAATACAGGTGGTTCTAAACTTGAACTTGGAGTAGCTAACCAGGGTCAGATGTTGCAGGATGCACCAACAGTACATCATGAGAAAATGATGCTTGAAAGCATTGATGGTTCCTTGGGTAAAAATGTTCCTGTTGTGAAGGATCGAATTGTTGTTGACTTATTCTCTTTCATTTCTGCATTATTGTTCAACTTGATGCTAGTCAATTTTTGTTGGTTAGTGGCTACGACATTTGATGTAGATGCTTATGGAAGTGATAAAGTTATGTTTATGTTCAACAATGTTGTTGCAATCTTCATTGTGCTTGTGAGCCAGGTATTCAGATGTACAGAGGATACAGGACAAGTGGGGAGGCCAAGTCCTCACTTAATGTCAGAGTAAATGCCACTTTTGGAGGTCCAAAAGGTCTTCAGTGGGGAGGCCTGATCGGGGGATATTTCAGTGAAAATTGAAGTGTCTCTAAATCTCCAGATTTCTGCACCATCAGAAAGATCTTAGCGTCCTGATTCCAACGCAACTCGAACGAAGCGAAAAGGAGTCCGTTTGTGCAAGTTATGGCCAGTCAAACCTTGGGTCAAACTGGGATCAGGTGGCATCCAGGAAGTGAAAAAAATGATGTCGTCAAAACTTGCCGAAGTTGGCATCATCGCGAAGAGCTCGTCGCAAGCTTTCCAACGCAACTCGTTTCGTCGAAATCCGACATCGTATGCTCGAGATACAGTTGGTCAAAGTTTCGAGTTGACTTTTGAGGTGACTAATGATGATGACGTCAGCAAATCGTCCGTACCGTACGGAATCCACATGGACGAATTCGGGCGAGACACGTGGAAGTTGAGTCATCCGTAGGGAGCCAATCAGATGGTGACACGTGTATTTTCTGTACATCCGTACACGCAGTCAGCAGTGAGGTGGCAGCTTAGTCACAGAGTCCAGTCAACATTTGGTCAACTTTGTCAGCGATGACGTGTTTTCATCGGCCAATCAATTGATGACACGTGGCTGCTGTTCATTCCTCCGTTGGCGTCGGCATTTGTTATATTGTTGAGTAAAAAGGTTGGCATCGGCCGGTATGGGACACGAACTCGCAACCACCCGCGGGAGAAATTTCCGGGTAGCCATTCCGCCAAAGCGTCGGCTGTTAACCAAGTATAGTGGCCGTTTTGTTTTGTTGAGTTAAATTTGGAGATTTGTGGTTAAAACGGAAGCGGTCGGGTTGGAACCTCCAACCGCCCGTGTAACAAAATGTCATATCACCGGTAAGCCATCAGATATATTTAGTTAAAGAAGGGTATCGGTTGGTTTTGTTAGAGATATCAAAGCCGAATGCCTTATTTTTAAAACCAACTCCCCTATAAATATAAAACAAACAACTTTTTATAAAAATGTAATCTCCTAAAACCAACAAAAGCCCGAGGGAAATGTTATTGAAGGGCTTAAATAATTTTTAAGAGATTTTTATGTGTAAAATTGGGAGATATAGTTGTTTTTAGGGGATATGGGGAATTTTGGTAAATTTTATGGTTTTCACCAAATTGGGTGAAACTTTTGTATAAAAAGGGATGTAAGGGTGAGAGTTGAGTTAAGGAATTTTGAAAGTGTTCTTGGGCAGATTTTGCAAGTTAGAGAAACTGGTGATAGGTGTTTTGAAAGAAGAGTTGTAAGGAGATTTTTGAGCCATTCTTGTACATCGGAGTTTTGTTATGCTGCCGAAGTGCTTGAAGGAATGGTCTTGGTGCTTTGTACGTGATTTTGGAGATTAATCGGATCGGTCACACTCCATTGGAGCGGACCCAGAGACGTAGTCACATTTGTGACGAACTCCGTAATCAAACGCTGTTTGCACTTCTCTTTCTCTCTCTGTCGTATTCAGTTTCTCTTTTGAAGTTTTAATGCATAAATTTGTTAATGTATGCATGAATTCAAATTTCATAAACTTGGAATAATCATTGTAAAAATTAAGCATTCAATTCTGCAATCTAGTCTAGATCCTATACAGATCAAGCCATGATTTGGAGCACCTTGACACCTTTCTTAATGAGGTTGGACCTCATGCTAAGAGGCTTCCTTGTAACATTCTCCTTTGTTGATGGTATATAAGGAGGCCTATCACTTGATGCCATGTTTTTTTATTTGTTTTAGACTCTATAGAGACTTTGTTATCTTGTTATCAGATTTGAACTTACTAAACTTGAGTATATTGGAAAAAATAAAGATATCAAGCTTGACTAATTTGTTATAGACTGAGAATAGCCCAATTGAATTAAGCTTGTAGTGAATTTAAAACTCTCATGTACTAATAGCTCTGAATGAATTATAATATCCCTATACATTTTTATTTAGTGCTTTTGTAGGCGGGATCCTGGAAAAAGGACAAATGTAAAGCTAATAGCATGCAATGAACACTTGGCCATGCTAATATGAGAGAACAACAATTGACATGCTTGTCTATTGCCTCATCACCCCAAATTTTTTTAATGTAAATATACTTAAATTGGTCTCATATATCTCTTTCAATTTTTCTCACAAACCACCCAACAAACTTATTCCAAATAATTTTTTGTTTGTTGCTCTTCCTATCCTCACTTAGCTTAATGATTTGGTCATCCTCTCCCACTAGTGCATTAGTAAAGAAAACAACCTTTTGTTATTATCATTTTATGGGATGTGTAGATTTTTTCAAACAATGCAATACTTAAAGTGATTTCATAATTTTTTATCAAATCAGATTTTATGTTCACATATGGCTCACAATTCATTGCTTGACAATATCCAAAATTATATCATATTAAAATCATTTAGAGAAGGCCTCTAGTTCATCTCAAAGATGAGAGTATAAATTATTGAAGGCAAGTACTAAATAAATAAAGGCCTCACGCAATGCTTCCAAAATCATCTTGCTTGAACGATTCCAACATCTTAAATTTCCTATAAATATAATAAATAAATACTATTTCTCTCCAAGTATTACAAATTGAATCATAATTTGGCAATAAAAAAAAATGAAACGAATTTATAGTTTAGTAAATCAAAAAAATAAAGTCAAGATTTTTCTCTGTCTTAGTTGTCAAATTATGGAACTAATGATAGAAAAAAAAAATACAATTTTCTTTGTTCTAAGTGACGTTGAAAGTTTAGTGATAGTATTTTCCATGTCTTTGGTATTTTAAAAAAAAAAACATTCTTATGATGGGTACATAAGGAAGACAATATAATCAGACAATATGAATGATGAAATCCATGTAATTATGTAAACATGTACAAACCATTATGTAATGACTAATGCATTATCATCTAATATTCTAAAGGACCTTTCATCAATATATAAAAGCTTTTGGTAAATTTTGTGGCAAAACTTTTTTAGTTAGGCATGTCTCTAAATTCGAAAGTAAGCAATATCGATATTGTGTGATTTGCTTAATAAATTTGAGAGTATCCAAGCATGGAAGGTAAATGTCTTCCAAAATATTCATTCCACAATTATGTCTCCTGTCTTCAAAAATAACCACCTAAAAAATAAAGATCTAAAAATTTCTAGAAAAGGTTTGGTAGATCTCTTCATACCAAAATTTGAATAAATGAAAATTATATGTTGAAACCTTTAAATTTCCATCTTGATATATAAAGGATTTTAAATTTTCATCTTTATATATAAAGGATTTGAATGCTGCCCTTTCCCTTCCTCACTCTCCACAATTCTTCATTCTAAATTCATAGATAGTACATTTCAAATCTACATCCTTAAGAAAACCTAGCTTGTGCATTCACCTTAAAATATAAAGGGTTTCAAAAAAATTAGTTTTACAAAAGAAGTTCAATTTGTAAATCTATGGTTGTATTTTTGCAAGTAAGAAATATATCTAGCATAATGATTTTTAGTTGACAAAGAGTTCAAGAGATTGAACCAGATAAATAGTTTAGAAGCAGCTTTGTTAAATATTTTGAGTCATCAATTTTTGAAAAAAATAAAAACTACTATCTTATTGTAAAGGGGGGGATTCACTACCCTTAAGATGATGAGGTCCCAAGGGGAAAATAGTGCTCAATTACCTCAAAGATCAAAGCTCAACTGACGAGATAAATAATAAAGAATATTTATACAATCTAATCGAATAAACACTAGGTTATGAATCACAAGAATAACGAAATCACTTAATTACATGAGTGAATGAACGAATTAAAATATTTGCTATATGAAAATGGAAAGCATAGGAGCTGAAGATTGTACCTATAAGAGGATTAGCTTTCGACCATGGACAATGGCACGTCATGAGGACGTCTACACCCCGTGCTGTTGTCTTTGATGAAATAGACAATAAGATTCCAAAATCTGAAATATATAACATGCTAAACTTGTTCATCTACACACAAACAAAACAAGAAAATGTTGGGGGTTGTTTCAGGGCTTGCCTTAGTCAAACCCTTATTTAGGTGTTTCCATCTCCACGGACAATCAAATAGGATTGAGATAGATAAAAATTCATAAAGTAAAAGACAAGTGATAGAAACAAACCCGAAAAAGGAGGAGAACCCCTATCACGAACATAAAAAACGTGTGATAGAAACAAACCCCGCAAGGAGGAAAACCCCTATCACGAATATAGTAGATAAGATTAAATAGACAAGATAAGATAACAAGAGAGCATTACCAACAACACAAAACATGTGGCTCCCCTCTTGGATTGATAGATGTGGTGGATTAGTATGCAAGAGAAGCCTTGACCGTTGCTTGAGAGAGAAATCTAGCAGAGCTTTGTTGTGAGAATGAGAGAGCAAGAAAAAGATCAAGTTGTTCAAGAAGCACTTCATGTTAAAATGAGAGTGATAAATGGAGTTTCGTAAAGTTGCATGGGTGGGAGGAGTCATTACACATGCATCCTTTCCGCTACAATGCATGTCATAGGCGAGGAATGCAAAATATCCACATTTGAATCATGAAAAGTTTTGGAATGCTAGAGCATCGCGGAGACATCTACGCATCGCATAGGCGTCCTATCAAAACTTTGTATGGATTGGGAATGTAGGCTACTAATGCTTCATCATTGTTGCAGGTATGAAGTCAAAATCATGAAACTCCAACTTATAGGTTTGTGCCATAAATGCAGTGGGCCTAAATGCACAAGTGTAAGATTGCCACAGGTGCAATTTTATGTTACTACATTTTTCCTCCACTTTAGAGCTCATTTTTGGGAAAAACCAGCTACACTAAAGTAGCTAAGAAGACATAAATATCGATTTTGAAATTTTACAAAAAAAGGATATTATAGAGGTCAAGCAAGTGGATATTGACAATGCCCCTAATGTTCAAGCTTGGTGAAAAACTACAGTGTTTGATGTGAAATTTGACTATGCAAAACTAAAAAACAGGTCAATTTCCAAAATGGAAGAAACTACCACGGAAAGAAGAATGCTTACGAAAAACTTTGGTGGGTCGGAAGAAAAATTCGATGAAAAATGGCATGTTAGTTGTCTGTACCAACTAGTGGCTAATAGTAGGTCCTACCCCGATTTTCCCAGTAGATGCCTTCGCCAGCGATATTGGTGTTCAGGGGTCAAGAGGCGAGGTGGTAGGGAGTGGTAGAGAGGAGGGTGAGGTGGTAGAGACATGAGCGGAGGAGAGGCCAAGGTGACGATAGTGAGTAGCCTCACCAATAAGTGCTCCTATAGTCTTGGTCGCACCACCCGGTATCTGATTGGTTGTACCACCTTCTACGGCCGCCATAGCGCTAAGGATCATATCTCTGGTCACAAAGAGTGATAAGCTCTAGGCATGGGTGCACAAGGGGCACCATATAGTGCACCAAGGTAGAGGTCCATTTTCTATAGCTGAAAGACTTAAAGTCCCACTTATGAGCCTTCAAAAGCATGCATGCATGGGTGGCTACTCTCAAGTTTTTTGGGTTATCGAATAGCTTTGGATCAAAAATCGCATCTATGTAGTTGTAGACCATCATGCCATCTCTATTGGGCCCTTTAGGAGCAATTTTCACAAATGGAAAAGGGGTCTTTCGTGACACATTCACATAAGCGTATGCCTTGATGTTTTTGAACTTAGGCGAAAGGTCTTCATAGGTAGGGGTTCCACGAGACTTTCTTTTCTTTGAACGCTTACATTTGGATGAAGACCCAAAAGGCTCCATGCCTTCTTCTTCTCCAAAATACACTTCTTTACTTCTCCAAAGCTATAGCTCACTAAATTCTATCTATGATTATGAGGTCACTTCTTGGCTTAGTTCTTCATTGAAAGCTTCTTTGCTTGAGCTTGTGTTCACAACAATTCAGGTTATTATAATGGGGCATTTGAAGAGGGACAAGGCATTTATTGATTATTGCCTTTTGATGTAACCATTATGCAGCCTTTGCGATCTGTTGCTCATTAATGAAAAGGATGGTGCACATGCTTGAGGAGCCTCTCCCAAAATATTTGATGAGATTTTTACGGGAAATCATGCAACAACGATGCCTTGAGCATTAAATACAGAGGGAGTGGGGTAGGTAACTGTCTTTCGTGGAGGCTTCAAAATGAGGGGAGCTAAGGTGTGGACAATTGGCAACTTCCATAAGGGCGACAACAAAATGTGTCGGTGACACTTATTTAGAAAAACAGGGAACAACAGGAAGAGGAAACTATCTATGTACAAATGAAGCAAATAAATCAATTGAAGTGTGTTGGGTGAAAATTATGTAATCAGCTTTTCGATAGATTACACAACTTGGACTTCAGCCACAACTATGTGAGATGTGAATCTCTCCTCTCGGAAAGGGGAGGCGCCCTTCTTACTGCTAACAGAAGCGATAGTAAATCAAACAAGTAATTACAAAATGTACACAAAACTTACGGAGTGGGGGGGGTGTGTTACATTCATCCTTCTCTCTTTTTTCAGAGAAGATGTTTACAATGCTTCACCGTTGGAAGTTCACAATTCTCGATAACCTTAAACTAACAACTAGCAGTAATACCAATATCTCTATCTCGTCAAAGTGAAGCGTAGAGATACTAGAAGTGATTAATAACAAACAAATAAAGTAAAAAAGGGAAAGCTCACGAAGGCACAAAGTCGTTCCGTAGCTTTTTCAATGTTGGATCTGTGCAGATATACCGTTTGTCACGTTAGAAGCACAAAGTCTTCTTAGACGCAGCAATTCCTCGAACAGCATGAAAGATTACAAGCACAAAGTCTTGTAGATCATCCAACAAAAGTACCAAATAGCACGAACGATTACAAGCACAAAGTCTTGTAGATCCTTCGACAAGAACATGCAAGAGCATGAACGATTACAAGCACAAAGTCTTGTAGATCATTCAACCAAATGATAAACAGAAATACAAATGCAATCTAAATAATAAATGTAACACAAAGTTTACATAAACTACTTAGACTCCTTTAGATTCTTCAAACTAATCACTACCAAATAAGATCAACTCACAAAAGTATCGAATCCAACGCAAAGTTTGGCTTGCAATCCTTTTCTTTATTAATCGAATCTCATTCACAAAGCATGAACGCAAAGTTTCACAAATTTGCTTCAAAAAGGGCAGCACTTCGTTGCAAAACACTAAAAGATAAATTTACAATGAAAATCCCTCATATTATATAGAAAGAGGGATGAGCAAAAATAGGAAACAGATTGAGGAAATCAGGGAAAGTTAGGTGAGCGATTTTAGGAGATCTCACCTAACTTTGACCAAAGTCAAAGTGTAATTTGTTTTCAAAATATTACATCTTTGAGCTTGGTGTAATTACAATTTACAAAAAGACATTCAAAAATGTCGAGAAATATTTACAAGATGCATAATGGGATGCACCGGAAATGTCTAACACTGGAGAACATGAAGCTTCTTCATGTTTCTTTGCTTGGGCGCGGAGTCTTCATACTTCTTCCTGGTCTCCTGCATGAACTTTTTATTTGGAAGAACCAAGATCAAAGGACATCACCTTCGGGATCACTTGACGAGATCTGGAGAGAAACTGCAAGGATGGTGAATCAACAGGCGTTAGCAGAAAAAGTAGCATTGGGAAGCGTGAAACGAGCAACGATGATGGGAAAGCGTGAAACGGGGGATGATGCACGAAAAGGAAGGAACAAGGTTCAGGAATGAAATGGACAAAAATGAAGTTCATCTGGAAAAAGATTGTAAAAAGTGTAAGGGCGCTAAAATTCAGCGCCCTTACATTTTGGAAATTTCAGTTTTGATGCAGGGGCGCTAAATTTTAGCGCCCTTGCACTTTTCAGAGTTAGAAAATATTTTGACATGTTCAGCATGTCAGTGCGCTGAATTTTGGCGCTTCTGCATCTTTTGCATTTTTGGATAAAACAGATGTAGGGGAGCATGAAAACGGCGCTCAGGGTTGGCAAGGTATTTGTTTTCGTGGAATTACAAATCAAGTTCATCTCATCACCATTGTGAAAACGTTCAAGAGCCAAAGAAACCCTCTTTCAAAACAAGAGATTTCTCAAAGTTCGCACCAACATAAGATAGAAAGGGCGACAATGAAAGGCGTTAGCATAAAAAACGTTGGAGTGAAAAGCAAGAGGAATGCGTTGAAAACAAAACGCAAGAGTTCCTTTGCGCGAGGGTAAGAAAAGAAAACGTGTGATGGAGAAAACAAAAACACGTGGGAAGAAACAAAGAGAAACGCGTAAAACGCTGGAGAAGAACTTCGAATTTCCAAAACACGTGATTGCAACTTGAGAAGAACTCGCCCAGCAAGAAGAAAAGAAGAACAAAGACCATAAACAATGAAAATGGCGAAATAAAACACTCTTAAGTGAAAGAGAAAATCGAAAACCTAACTCAAGTTGAGCAATAAATTTAGGCACGAAAAGTGGCACGATTGACGAAAAATGCGAAAAACATGAAGAAACGCGCCAGGGCCAGAAAAAATTTAAGTGTCAGGAAAAGTGTAATAGCGCTAAAATTCAGCGCTATTACATTTTTTAGAAAGTTCACTTTTATGCAGGGGCACTTTTCAGTGCAATTGCATTTTTCGCAATTCGATAAGTATGAACAGTGAGACTTCGCGAAGGGGCTCGTTTCGAAGGTCTTCGTGAGGCGAACATAGGGGGATGCTCGAATTGACTATTCGAGGCTTTGAAACGCATTTCGAGGTGGCTTGAAAATCACTTCGTTATGCGTACTTGAACTTCACGAATCCTAGGAAACGGACAAGTTTCGTAGGGGGCTTATCCGTGGAACGAGCGCTGCTAGATTCCGTGATAACAAAGTGCTTCAACTGGATTCCATTAACCAGAATCCCTAAGACATTTCCTTCTTCATTGTCCAGTTCAAATGTGTTGCCTTGGTGATTGTTGATGATATGGAAAGGTCCTCTCCACAACAAATCAAACTTTGCATGCTAACCTTTCTTGTCAAACCATCTTTTCACCACCTATTGGCGGCTAAACATAGCATCGTTGGCCTGCTCTCTTTCTTCTTAGAGGCTAAGTAACTCTACTAACCTAACTTCCATAGCTCCATTCTCTTCAATTTCAAGATCTTTTAATAGTTGCAGGATGGGGACCTCTATTGAAATGGGCATCATCGTTTCCTTCCCATAGACTAACTCATATGGGGAAGTCTTTAATATTTGCTTGAGAGTGGCTTGATTAGCTCATAGAGTTGTGCATAGATGTTTGTGCCACTCTCTCTGTTGATCCAAGCCTAGCCTATTCTTTTGATTAATCTGAGTAGGTTTTTATTTGTTGATTCTACTAACCCATTTCCTTGTAGGTAATAATTAGATATTTTTTGAGGAAAATACCATTCTTGAGTGTAAATTTTGAGATCTTTGAACTAAAGAAGGCCCTCACATTATCATATATGATTATTTTCGAGGGGCCGAACCTTGCAACCAATTCCTCTAGAAAGTTGAGGATCACCTTTTCGGCCGCTTTTGACCATCTTGTGAAATAATCCATGGTCGTAAGTATCCATTTATGGCTCGTGCTAGATACAAAATTGATCGTCCCAATGAAATCCAATCCTCATTGTGCAAAAGGCTTGTCGGTCAATTTATCAAGTTCAAAGGCATAGCTGAACTCTTTTGCTTTCCTACAAATAATTGACACTACTAGCACTTTTTTACTACTTAAAAACAATATGAAAATAAGGTTGGCCAATAATATCCTACACACATGATCTTAATGGATATTGTCTTCGCCGAGAAATGGCCACCTAGCGGATTGAAATACATATCTTGTAGAATCTTGTTTGCTTTGTAATTGTTAACACATATGAGGACACCGTAAAAATTCCTTTTGAAAAGGACCCCTTGACTAGTGTATAACTAGCTCCTTGTAGCATGTAAAACCTTCTCTTGTGAGCGAGGAGACTATCCAGGTATCGACTAGTTTCCATGAAGCGGATCCTATCAACAACCCATGATCCGTCGGTCTCATATTGATTCACCAAATTGTCTCCAATGCATCATGCTCTTTTGCTAGGATGTCCACACATTGTGTCAAATATTCACAAAGTCGCCTACCTTAGATTACCTTGGTTGGTTTGAATTTCATGTCGTATTCAAGGATCTTAGTGATCCAATTGGCCCTTTTATCTGTGATTTCTCCTTCCATGATATATTCCCTGATGTTAGGGTGTGATACATATACTATTATCTTATTTCTTAACACCAAGTGTCTAAACTTCTTTAGGCCCTTAACAATAGGGAAGGCTTGTTTCTCGAAAAAATTATACTTAGTTTCATATCCCTACAAAGTTTTGGAGTAGAACATGACGGGGTGTTCACCTTTTCCTTCATCCTCTTTCTGAGTTAACATAGTTGTCAAGCTATGCTCACTTCCATAAACATAAATGATGAAATCCTTGGAGAAGTTGAGATTGACTAGCATGAGAGCAATGGATATTGCATCTTTAATCTTGTCAAATGCTAACCTTCCCTCAATGGTCCATTTGAAAACTTGATCTTTCTTTAACATGAGGGTGATGGGCCTCACTAAACCTGCAAAGTCTGATATGAACCTGTTGACGAAGTTAACATTTCCAAGGAAATATTGGACTCATTTTGTTCATGGGCAGGGGTAAATCTTTGATGGCATGCACTCTCTCTAGGTCAATGGAGATTCCTTCCCTCGATACCGTGTATCCTAGTAGCTTGCCTTGAGGTACTTTGAAGACACATTTCTTAGGGTTTAGGGATATCCTAAACTCTTGACATCTTTGAAAAATATTCTCTAGGTGGTCAAAGTGATCTTCCTTCTTAGAAAACACTATGAAATCATCCAAATAAATGAGGATTATTATATTGATCAAGTCTCGAAAGGCTACATCCATGGCCCATTGGAAGGTAGCACCTACATTGGAAAGGCTGAAAGGAATCTTTGCATATGCAAAGTTTCCCCACTTCTTGGTGAAAGTGATTTATGTTGATCTTCCTCCTTTACCCATACCTAGTTATAGCCAGAGAAATTGTCAAGCAAGGAGAACATCTCTGAACCCGTAATTATTTGGAGGATTTTCTCCATAGAGGGGAGGGGGTAAAGGTCCTTCAGGCATGCCTTGTTCAAATCCTTGAAATCTACGTAGAGTCTAATCTCGCCATTCTTTTTCCTCATAGGAACCAAATTAGACACCCACGTTGAGTGTTTGGAGTATATGGTGTTTGAATATATCAAGTTCCTTAGCTCCTAAGCCATGAGGGACTCAATTTTGGATTTACTGGTCTTTGCATTTGGCGAAATGGCTTAGCTTTCTCAACCAAGTCTACAGTGTGTTGGATCACCTTGCGGTCACACCCCTTCAAGTCATCGTAGGTCCAAGCTACAACCCCTTCATAATTATTACAAAAGGATATCAACTGATCTTTATCTTCCTGGGAAACTTCTTTCTTGACTTTCAACTTTCTTTTGTGTCCCACATCAAGCTCAGAATAATCATTTTATTTGCAACAAACTTACTTTTGTCTCTCCTGGCATCATCAAAATTGAATAGATTCCCAGGGTGATCAGTCCTTTTGGGAGTTTGTTAGACTTAAGTTGTATGATTTGATCTTTGTTGGCCTCCTCAATCTTCCATTGTATATGCTCTACGAACTCGCATGAATGTTGGAGAAATATGGCGATTTGAGCATCACTTTCGAACACTTTCCAATTTTGGTCGTTGTTCGAGATGTACATTCTGATAATAACTTGCACCGCGTGTTCATTTGTTAGTAGATTGGTTACTGGGTCAAACTATGAACCAATCATGACCATTCTATCTGCCTCCGCATTCTTTGATCTAGGAATGATTTGAATATTGAAATATTGGAATCGTTCAATTAAATCCCACACCAAATGTCAATAGGATCTCATGTAGACATTCTTTATGGTTGTAGTTCCTCTTTCTTTTTTCACTACCAATTTGGAATCTACAAACACTTTTAGTTGCTTAATACCCATGGACTCAACAAGGCTTAGGTCATGTACAAACGCCTCATATTTAGCATCATTGTTTGTGCAAGTAAATTGGAAGAAAAAAGCTTTCAGAGTCTCTCCTTTTGAGGGAGGCACAAGGAATACACTAGCTTTGGAACTGTTTTTGCATCTTGCACCATCAAAATGCAAATTCCATAGACTAGACTCAACTTCGGGTCATTTGTTATGATCTTCCTTCTTTTTCACGATCTCGGGGATGACTTGGTCCTCATCATGAATCACATACATCTCGAGACCGGTGGCATCAAAGTTCCCAACTGGATCATTCTTCATAAACTCATTAATAATATACCCACATATGATGGATCATGCAATTGTTTAACCATGGCATGGTTGTAGAAGTTGGATACATATTTCTCCTTGAACCCCATGTTTGAAGAAGAGGTCATTAATTTTACCACTTTACACTTAGAGGGTGTCACACATGAGTGGTGGTACCATGGCTTGGTGACCCAAGGACATGGTTTAGTCACTACCCTAGAGGAATTCAACCAAAGATTGATGAAGAGGTTTGACAAGTAGGATCTAGAGATTCACTTTAGGGAGTTACCACAATTGAAGCAAGAGGGTACAGTTGAGCACTATGTGAGAATTTTAGAGGTTACCAATGATGGTTTTAGATGTGACAAAAAAGGAGATTCATAGTTCCCTTTATAGAGGGTCTATTTGATTCACTCAAAGGTTTGGTAAGAGCATTTGATCCACATTCCTCGCAAGAGTCCATCAAAAGAGCTTTGAATTTGGAGGACCCAATGATCAAAATCAAATCCTACTCCAAGAGTGCACCACTAATGCTACAACAAAATCCTCCTCATAAGAGTCTCCCTCAACTTAAGGAATTACCCCCAAAACCAAGCAAGATAGATGAGACTAAGAATGAAATCAAGACGAAGAAGTTTTGTTTCTCTTGTAGAGAGCCATGGACTCTTGGACATAGATGGTTGGGTAAAGGATATATACATTACATTGAGTTAGTGTTAGGTAAAGACTCATAGCCAAAATATGAACCTGAGATATTTGAAGATTTTTTTGATCACATTACTTAAGGGGTAACATGAAGTCACAAGGGAGAGTATACTTGCCGCTCTCTCAAGAGCCTCAAAATATCTTCCCTTCAAGGTTTGTGGAGTGCTTGTAGGACAAAGGATGGCCATTCTCGTCAATGATGTGGCTACCAACAACTTTATCGATGAATGTTTGGTGATGGAGGATTCAAGGTAGAAGAATTCGAAGATTTCAATGTAGTAGTAGTTCATGAATTCATCATCCCATGTACCAAAGTAATCAAGTAGATCAATAACTCTTAGGGACTATAAAGTATGTGATGAATTTTATTTGGTTGGTTTAGGAGAATACTGATATGTTTTTGGGTGCATAGTAGTTGCACTCTCTAGGTAATTATTCGTAGAACTACCAAATTATGGAGCTTAAGTTCATAGTAGATGGGAAGAAAATTGTCCTTAGAGGGATCTCTAATAGACCTCCATGAGTGGTAATAGCAAAGCAGATGGAGAGAATCTTTCATAGAGGCCAAGTAGCATGGGCAAAAAATTGCTTGATTCTTCCAAAGAAGCATCCATCAAGCAAGAAAGGTACTCATCATGTTGATATTCAAAAAAATAGACATCGTCTAATTTTCAGTGGCATGCCTCAAGGACCACCACCGGATAGAGAGTTTTATCATACTAAAGAGTTATAAGAAGGCACTAAACTTGTTAACACTACACCATACCATCATACAAGAGGGTATAAAGAGGGGATAGAGAAGGCTATCAAAGAACTTCTTGACATGATATTCATAAGACCTAGCTCCAGTCCATTTGCATCTTTAGTAGTTCTCGTGAAGAAGGATTGCACTATGAGAATGTGTATTAACTATAGGGCCTTAAACAAGAAGACCATCAAAAATAAATATCCTATTCCAAGAATAATTTTCCATCAAAAAGAGCTCATAGATGAATTCCTTGGTGTTGAGTAATTCTCCAAGATAGATCTAAGATTAGAATAACATCAAATTTGCATGAGGGACAAAGATGTTGAGAAGACAACCTTCCAATGTCATTATGGATATTTTGATTTTTTGGTTGTGCCTTTTCAGACTCACTAATGCTCCAGCTACATTCTAATCATGCATCAACCAAGTATTTAGTAAGAAGCTTAGAAAATTTGTTCTGGTTTTCTTTGATTAAATATTGATCCACAACAAGACTTGGAAGGAACATTTGGGACACCTAGACATAGTCCTAGGCATTTTGGAGCAGCAATCTTTCTATGCCAAGTTGTCCAATTGTGAGTTTGGATTATTTGAGATTATGTACTTGGGTCATGTCATAAGTTCCAAGGGTGTTCAAGTAGATCAACAAAATATTTAGGCAGTTCTTGATTGGCCTACACCTACCAATCTAACTCAGCTAAAAGGATTTCTTGGATTATGTTGTTATTATAGGATATTTATGAAGGGATTCTCTTAATTGGTTGCACCCTTGACTAATTTGACAAACAAGGGAGCTTTTTAATGGTCTGGAGATGCTCAAAAAACTTTTGACAAACTGAAGGAGGTAATGAGCTCTGCCCTATACTTGTCATTCTTAATTTTTCATTACCCTTTGTTTTTGAATGTGATGCTTCTAGAGAAGATGTTGGAGCTGTCCTAAATCAAAAAGGACATCCAATAGCTTTTAGAGCAAGCAATTTAGAGAAGGGATATTAAATTTATGATAAGGAGATGTTGGCAATCATGCATACACTAGAGAAGTTTAGATAGTATTTAGTTTGTGGGAAATTTGTTGTGAAGACATCATATAGAGTACATGAAAGGCAAGAGGAATGTTGTAGTCAATGCACTTTCCAGGAGGCCTACTCTATGCTCATTATCTACTCTTTTGGCTAATTGGAGGGTTTCCATTATTGTTGATTATGCTAAGAATAAATTTTTTGTTGACATCCTTGATGAGGTTGTGAAAGATGACAAATATGCTATTGTGGAAGGGTTGATCCTTTACAAAAATAGAATCTATTTGGTTCTTGAGTCTAAGATCAAGGAGAAGATTTTGAAAGCTTTTCATGATACTCCAATAGTAGGACATCAAGGGTATTATAAAACATACAAGTAGATCCATGAGAGGTTTTCATGGAATGGTTTAAAGGAGGATTTCCATAAACATATTAAAGAGTGTATGACCTACCAATGGAACAAGGAAGAAAAAAATTTCTTGCCAGGCCAGCTTCAACCACTACCAATTCTTGAGAAAAAATAGGAGAGCTTATCAATGGACTTCATCACAAGTTTACCCAAGGTACAATATAGAAACTGCATTTGTGTTGTAGTTGATAGATTGAAAAAGTATGCACATTTTATTGGTATTGCTTCAGATTTCAAGGCACCTCAAGTAGAAGATATATTCTTCAAGGAGATATTAAGATTACATGGTTTTCCCAAGAGCATTGTTAGTAACAAGGACAATGGATTTCTCATTTCTTTTTGGCATGAATTATTTCCCCTGATAGGTACATAACTCACACCAAGTACCTGCTACCATCCCCAAACTAATGGACAAACTAAAATAGTGAATAAGTGGATCGATGAGTACTTAAGGAACTATGTTTCAAACCAGCAAACCACATGGATTAGGTGGTTACACTTAGGTGAATATTACTACTATACTTCATACCACATGTCCATAAGGGTGACACCTTATGCACTATTCATCATAGATATTGCTTTTAGAAAGTAGAGTACTAATAGCAGGTGACTTGATGGATCACAGTCAAGAGATATTGAGGGCACTAAAGGACAACTTGCAATAGGCACAAAATTAGTACGAGTATTGTGTGAATCAAAAAAGAATCGAAAGGTCCTTTGAGGTGGGAGACTTGGTTTCCTATTGCAAAACATAAATAGAATTATATTAAGAAGAGTGGTATTGAAAAGCTCAAACCACATTACTATCAAATGTACAAATTTGTGAAGTGGATCGATGAAGTGGCCTATGAGTTGAAGCTTCCATATTACTACAAGATTCATAATGTTTTCCAAGTATCTTATTTGAAGAAAGTCCCCATTAAACACATACACCCTTAGAGGAGTTGCCACCCTTAAATGATCAGGGTAAGTTGATTATGATCCCAGAAGGAATGATGGACACCCACGTCAAAAACTTGAAGAACAAAAGCATCATATAGTATCTAATCAAGTGGAAAAACCTACCAGTTGAGGAATCTACATAGGAATGACTAGAGACTCTCAAGTATCCTAATTTGCATTGCTTGAAGACAAGCAATCTTAGGGAGGGAGTACTTGTCATGTCCTTTTTTCAAAACTAGATAAAATACTGCTCACCCAAGGAGATGTCAAAGTTTGGGAATCATAGTTGTTGCTTGACACGGGTTCCAGGGAGCTATCAAAGATTGGGGATCAGGCATGCCACTTGGCTCATGTCAAAAAGTTATGTGTCATGGTTTAGGGATGTTGTCCAACCCATGCCAAGGACTTGTTGGAGGTCAAGGATCGAGGTTGTTGTTCAACGCATGCCAAGGAGCTATTGGAGATTGAGGATTGAGATTGTGGCTCAACACATGTAGAGGAGATATCATAGATCGAGGATTGAGGTTGTTGCCTGATGCATACTAAGGAGCCTTCACATGTCAAGATTTGAGGTTTATTCCTGACGCATGCCAAGGATCTATCGAACATTAAGGATCGATATTGCAACCTGATGCATGCCAAATCGAAAAGGAGAAACTTTGAACCTCCAACAGGAAAGTCTATAAGGCCTAGAAGGTTGAACTATGATGTAGCATGTAGAATTTAAATTTGATGCTTCGTGCCATTTTGGGTCTAGGTTGACTACTTTGATCTTTTGGGCGAGTAGCATATAAAACTAGCAAAATATTTCAATTTTAATAATTATGTTACATATTGTATCTTTTGGGCACTTTGTATTCAAATTGATCTTCTATAAATGAAAACCCATAGGAGACTATGATCGATGGGCAAAAACCCATTGATTTTTGGAATCAGAGGATGAAAACCCTTTAATTCTTGTAGGCATTGTCACTCGTGGAATGCATTGGAGCTTCAACTTTACAGTACAATTCAATCTTTTTATGAGTGCAATATTTGTTGCAAATTTGTAAGTGTTGTTTGTTGTTGTTGTAATGATTTTCATAACAGTCCTTTGGTTGTAGAGATTTTATCATAATCAATATCAATTGTTGTTGGAGTTTGATTCATTATGTGTATGTTCATGTGTTGACTAGCTAGTTGATATATGTTATTTGAGTATGATTAATTGTTGTTGTTTAAAAATAGTTAGGTTAAGACTATTTATGTTTCATATTTGGTGAAGATTGTTGTTTTGTTTAAAATCTATTACTTTATTAAAAATTCTGGAAATGGACATTACATGTGTTCAAGGAATGATAGGAAAGGCTATCAAAGTTGGAATAATAAGCCAATTGTTGTTGCAATTAATACTTTGATATTTTACTTTCAATAATGAGTGGAGTACGTAAGCCAACATTACATAGAGGCCTTTTGTCAAATATTTCATGTGTTAAGTGTTGACTTCATGCAAATGTATAGCTAACACAATAGTGTTAAATTCAACTCCAAACCTAAGGGATTAAGTGGGTTTTATAGAATGGTATGTGGAGTTGGGTTTGACTAAAAGCTCAAAACTATATTGCTATGCAATTATTTTGACAACATATATATATATATATATATATATATATATATATATATATATATATATATATATATATATATTTAATGTCTTATTAGCCCATTCTTGTTGTTAGAGTCGTCATTAAGGGTCAAAATAATTTCTATGGAATAGGTATTGGTCATCCATTCCTTGAGGTGTACAATTTCAAGTTCACTATGTTGTGAAGAATAAGATAAGACTTAATTGCAAGCATGTAGATCTACCTAGGTTTGCAACTAAGACCATTGTACTTGGATATTTTAATAAAAAATGTTGATTATATAGCACTACCCTAAATGCATATTTTTTGGAATCTTTCCCCTTTACTACATATTACATATACAACAATTCATAGAATTGTACTATAACTTCTAAGAATGAGGAGTATCATTTGTAAATAGTGTTATAGTGCATATGCCAATAAAACCACATAAGGAAATATGTTCATGATGTCGAGGATTACATTGGCATTTGATAGTTTATAGACACCTAGCTATTATTATTATCTTAATATCCATCATAGCCAAGCAAATAATTTGTTTAGAAAAGCTATAATTGTCTATAATCAAGGCACTCCTATTGTTGGTAAAATGTGACTACCATGGAGGGTAGAAAATTTACAATAATCCTCTCTACAAGGCAGTTAATCTCTAAAACTTTGTTCTTTCGATCACATAAGTTTAAAACCAAATATGGATATCCGTGTTCAACATAAAAATTGTCCTAATGCTCACACATGCAACTAGGGTTTCAAGGACACACAATTTTTTTAACTATGTTATGTAAATGTTGCCATTAACAATAATTTATGAAGCAATATACTTCAATGACTACCAAAGGAATATCTAAAATCATGAGCAACAAGAAAAATGTAAAATGCACCTAATAGTTCGGCCTTAATATCAACCCTTAATACCTTGATAATATTCTACAACATATAGTCAAAGACCCCTATACCCCCTTCTGCAAATCAACGTCATTTCCTTCTTTCTTCTCAATTTATTGACTTTCATTTTCAAGTATGCCCCTTTTTTCCACACACACTCACCCAACTTCAATCACTTCTCATTATTCCCTTCCCCTATTGCATACATTGAAGAAGGTATGGCATTTTTCAAACATGTAGAGTACAGATTCAAAGTTTTACTTTTTTGTTGTTGGGAACCCTATCTAGAATTTATGATGCAGGAGCATCCAAGGTGTAAGAGCAATCTTGCATCACCCAAAAATAAAATGTTGTTTCTTTTCAATAAAGGCTAAGTTTGGTAGGGTTACTATTTTTTATAAGTTTGCATTTATGCACAGTTGGACACGAAATATTACAAAGACCTCCAGAATGGTAAATTGAAGCCAATCGCGAAGAAATCACTTCAATACCATTTGTCATTTGAGAGATATTAAAATTTTAATTTTAAAAAATCCTAGTAAAATCTTCGGGGTCGATTTTGAGGCACTTAGAGGCTCCGGATGAGCCTGAAAATTGATGGAAAAACAATATTTCTCGAGACCTTTCCAAAAAGGTATTATAATAGAAAATTAGACGATTGGATCAAAAGTTATGACCCCTCGAAGTTGTAATACCAAAATTATTAAAATTTCAAAATATCTTCTTGAGGAAGTTACACTTTCCAGAAGATTCTAGGGCGGTTACACCTTCCAAATAAAGGATGTAAGGGGAGGCTATAGGGAGGAGGCCAGAGCAGAGTAGATGGTGGCTCCAATTTGCAGATTTACAGATTTATGTAATCAAAAAGCCCTTGTGATGGTAAATATAATGTTGTAATTTCATTTTCATTTCAGTGATATAGAAAATATTTGCTTTCCTTCTTACGTTTTGTTTGTGCCATTATCTGTTGTTTTTGTGAGTTTTAGATTGTAAGGGGAGTACCCTTCATTAGTTTGGATCACTTGTACTCCTCTCTCCACCACCTTCCACATAGTTTTTCCTACATGATGTGTTGACAAGGTTTTATATTCTTTTATTTTCCCACTCATGTTTTTTTTTTAATAAATAATTTCTTTTATTTTGTTTTGTTTTTATCATAAGCCCTTTAAGATACTATATATTTATTAGTATTACACTATATATATATAGTTATAAAACCTAATTTAGGACTAAAGAACCACAAAAAAATGATACTTGTCAAGACAACATAATAAAAAGTTCTGACTAGCACTTGGACCAAGACCAAAATCTTTTGCATACTTATATGTAGACTAAGCTAGAAGCCCTAACATTCTTTCACCTATGTTCATAGACTACAACAAAAAGGAAATTATGGGGGAAGAGGCAAATTACATAGGCCTCATGCCCCCCACAGACATACATAACATTTACCACATACCTAAGAACCAAAAGACTTAGCAATGGTGGTTCTCTTTTCCCACGATTTGAACATCCATATCCTCATCGTCACCACAACAATTTGAGATCCTTGGAATGGCCTCCAAAAGCATAAAAATCTTCAAGCATTTAGCAATCTCCTTAACCACTCATTGCAAGCAAATTTGTCATCGCTTTATAGCATGAATATGTCCCAGAAAACAATCAAAATGAGCATCATACTAATGAAGAACATCCCCCAACTCATCAAGCAACAAGAATGAGTTTGATTCGTAGAAAGAATCAATGCATTCGCTAGAGATTGAGCAATGCTGAAAATGTTATAGTGCCCATGAGAATACCCTAGAATAAGCATTGCCATGCAGAGACACACCCTAGTATTGCAAGTATGCTACAAGTGTTGTCATTGATGTCAACAGAATGGAGATGGTTGGATATGGAGATTGATGGAAGCTTGTGTATGTTACATATGTTGTCATTGATGTATAGTGTGAAGAGATAGTTAAGTAGGAAGATTGATGAAGATTGATAAGCATAGAATTATATGGTGATTATCACTAACCTATTGAATAGATGCAAAAGTGTTGGTCCAGAGAAGCCCAAATGATTTGGGTATTTTTCTAAGTCCAAAATACAATTTATCAATGTTCAAAGAATCAGTCTTTTGGTTTGTGTTGCTCCAACATGAAGAATTTGGTTATGCAGTTTTGAGGTAATGATGGTGTATGTTGGAAGACTCTAAATCCAAAGTTTCATGATCTAATGTCTTTCGTAGTCAAATTTAATAGTGACAAAGTATCGGTTTGGTTATGTCAGTGTAACTATGATAGTGTATGATTGGAATGCTCTACATTCCATCGCGGATGATTATTTTGCTATATGGTTTTGAGGAAATGTTTATAGGTATCCAAAGTGTCTTTGTTCCAAGGAGAAAGTGTTTTGGTTATTCGCATGTCAAGTCGTGAGTGAATAGATGGTTCATTATATTGTTACTTCACCAGTGGTGCCGACCTAAGTATTTTGGGTTGCATGGAGATGAGTAGAGTTTGAAGCAGAATTATGGGAATAATTATAGGTCATGTTGACCCATCTTAATGTGTTATATGCTTTGGTTCCATGTGCAAGGTGTGTGATTGAGTTTTGAGCCAACATAATGAAGTATTGCATGGTACATGCTTTGGGCCAACCTAATTAATGTTTTGGTTGGTTGTGGTATATATACAAGGTCAATTCTTTGTGTGATGATGAAAAGAGTGATGTGAGATAATTAAGTGTGTGAAATCCAAAGCAAAGGAGTATAATTTATTTTTGAGGTGAAGAATGAAGTTTGTTAAGAATGAAGTGTGTTAAGTCAGTATTTTGAAGAATGAAGTGTGTTAAGTCAGTATTTTGAGCTTCAATGGAATTGTTTCTCCAACATAGGTCAGATGCATTGTTAGTAGTACATACCTGGCAGTGAGCCACCTTTCTTCTATCTCTTTCTATTCTGAGAAGTGATTTCTTTGGCAGTGAACCACCAGTAGTGAGCCTTTCTTCTTTTGGATAGTGAGTCCACGAATTGTATCAAACTTTATAACCAATTGCAATATCTTTATTGTGAGCTAATCCTCACTGTGGTTTTTCCCTTTTTGGGATTTCCACATAAATCTGGTGTTCTTGTGTTCTTTGATGTGATGCGTGATTTCTATGTTCCTTTCCATTACTGCAAGTTTAATGAGATGTATTGAATGTATTTTTAAGTTGAAACCTAGAAAAATGAAGTGGGGAGTTCTAATCTCTTTGGGAGATAGAACTAGGGTTTATGACCTTTCCACTTATTTTCCTTATGTTTCACTCAAGGAAACCTTAGAGATCTCAATCCAAGGATGGAATGAGGGAAAAAGATCCGCAATAAGGTATCCAAGGGTGTGATTAAAGTTATAAAGGTGGTTCACCACCAAGCTAGGGCTTGGAAAGACAAGAAATGTAAATGATATGCAAGACTTAAGTAAATGACCAAGAAATGAATTCAAATCAGAACAGTGAACTAAGAAAGTACAGAGGTGTACTTGGAAACCTGAAGAGGCTTGAATGAAGGTCTGAAATCCTAGAAATATTTATTTTGATGCACAAGGGGACTCATACATCAATAGGGGCGATTTAGTCCCAGTTTAAGGTTTTGGTTTAAAACCGGAATCTAGAACTATTGAATCAGGATCAATAGAAAAAGTATGAAAATAGGTATATTGGGACTCATACGCCATAAGTGGTGATTTAGTCCTAGTATCAGGGTTGCTTCAAAATTCTAATTCTGAAATACTGAATTTTTCTCTATAAGTGACTTTCTGTGATCTTATGAACAAGGTGACAATTTTGACAACTTGACAACTTTTCTCCAATCTTTCTCTTCAATGGATCTTCAACCTAAACCACCTAGATCTACAATCACACATCAAAGAGACGAAAAAATGTTGTTTTGTTAGTGGATAGGGGTTTTCCTTGGTCAAACCCCATTTTGGTAATCAAACCTTGAAATGAAATCAAATAGAATGAAGGAATGGTGAATGAACAAATATATAATGTTGCAACTCACCAAACCCTTGAAGTAAATGTTGCAATCTCGTAAGTAATGGCTAGAATGAATGTGGATCTTGACTCTTGATTGAATGTTATTGATCTTGACTTGAATGCTTTCTTGAATCATAAGATACCTACATCACCAGTGTTAGCTCAAAAACAAACATGATGCATGATGACTTTGACATGATACTTGATTCTTGAATAATACTGCAAAATGCTTGATAATCAACTCTTGAATGCTCTTGAATTGCTAGAATTCTCAAATGATTAGATCACATGTGCTCATGAAAGTTGCTAGGAGAAAATATGTGAAATAACCTTGTATTTATACTTGTTTATTCCAAATTTCTTGAAATTACAACACTACAAGCTAACATGAAATCTAGGAGGATAAAATCCCGTCAAGAATTTGAATTTAAAATAAGTCCAAGCTAAGCGGGACTCATACACCATTTGTGGCATATGAGTCCCATTAGGCTAGGTTTGGGACACATTTTTCAAGAAATGCTTAGTTTAATGTTAAATTTAGATCTAAGCCTCAAAATCTAGATGGGACCGATACACCCAAGGTTGCATATGAGTCTCAGATCACTAAATTTGGGCCATACAATCCAAAATCATTGAATTATGATTGGTTATTACATATGTGTCGGGATTATCCTCAGAAAGATGCATTAATTAAGGCTTGTGGATGCAAAATAGGACCAAATAAGACATAAAGAAGCCCAATTTTAGCAAGGAGGGCCCAAACAAGTGTGAAAATATAAAGGGATACATTTTTCTACACTATATTTAGCCCCCACTTTAGTGAGAGGAGGAACTTCAAACTCACACTAAAGTAGACAAACTTGCATCAAGAGGGGTCCAAGTGTACCAATGCTAGTAAGATAGGACGACAACAATCAAGAGGGATGATCAAGCCCCCAAGATAAAGATCCTATGGAAAACCAGCATAGGCACAAGAGAACACACATGAAAATAATGTAAGGAGCAACAACAAGGCACAAGCATACACTGCTAAAGACACAAAGAAGAAAGAAAAAACAAAAACAAAAAAGGGGTGGATCAAGCTTCGACTGTTTGTCCAACACATTGTGGATCAGATCTAAGTTGTTTGTCCAAGAAAAATTTATAAGTAGAACATGATGTCCACTATGCAAACCAAACACACGCTCACAAGGGCTAGTGGAATTTCAAGCCATCCACTAGGTGAGCCCCCAATGAGACACACACACACACATGTAGCCGGTATGTGCTCACATAGACAATAAAGTGGCTATGGGAAAGTCATTCCTAAGTTTGGCTTCCATATGTACAACCATACCAAAGCTATACCTCCTAATAAATTTGATGAGGTGCCACACAACAATGAACTTTTAGCTTCATGAGGCAAGCAAAGCTTCATATGCTTGAAACTCATGAACAAACAAGATGGCTCCACAAGAAAGCAAAGTTTGTTATGCAAGGTGGCCATATAATCGAAATGGTTAATGCAAAATAATGTAAAGTACGTCCAAAGGAGTTTTTCTTAGTTCATGTAAGGTCTTAACTTAGGGAACATTGTGTCTAATGTCTCCAAGAGAGGACCAATCAAAGAATAGAAGATTTACAACTTAGGGGATGCAGTGTGTCGCATCAAGCCTCTAAGAGGAATATAATATACTAAGAGAGATCATGCTCTTGAGGTACATCAAACGCAATGTCACCACAAAGAGAAAGACACATCGCATGAAGTAAGAAGACTACACAATGAAACATGCAAAAGAATAATGTCAATGTATGCCCCCACTTTAAAAAAGTTGCTAAACACCATGTTGTAAGAAATTAATTTAAGTAGCAAATGATAAATGCTAACAATAAAGAGGACATGAGAGCTTATTTGGAAAGCCCTATGCCAAGTCATATGTTTCCAAATGAAACTACGCCATGAAAAGGGGTTTGCCCCCAAAATGAAATCCCAAAATCACATAAGGGATCCATGGATTTGGGGTAAGTATGTTTTTGCTACAATGTTGTTAAAGAGCTCAGAATTGTCATCATTCCCCAAATACTCATGGAACAAAAAGAATGACACAAAGAAAGTGAAAACAAAGAAAAAATTTCAAGTCAACATTGAAGAGACCTAAATGTCTTAATGCCTTGTGTCATCCCCAAAAGGAAAACACAAGACAAATGAAAAGATAAAGGAAAAGCTTTTGGGTCAACATGGAAGAGATGTGAATGTCTCGACGCCTTGCGTCATCCCAAAAAGGAAAACACAAGACAAATGAAAAGATAAAGTTTTATGACATAGAGAAGAATGTAGATACAAATAGAGGAATGTCACAAAGAGAGGAAGTACATCAAATAGAATAGTAAGAGGGATCACATTACGCACATGTAATCACATAAAAGAAACATGAAAAAGAAAATAAAGGCAAGACTAGTAAGGCACATGCGAGTCAACATATTAGCAGGTTGTTTGCATCCCAATCTTGTTCATCAGATACGAAAGGTAGACAACTAGCCAAAGGGAGAATAACAAGTGTCAAACTAGGATCATTACCAAGTTCAACACTCTTCCTAGGAGAATTATCATTTAAGCTCATAGAAGAGGAAAACAATGTATTCAATTCATTATGTACTTGTTCATCAATTTTAGCAACCTCATCATCGTCATCATCCAAGTTAATCACAACGAGAGGTCGATGATAATGTCTAAAGAAGTATTTAGCTCCTGTTGTGGTTGCAGGTATATGATCCTTTTGTTGTGGAAAAGAGGGAGGCTCATCATGTATTTCTTTAGTCAAGTTTGGATGTTGATTTTATTTTTTGTTTCTTCGTTTAACCTTCAAGCAAGAGCATGACATTTACGCCTACGCTCTCTAGCACTTCTGTTTAAGTATGATTTTCAAGTTGTGTTTGTGTAGGATTTGGTTTCCAACCATAGGTTTATTTTCTTCCCTAAGGGGAGGAATGGAAGGAACTATGGAAGGTTCAACCACTTTCTCTTTAGCTTTGTAAACTTGTTTTATCTTAGGAGGCGTGACGAGATTGTTTTCATTATCTCTTGGTTTTTTGTAGGAGATAGGAAAAGGATTTGTCTTAGGTTGGTCTTGGTTGCTTGGAATGTCTTTTGGTTCAATCATGGTTTCATCAAAGATAGGAGGCTCAGTCATAGGTTGAGGCATGTTTCTAAGGGATAGTTTTTCTATGCATTTCGCCTTGAACTTTTAATAGGATTTGAAAAAGAGGTCTTATCGAGGTTTAATAGGTTCCATAGGTTCAAGCCAAAAGAAATCTAATGGAAAGTTCCCTCGGGAAGAAAAAGGATTAAAGCCACTATGGTGTATAGTGAAAATTTTGAATTGTCAATGAGAAACTTTAAGCATTTATGCACAACCGACGGGATAGCTTCCATGGAGCATAGCCATGGATAACCAAGCTTCACACGGAATTGATCCAATGTCAAGATGACGAAGAATGAGACATCTAATTGTTTCGGTCTGACTTGTAGAGGAAGGGTAATTGATCCCATCACAGGGCAAGCGAAACCATTATGTACTTTTATCCATGCTTTCGATTTATCATATGTTTTATGATAGAGTTCATGCACAAGTAATAATTCTTCAGTGATCACATTCTCTCCACATACAAGATCAATTAATATCCCATTAGTGGGCTTGTCATTGATTCGGCTAGCTATGTAAAGAGGACCATCAAGTGCATCTCTAATAATATCTTTAGATGATAAAGCAATGTCAAGAGGCTTTTTAGTTCGACCCTTATGAGGTTGAGTTTTGATCAATGCAACCAAAATATCGATAGGGTTTTGTTCATTAGTATCTATAGGACCTTGTTTATCAGTATCCATGTTGACATCATCCATGCCAACATTCATCACATCATTCTTCATAGTTTCACTAGCTTTGACAAATGAAATATTATGATTTGGCATAGGGTTGGTAAAGATTTACAAATTTTGGTTAGGAGGGGAAACAAACTTATTTCCTTGATCATTAAAACCTCCAACATGAAGTCGACCAGAATCAATAAGGTCTTGCACAAGATGTTTAAGACACTTACAATGTTTTGTGTCATGTCCATTTTGTCAGTGATAATGGCAATAGGCATTTGATCTAAAATTCAAAGGTAAAGGATTATTAGGATCAAGATTTTTAATGAGAGGCAAAGTGATCATTTTTTGTTCTAATAGCTGTGACATTGTGCTATGGAGGGTATTAGGTAAGGGAATGAATTGTCCAACCGAATCCCCAAATGTGAAAGGAGTTGTCTTCCTTATAGCTACCACATGGGTATCAACATTTTGAGTTGTTTGTTGAGGGGGATTAAGTTGAAGGAAGCCTTTATTTTGTTTTCTAAAAGGTTGATAATTTTTTTGGTTTGCGGATTCAAACTTCTCAGGATGGCTAGAGGTGGGTTTTGTTTCATGACTACTAACTGAATTTTCATAATCATGAAGGGTGGTACACAAGTGTACGAAGGAAGGAAACTTCATCATGCTAAGCTTATCTTGTATCTTAGTTTTCAAGTTCTTGATGAACATCCGTTGAAGGTGAGGATCAAGAATCTTTACATCAATTTAGGAATAAACCAATTGATAACGTGAAATAAAGTTAGTATCTTTTTCATCATCTTTTTTCTTACATCTCATCAAATCGGCTAAGGTCATCTTAGGAGTCATGTGCACTTGGAAATGGTTTATAAAAGCCTCAACAATTTCATCGAATGAACGAATTAAGTTGTTCGGTAGCGAGGAAAACCACTCTAAGGTGGCATCCTTCAAGGACCTAGGAAAAAGCATTGCCAAGAGCTTATGCTCAAGAACAAAATCACTACCTAATGCGGTATAAGCAGAAAGATGGTTAGAAGGATCTTCTTTCCCCCCATATTTCTCAAACCTATGGATCTCTAAACCTTGTGGTATTGACATTCTCAATATCTCCAAAGATAGGGGATTGCTTTTGACATAGTATGTCGATTGGCCATTTTGATTTTGATTTATGGTGGAAATTTGTTTTTGAAGGGATGAAACATTTTGCAAAATATGATTTATGATGGAATCATTCGTTGTATGTTGAGATAGAGATGAATATGGTGGAGGTGTGTATGTGTTCAAGTGGGAAATGAATGGAATACTTATGGGAGGTAAAGTGGTAGAAGATATGACATGTGAAGCCACAAAGGTACTAGGATTGCTAGTGGAAATGCCCATGGTAGGAAATATGTTACTAGTAGATTGCATCATTGTTGTAACTTGAGGATTGGTATAGGTAGGAATAGAGGCAATGGTTGTAGGAGAAGGAATTTGATTTCCTCCTTGACTTTGGACATTGTTCGAAGGTCAAGCACAACTAGTTGTTGAGGTAAGATGTTTTCCAAAATATGAACTATGTTACACACAAGTTCTTTTCCTTCTTCACTTTCAATCATGTCATGTATATTATCTATGGTAGGGATAGCAGTTGCTAAATGTTTTCAATACTCAATTGATTTTTTAGGTTTGCTAAGTCTTCATGGATTTCAATTATGTTTTCTTGTGGAATACTAGCAACCATTGTTTCAACATTTTTCACACTACTTGAAGGCAAAGAGTTGTTAAGGGTATGGTCCATACCTATTGAACTAGTAGTGAAAGAGCTAGATAACCCAAGATCCACGATGATTGTGCTATCACGGGATGACATGAGTCTTGAACTTCGTCTCACTATAGTATTAGCAATAAGACACCAAGTTGTAAAGCTCATGCAAGGGGTAATCAATGAATGCAAGATAAGTGCAATGAACACAAGATAAATTCTATTCTCTAGTTTCAATTCAAATGAAATTAAGCTAGATGCAATGAAATGAATGAAATAAGAACTTTGCAAACTAAAACGGAAATGTAATAACAACAAACAAAAACATAGAAACAGAGTTTTTAATGTAGTAAAATGCAATTTAAAATCTAAAATGAGACTAAATCGCCAAAAGGGGCGTATGATTGTGCATAGACTTGTTTCAGAACATCTCCTTCAAAAATGGACTGCTACACTACCCTTAAGTCCAATTAGGCCTCTTTTAAAAAGCAACTTTATGGTATTCCTTCTCCAGGCCACAAAGTTTCACTCCAAGACTTCAAAAAAATCTTATGGGGTCTGAAACAACAGGTTTTATCAATTGAAACATCCACCAATTCACCAACTATCAAAACCCTACCTTTACCTATCAATTCTAGCCTAATACATTGAGATATTAGGTTAGGGCTTGCACAAACAGGGCCCTAACTCCATCACTTACATCTAAAATCACTACCAAACTAAAAAAAAACCCTAACTAAAGCCATTCCACTGATTTGCAAAGATTTCCACTAGTGAAATGGTCTTTTATTGCATTTTTTGCTTACAAACCCTCAAAACCAGGGTTTCTAACTCACTCCTAGTAAATTGCTTACAAAATTCTTCAAACCTTATGAAAACAACTCAAACCAATTCCAAATGATAGTTAACACACTCCTACATCAATTCCAATCATCTTCACATCATTACTAGGTCATATAGGCCATACAAACTTTTTGTAGCAGTAGATTTCAATGAAAACACATAGAAAAATGAAGTTTCCTTATTGCTTGTGCACCAAAATTGTCTCTAGAAGAATGCCTCAAAGTTTGTGAGGAATATTTAAACTTGTACAACCCAAACATAATGGTTCATAACCACTTTTTGAAACCATGACCATTCAACTTCCAAATATGACAAAATTGCAATCTTGCAAAGCAACTTTTGCAACAAATTACAAAACATGACAAAATGTACTCAAAACGACCCCAAAAGACTCAATACATTAGATAATGGTCTAAATAGACCTTATTACACCAAACAAGACTCAAAACACCCAAAAATCCAACATTTGACCATATTTACAAAATTTGACTAGGTGCCCCTACACCATACACACGAGGAGAAAAGAATCTCAAGCTCCACCTAAGATCAACTCTTTGACTGTTGTGCCATGTTTTTGAATGTCCTTTGTCATCCATGTTGCATCTTCATGAGGGATGCCTTGCCACTTGACTAGATATTCATTGTATACTTTGTGCCTTGTTCTCTTCACTTCCTTTGTGTCCAGAATACTTTCAAGCTTCAAAGGTTGGCTTGGTGGTAGGTCCTTGACCCAATCTTCATCTTGAACTCCTAAAGTACCTGCATCATCACCTGCAATCACATATCCTTTAAAAGGATAAGGTCGGAAACATTAAACATTAAAGAGATAGCAACTCCAGCAGGGAGTTCTATCTCATAAGCATTTGCACCAAACTTGTGGACCACCCTGCATGGCCCAATATTTTCATTTGTAGCTTTGTATATTTTCCCTTGGGTAGCCTTTCTTTCCTTAAATGAGCCAATACTAAGTCTCACACTTTGAATTGGACATCCCTCTTCTTCAAATCTGCTTGTTGCTTGTACTTGTCCACACTCTTTTGAAGATTTTATTTCACTTGTTGATGGATGTCCTTCATTGCTACTGCAAACTCTTGACTCTCAACACTTCTCTCTATACCACTCAAATATCTAAGTTCAAAAAATCCCCTTGGCTTCAATCCATAGGCTATCTCAAATGGGCTCTTTCCAACACTTCTATTGACCGAGTCATTATAGGCAAACTCAACTTGTGGAAGAATGAGATCCCATTGTTGTGAATGCTCTTTTTTCAAATATCTGAGAAGATTCCCAAGAGTCCTATTGACAACTTCAGTCTTCCCATCTATTTGTGGACGATAGGAAGAGCTAAGTGTCAAGTTGGTTCCCAATTTCTTCCAAAGAGTCCTCCAAAAGTGACCTAAAAACTTGCTATCTCTGTCAGACACAACCCAAATTTCAACCACAACTGTGTGAGATGTAATCTCTCCTCTCGGAAAGGGGAGGTTCCCTTCTTACTGCTAACTGAAACTAAAGTAAAACTAATTAAGTATTCACAAAATGTACACTACAATTACGAGATGGGGGGTGTGTCACATTCATACTTCTCTCTTTTTTCAAAGAATATGTTTTACAATGCTTCATAGTTGATAGTTCAGATTCAATACAACTTTAAACTGAAAACAAGTAGTAATTTCAATATCTCTATCTTGTCAAAGCAAACCTTAGAGATACCAGAAGCAATAAAATAAAGAAAGAAAAGCTCATGAAGGCGCAAAGTCATTTTGTAGCTTTTCACTGATGAATCTTGTGAGATGTAACGTTTGTAGTATTAGAAGTACAAAGTCTTCTTAGATATAACAATTCCACAAATAGCATGAACAATTACAAGAAAATTTTTTTGTAGATAATCCACCAATAGTTATCCAAACATAAACACAAATTTGAATAAATAGTGTAACACAAAGTCTACACAGATTTATCCAAAGCCCTTAGATCTCACACACTAATCACCACCAATTTGATCAAAACATAAGAGAATTGATTCCAACACAAAGTCTTGTATGCAAATTCCTTCTTTATTGATCAGATTCAGATTCACAAAGTTGAACACAAAGTTTCTTACATTTGTTGCAAAATGAATAGCACTTCGTTGTAAGAGATAAAAGATCAAGATTACAATAGAAATCCCTCCTATTTATAAAAGAGAGGGAAGAGTAAATCTAGGAAATTAGTTGAGCAAAATTAGGAAAGTTAGGTGAGCTAAATTAGGAAAATCTCACCTAACGTTGACTTAGTCAAAAATGTTGTCCATCTTTTTGGGAAAACATCTCAGATTTTACATGTAATTACATTTGCTCAAAAGACATTTAAGATGTTGAAAACTATTTACAAAATTTGTAAAGGAAAGCATAAAAAAATTCAACACTGGGGAAGAAAAGAAATATTCATGGCTCTTTTCTTTGGGCGTGGAAGTATTGTGTCTCTTCTTTGTCTCCAGTATGAATGCGCCATCTGGACCAACAATGTAATCCACAATGGTGTGAATTTTGGTGATTGATCTCCTAGCGGATGAGTGAATCTTTTTGCACCTTTCAAGATGCGTCTTGAGGTTATCAAGAGTTATCCATATATCACAAATGACATGCATGGAGGTCTTTGAAAATTTTGCATCCTCCACTTACTTCATAATGGCTTCCTTGTAGATCTAGAATAGTTCACTGGTCGGAAGGAAAATATGATCTTCAAGGAGCTTACCTAGTAACTCCTTAATTCCATTTTCAAGGACAGTAAAATGTCCTTCAACATCTTCTTGTACTTGGTGGAGATCTTCGATCAGAGACTTGATCACTTGGATGTGGTGCTTGAGTGATTCTCTTACCTCCATATACTTCTCCTTGTCGGGAATGACCCAAACTTCCACCAACTTGTTGAGCTTTTCCTGTTTCATTTGTGACCAAAATGATAGGCATTTTTCCATTTCTTTTCACTCTTGGGAAAGAATAATTTCTCCTTTATCAAGCTTTGTTTTGAGTTTGGTTATCTTAGTAGCTTTCTCATCTATAGCAACTATGACCTGAGAACCATGTTTTATTATTTCATCTATGAAATCATACAACACTTTACCTTTAGAGGCAAACTTCTCTACCTTTTTCATAGCTAAGTCCTTAGCACTTATCATAGTCAGAGGTTGTACATTGCCTGAAGATCGTGCAAGTCTTCTCAAAACAGCCGCATAGCGCCCGACCTTCTGCTTGTACATATCTCGGGCTTGTTCCATTTTGTCAAGCTTTCCTACCAACGCATTTAGGACTACTTGTGCATCTGCTTTGGCACTTTCATTTGTCACTTTGCCGAGATGGACTCTAGTGACAATGTAGTCCTCCATGTTTACATCTCCTTCTTCTTGAGGCGGTATACCAATCTCCGCAAACTTATGACCAATCTTGTCAACATGAAGTCTTGAATGTACTTTGGCCTTTTTCTTCCCCTTGGCTTTTGGAAGGGCTATCTCTTCAAGATTGAGCTCTTCTAGAGAGATCATTTGCTTCTTTTGCTTCGAAACTTGAGATACCTACCAAGGGGGAAGAAAGGAAGTATACGCTTCTTGACTGACCGTCAACTCTTGCATTACAACCGCTTTTGTAGAAATGACCGGTATGGTGACAATTGGAGTAGTATCTGTCATGACTGCTCCAGTAGATTGCACACCAAGTTGACCATGCAAAGATTCATTCATAAACCTGTTGAATTCAGATTCAAAAGTGATGTCATAAGATGGGGATGACAAACTAGGAATGGATGATGGAGAGCTTGACAAAATATCAACAACTTGTGTATTTGAAACTACAGGAGGAGTTGCAAACATTTTTGATGTTGCAGGGGGATGAGAAACATCCACTGCAGGTATGGTAGATGTGGGAAGAGGTGACGTAGGAAGAGGAGGTGGAGTGTTAGGATTAGGAGGTGTACAAGGAACATTTGAAGTTATGGGCGATGATGTTTGAGGAAGACCTTCGACAACATTCTCATGTGGAGATAGAGTTTTTTCTTCATCATGCCTGATTTCCTGTTTATCACCTTCTTGTTCACGCTCATCTTCTTCTTCAGACTCTTTTTCTTCTGTGAAATCTTCTTCTTCATTAGAATCTTCTTCTTCGGTAGATTCCTCACTTTCATCTCCTTCAGAATCTTGTTCTTCAAAAGCTAGCCCTTTTCCTTTTCTATGAGATGGTTTAGATTTTGCGGCCAAAGGAAAAAGAAAAGTGAAGGATCTATTGAATCCAACTTAGGACGTATTGTAAAATAAAATAAAAACCTAATAAAAATGCAAAGAGCAGAGCACGATAAAGGAAGAAGTAATGGTGGATTTTGAATATTCAAAGAAATGAAAACCTAAGAATACAAAACGTACTGAGAAAAACGTAAAGAGGAACTACAAGGTTTCTTTTTAAAAAGTGAATGACAAGAAGAAATTGACAAGGAAGAAGAAGAAACCATGTACTTGGAAAATGCGTTGAACCCCTAGCAATGGAGGAACGAAAAGAAAATCTTTGAAATTACGACCTAGCTTTGGTGAAAAGACCAACGTGCATGAAGAGGGAAGCGAATGGAGGTTGAGAAAGAAGAGAAATGATTTTAAAAGAACTTATAAAATTATTTTGAGAAGACTAAAGAGAACTTAAAGTGCGCATTTAATGAAGGCGTACAAAGTGGAGAAAAAGATGCAGGAGCAATAAAAATCACCGCTCTTGCATATTTTGGCTAAGTGAGACTAAGATGTGCACAAGCGTTGATTTTCAGTGCTTATGCATTTTACAACTTGGATAAAGTGTAGGAGTGCTAAAAATCAGTGCTCCAACAATTAGAGGAAAATTGGCTGAGGTAATATGTAGGAGCGTTCATTTTCAATGCTCCGACATATTTCACAATTTTGACCAACTCCAAAACTTGAGAGCTCGTGAAGATATTCGTTTCAAAGTGCTTCGAGAGACGGATGTAGGGGAATGCTCAAATGGATTGTTTGAGACTTTAGACCATGCATTGAGGTGAATTGAGATTCACCTCATTTTGCATGCTTGAACATCACAAACCTATGAAACAAAAAAGTTTCATAGGGGTGTTATCTATGAATCAAGCGCTACTAGATTCCATGATAACACAATGGTAAGCCATGAATTCTAACTATCTCCTTGAAAAACAACCCAAAAATATAAGAAGCATCATTTATGCATTTGTATGGTATGAAATGAGTCATTTTGCTAAATCTATCAATAACAACAAACACACTGCCAAACCCTCTTTGTGTTTTGGATAAACCCAACAAAAAATCCATGTTGATGGATTCCCATGGCCTGTTTGGAATTGGAAAAGGCTAATAAATACCTGCATTAGTGCTTGAATCCTTGGCTTTTTGGAAAACTACACAATTTTCAACAAACTTTTTGATGTCACTTTGCATTTTTGGCCAATGGTAATATCTTCTTACTTGCTCCAATGTTTTATCTAGACCAAAATGACCCCCTAAGCTGCCACAATGCTTCTCCTTAATCATATTTTTCCTCATAGAGCACTTACAAATACACAACTGAGCACCCTTAAACAACAATCCATCTTGTATCAAGAAATCATAATATTCTTCATGGAAAGCACCATCGAACTGATTACAAACAACATACACATCCTTGAAACCATCATCTCATTCATACATACCTTTTAGAGCATCAATACCCACACTTTGAAGTTGAATATCTTCTACCAAAATTTTCCTTCTGCTCAAAGCATCTGCCACCTTGTTTGACCATCCTTTTTTGTGTTTTATGTTGAAAGTGTAGCTTTGTAGGTGCTCCACCTACTTTACATGTTTGTGGCTCAATTTTTCCTAGCTATTCAAGAAACTCGAAGCATTATTGTCAATAAAAACAATAAATTCCTTTGGAAGGAGATAGTGTCTCCACTTTTTCAATGCTTGAACCATTGCATACAATTCTAAGTCATAAGAGGAATACTTCTTCTTGGCCTCATTAATTTTTTCATTGAAAAATGCTACAGGTTTTCCCTCTTGACTCAAGACTGCACCAATTGCATACCCACTTGCATTACATTATATTGTGAACACCTTTTTGAAATTAGGCAATGCTAAGATGGGTTGTTGAGCTATCTTTTGGTTTAGAATTTGAAAGCTTCTTTTTACCTCATCAAACCACATGAACCTTTTCCTTTTATCCCCTTTGATTGTATCAATGATAGGTGAGCAAATATGACTATAATTTCTTACAAATTTTCTATAGAAACTAGCAAGACCATGGAAGCTTCTTACCTCACTAACTAATTTTGGAGTAGGCTAGTTCAAAATGGCTTCTACCTTGCTTGGTTCCATCTTCAAGGTGCCTTTTGAAATCACAAAACCAAGGTAGACCAACTCTTCTTTCATGATTTCACACTTTTTCAAGTTAATCATCAACTTCTCTTCATTCAACTTCTTCAACACCATGTCCAAATGTTGCAAGTGTTCCTCTTTAGTCTTGCTAAACGCAATAATGTCATCCAAGTATACAATTAAAAATTTACCTATCAAAGGCTTCACAAATTCATTCATTAGTCTCATAAATGTGCTTGGTGCATTTGAAATCCCAAATGACATCACCATGCATTCATATAGCCCCTCGTTGGTTTTAAAAGCAATTTTCCACTCATCCCCTTCTCTTATCCTAATCTGATGATAGCCACTTTTAAGATCAATTTTTGAAAAGTAACAAGCTCCTCCTAAATAGAGTCCATCAAATCCTCCATTCTATGTATTGGAAACCTATACCTTATATTGATTTTGTTGATTGCCCTTGAATCGGTGCACATTCTCCAATCTCCACCTTTTTTAGGTGCCAACATAGTAGGGAAAGCATATGGACTTAAACTTTCCCTTATGAGACCCTTATCAAGCAATTCTTGTATTTGTTTCCTTAACTCTTCATTTTGTTGAGGGATCATTTCATATGCAGCCTTATTGGGTAAGTTTTCACCTAGTATAAAGTCTATGTGGTGGCTCACATCCCTTATAGGTGGCAAAGAACTAGGGAGCTCATCAACAACTATATCTTGATACTTGTTCAACAAAGTTTGCACTTTTTTGGGCACACCTTTAAGTTTTGTTGTCATAGCATATTTGGGTCTGATTATGATTGCATACCCTTGTCCACCTTCCTTTTTCATGGTTTTCAAGAATTATTTTTTCCCAACTAACATGACACTTGACCCAACTTGAGTATCTAGGTTTTCATCTTGCAAAGGAGTGAGTGTAAAGGAAACCTCATCTTTTTCAATCACATATGTATTTTTCTTCCCATCATTTTTTTCTTTTATGTCATACTATTAGGGTCTTCCTAAGAGTAGATGACATACATCCATTGGGATGATGTCACACAAGATCTTGTCTTTGTACCCCCAATGTTAAACTCAACCCATGTTTGTTCATTGACCAAGACTTGTTTACTCTTATTCAGCCAAGAAACCTTATAAGGTGTGAGATGTGGAATCCTTTTCATCTTTAGTTTTTCAACCATCTCCAAAGAAACTAAATTATCAGTTGAACCAGAATCAACAACAACCTTACATACCTTGCCTTGAGATTTGCAAGTTGTTCTAAACAATGACTTTCTTTGTGGAGGCTCTTTCACCACAGAAATCTTGAGGAGTGTTCTTCTCATCCTCAGATTTTCTCCAACCTCTAGAGTAGCATATTGAGAAGGAGAGTTAACACTCTCACAATCTTCCTCTTGCACCAATTGTGTCCTCCTTTCACCACCATGTGATGTAGAAGGTTGTTTCTTCGGGCACTTCCATGCTTGATGGCCAAATTGGTTACATTGATAGCATCTCCCTAAAAAGGTGTTTGAACCTCTACCTTGTCCCCCATATCTACCTCTACCATTAGGTCTTCTACCTTTGAATCCACCTCTTGACTCTGAGCTTTGATCTTGATTGCCACTCCTTGTGTTTTTTTGTGATTGTCCTCTTCCACCAAAGGATCCTCTACCCCTGAGTTTCTTTCCTCTACCTCTACTTTGTTTTTCTTGCCTTCTTTTCAATTTCTCTTCTTCCCTAACAACCAATTGGAAGCACTCTTCCACCATTCTAGGGGTGGCAAGACTCAATTCATCCTGGATATTGAACCTTAGTCCATTCATATACCTTGCTATCTTCTCCACTTCATCCTCAACATGACCTGCTCTAAGGCTCAATTTGTGAAACTCCTCTGTGTAGGCCATGACATCCATTTCCTTTTGCTTTAGGTTTTGCAACTTCTTGAATGTTTGAATTGCATGGTTATCGGGAAAGAATTGACTTTTAAACTTAGACACCATCCTATCCCATGAATTTATTTTTCCTTTGCCCTTTTTTCACTCTCTCATCCTACACATAGTTCCACCAAGTTAGGGTAGGGCCTTTCATTTTAGTTTTTGCAAACTTTACCTTTTGTTCTTCTGCTACCTCCTTGTATTCAAAGTAATTGTCTAGTGCATCAGTCTAATCCAACACTTCTTCACTATCCATCTTCCCACTATACATGGGAAATTCCATCTTCACCTCAGAAACATCTCCTCTGTCAACCTTCAACATCTTAACCATCCTTATTTCATTAGGGTCCAACTCATCATCACCTTGGACTCCTCTTTGAGGGTTTTCATTCTCACCCTCTTCCTCTTCCTCTTGGTCACTCTCCTCTTCAGCGGCCTACCTCTTCTTTGGTTTGTTTCTAATGCTGCAAGTCTAGCTAAAAGAGCTTCTTGAGACTCCTTCATCATCCTTATTTCCCTAGCAATGACTGCACTACCCTTTGGAGGCATTTTCCATTTCAAATTGCAACTTTTCCTTCTTCAAACTTCAACCTCTTTCCTTCAAATGATCAAAACCTATGCTCTAATACCAATTTGATGTAGAGCAGGGGTGGAGGTTGTCTATTCAAACACAATTCAATCAGTCTTGAACGATCTTTCCACTTTGCAAACCCTAACTTGGTGTTTTCTTACCATTCCTTCAATCTTGCTTGTAGCACATCAAACAGTGAAAATTGAGCATATCTTTTAGAGAAGGCCTCAAACCCAAGAACCAGTCACCACTTAAGATACCCTTTATGCCCTTCTTTGACATATCCAAATTGTGCATAGACTTGTTTCAGAACATCTCCTTCAAAAATGGACTGCTACACTACCCTTAAGCCTAATTAGGCCTCTTTTACAAAGCAACTTTATGGTTTTCCTTCTCCAAACCACAAAGTTTCACTCCAAGACTTCAAACAGATCTTATGGGGTCTGAAACAATAGGTTTCATTAATTAAAACATCCACCAATTCACCAACTATCAAAACCCTACCTCTACCTATCAATTATAGCCTAATACATTGAGATATTAGGGTAGGGCTATCACAAACAAGGCCCTAACTCCATCCCCTGCATCTACAATCACTACCAAACTAAAAAACACCCTAACTAAAACCATTCCACTAATTTGCAGAGATTTCCACTGGTGGAAAGGACCTTTATTCCATTTTTTGCTTACAAACCCTCAAAACCAAGGTTTCTAACTCGTTCCTAGTAAATTGCTTACAAAATCCTTCAAACCTTATGAAAAAAACTCAAACCAATGCCAAATGATAGTTAACACACTCCTACATCAATTCCAATCAGCTTCACATCATTACCAGGCTGTACAAACTTTCTATAGTAGCAGATTTCAATGAAAACACACAAAAAAATGAAGTTTCCTTATTGCTTGTGCACCAAAATTGTCTCCAAAAGAATGCCTCAAATTTAGTGAGGCATATTTAAACTTGTACAACCCAAACACAATGGTTCATAACCACTTTTTGAACCCATGACCATTCAACTTCCAAATATGACAAAATTGCAAAGTTGCAAAGCAACTTTTGCAACAAATTACAAAACATGACAAAATGTACTAAAACCAACCCCATGAGATTCAATACATTAGCGAATGGTCTAAATAGACCTTATTACACCAAACAAGACTCAAAACACCCAAAAATCCAACATTTGACCATATTTACAAAATTTGACTAGGTGCCCTTCACCACTAATGCAAGATTTAAAAACTCTAAACACAAATTAACTAATGCAAAACCTAATGCAAAGTTAATGCAAGCTATATCTAGGACTATGATGCACTCCAAATTAGAAATAAGGGTGTTCTAAGGGCTAGGTTCACCAAAATGAAACCTAGAAAAATCAAGTGGGGAGTTCTAATCGCTTTGGGAGATAGAACTAGGATTTGGGACCTTTCCACTTATTTTCCTTATGTTTCACTCAAGGAAACCTTAGAGATCTCAATACAAGGATGGAATGAGGGAAAGAGATTTGAAATAAGGTATCCTATGGCATGATTAAAGTTATAATAAAGGGGGTTCACCACCAAGCTAGTGCTTGGAAAGACAAGAAATGTAAATGATATGAAAGACTTAAGTAAATGACCTAGAAATGAATTCAAATCAAAACAATAAACTAGGAAAGTATAGAGGTGCACCTAGAAACCTAAAGAGGCTTGAATGAAGGTCTGAAATCTTGGAAATACTAATTTTTCATGCACACTGAGACTCATATGCCAGTAGGGGCGATTTAGTCCCAGTTTAGGGTTTCAGGCCGAAATTGGAATCTAGAACTGTTGAATTAGGATCTACAAAAAAAGTTTGAAAATAGGTATATTTGGACTCATATGCCACAAGTGGCGATTTAGTCCCAGTATCAAGGTTGCTCTAAAATTTTGGTATCCTCTAATTTATTCCTGTAGCTTCCCTCCTACCAAATCTATGATTCTAAAATACTAAATTCTACTCTGTAAGTGACTTTTTGTGATCTTGTGAACAAGGTGACAATTTTGACAACTTGGAAAACATTCTCTAATCTTTCTCTTCAATGGATCTTCAATATAAACCACCTAGATCTACAATCACACATCAAAGAGACGGAAAAATGTTATTTTGTTAGTGGATAAGGGGTTTTCCTTGGTCAAACCCCGTTCTGAGAATCAAATAGAATAGAGGAATGATGAATGAACAAATATGTAATGTTGTAACTCACCAAACCCTTGAAGTAAAGGCTACAATCTTGTAAGTAATGGCTAGCATGAATGTGGATCTTGACTCTTGATTGAATGTTATGGATCTTGACTTGAATTTTTGCTCGAATCATAAGATACCTACATCACTAGTGTTAGCTCAAAAACAAACATGATGCATGATGACTTTGACATGATACTTGATTCTTGAATAATAATCCAAAATGCTTGATAATCAACTCTTGAATTCTCTTGAATTGCTAGAATGCTCAAATGCTTGGATTGCATGTGCTCATGAAAATTACTAGGAGAAAATATGTGAAATAACCTTGTAGTTATACTTGTTTATGCAAAATTTCCTGAAATTACAACACTACAAGCCAACATCAGATTTAGGAGGATAAAATCCCGCCAAGAATTTGAATTTAAAATAGGGCCAAGCTAAGCGAGACTCATATGCCAGTTGTGGCGTTTGAGTCCCATTAGGCTAGTCTTGGGACACATTTTTGAAGAAATTCTTAGTTTAATGTTAAATTCATATCTAGGCCTTGAAACCTAGGTGGGACCCATATGGCCAAGGTGGCGTATGAGTCCTAGATCACTAAATATGGTCCATACAACCCAAAATCATTGAATTATGATTGTTCATTACATATGTGTCGGGATTATCTTCGGAAATATGCATTAATTAAGGATTTTTGATGCAAAATAGGACCAAATAAGACATAAAGAAGCTCAATTTTAGTAGGGAGGGCCCAAACAAATGTGAAAATGTAAAGGGATACATTTTTCTACACTACATAAGTTATTAAGAATACTGATTCACCCCCCCCCTCTCAGTATTTTGGGTGTTCAACGATTGGTATCAAAGATTGGTTCTTTCAATTGGATTGATCACTGAGGTAGATCTTGGTGTTGAGCACATGGCTAAAAGGAAATATCATATTCCTTTGGAAAATATTATCCCTAGAGGATTTACTAAAGAAGATTGCATAGTGGACATGGAAGGAGAACTCAAATCAGCTCTTGATGATTTGGATAAAGCAAAAGTTGAGAACAGATATCTAAAAAAGGATCTTGGTGATGCAAATGAGTGCAATAAGAAGCTAAGGGAGAAACTCAAGAGAGCTACAGATAGAATCAATGGTGTAGGAGCATGGGGGTGGACAGGCAATCAACACCACCCAAAAATATTGTTGGTTTGATTTTCTTCAAATTTTGGTTTGTTTTATTTTGTTTGGTTTTCCTCTCTTCAAACAATGCCTAAACATCTTAGATTTGATGACGAGCAATGTTGTTTCATAAAGTGTGATGAAATATTTTAAGCAAATATTAATGGTTGGTGTAAAGACAATCTCTTTTATCTCTTGTCTTCATCCTCACATGTAATGGGACAAAGCATGGATATTCCGCTATAGTTGTTGTGACTACCTAATGGACATGTATGCGAAGTGTGAAGGTGTAAAAGTTTTGACTTGGCATTTAACCTAAGATGAACTTATTATATTTGATGGGATTGATTGAAAAAATTGAATTCAATATTAAGTAATGCCTTTTCAAGAAGACCATAATCGAAGGAAGGTTAGAGGCCACAGGTGTGAGAGAGAAATGAAGCTGATATGCTTAGAAAATAAAGAGTTCGTCAAAGAAATAAAAAAAGTATATGGGCATATTGAAATATGAACAGGAGGTGTCAAGTGATAGAGGGAAGAGCAGAGGTTGGAAAAGCTTAGAGTTGCACAAATTGAAGGAAAAGTGTGAAATCAAGAGGGGGGTATGCAACCAGCTAAAGAGGGCGGCACTTGAGAAGATATTGTAAAGGAAAAAGAAGTTGAGTCAATGCAAGCATTTTAGGTTAATTGTTGTTGAGAACAGAGTTTGGAAGGAGCACAGTGACCGCAGATTGTCTTGTAAATTAAGCAGAGAAGGAATGTGCAGTGGAGAATGGAAGGATATGATCAATATAGCCCAAAACTTGAACAAAGTTCTAAAAAAACTTGAGAGGTCAGCATATGCCAAAAAGTGAGAGGTCGATTGGCTTGATTTATAGGAATTTAATTCCTTAGTGTAGAAGACAGGAATGTTCGATAGCATAGAAAAGAAAAAACATGGTGAATAGAAAGGGAGGCATCGGATAGCAATCCATATGCAGAACATGGTCAGATGGAGACTACCTTTTCAAATGTGTCAAGTTGGTTGTAGGTACAGGTTCACGCCTCCGGAAGGGAGGGGAAGTATCACTCAAGATAAGAGTTATGGTCTGGTAACCCTTAGTGAGTCTAGTTGAGCTTTCACAAACTCACTTTTAGAATGGTCAAGTCAAGTCAATAGATATGGGAAAAAGGTAAGATATCTTGATTTGGTTGTTTAGAAGAGTTTTTGTTTGATTGTGAGTTCATGCTTGAATAAGTTGTTTGAGCTTCTTTGTATTCATGAATACTTCTTTAAGTGTACAATTGATGAGATATATATAGGATGTATATACACATACATATACACATGACTATGATGAACTCACACATGAGTAAAGACGTACATAAGTATATGTAGATAAATGTATCTATGCATGCTTATGGAAGGAATACTCATATGCATGAGAATAGTGAATAAACAAAGTGGCATGTATATATATGTATATATGTAAATCAATATTATTGTTTTTATGTATGTTTGAAGATAATGTTATATACATATATATGTGTGTGTGTGTGTATGTATGTATACAATGAATATATATGTATATGTGTATATATATTGATATACATGTATGTATTGACGTGAAGGCAATGTCCATACAAGTACATATATGTGTGTGTGTACAATATTAACTTGAATAGTAATGGATATAAGTTTATGCATTCAAATATTGAATTATGTATATTTATAATCATATGAGTTGATATATTTATATATATATAAATATATATACATATATATAATAACATGTTAAATTATATATATATATATTATTGATAAAATGTAATATATGAATAAGCGTTGAATATATATTAAGCGCTGATGTTTTAAATGCCAAGTGCATACTATACAAACTATAGTATATAGTGCACATCTTATATAGTGTTACATGCAACAATAAAGAGTGTGCACTAAAGGCAGTGTTGTAAACATTTATCATGAATTACCATGCTTTGCAAATGGAATGCAACATAATAGAAGGTGTGTGGGAAAAGATATAAGACATAGTCAAGAGTATTGAAGGCAATTTGGAATGCATTGAAAAGCTTTGACTTGGTATTTTATCTATAAACACCAAACAACATGTAAGAAGTTTATGTGGCGCCAAATTATGAATAACTACATTGCTTTAGAAGTTTGTTTTATGAGCTATGTCTAGTGATGGAAACCAAATTGAATTGGAGAATAAGTCAAGTAGAAGCTGTCATGGATTAAGTCGACCTATTTGATTACTTACCTTGCATATCTCAAATGCATTCTTGTTGTCTATGAATGAAGCAACCTATTGTGCTATTTTCTTGAATCTTAAATTAGAAATCTGCCACATTTTATTTACTATGTTGAGTCGAATCAAATAAGCTGAGAAGTGTTGATTCATTTACCTTGCTTCTAACCTCTAGATGTTGATTATTGTGTATAAACAAGAGGCATTCTTTACCTCAAAGGGACACATATCTGCACTGTGGTATTATTTTCTGAGAGCTGCTTTATTTTTTTTGAGTTTTATGAGAATTAGAGGGTGGTTTTACAAGAGATTTATAGTGATAATTTGTGACGGTATTTGAGAGGAGTGGAAGTAATTTGTTATCAAAGTTGCAAGTTGATTTGAGGAGGCTAGGATTGTAAACTAGATAGATCAAATTGGAGATTTATACTCACAGGCATGCTAAATTTTACTCTTCTATGCTTGACTGAATTTAGAATGATTATGTGAAATGCTTGTTTTGTTTGGAAAACGTATTTTGTTTTTAGGGAAAGATTGTTTTCAACCTGTATGAAATTGAAGTCACTAGTTGTTTATAGTATTGAATTCTCTATTGATTGTGTGTGTACATACTCCATATTAAGGAGTAGGTGTATTTATATATAGTAAAAAGTACTTCAATTGAGTGGATTCTATATAGCTAAAACTAGTTTTGATTTGGTAAGTTATGGAAACACATGTTTAAACCTAATAAAAGTTAGTGAACTTAATGTATATAGGTTGTTCTTGGGGTTAAAGATTATCCAATAGAGGGAATTGCCTATGCATAGAATATGAATGGTCTTAACAAATCGAGCTAGAATGGTGGATGAGTGTGTGACATCCATTCCAAATTAGGGGTGATGAATACTTTGGCCAAAGTGGTGTAATTCGTCACCGGTTACACTATCAATTCATTGTGTTACCTATTAGCATGCTAGTCTGATATTGTCATACACGTAGAATATAGATAAGTTGTATGGTAAAGTTCTAGTTATGTAGGACACAACACCAACTCAGGAATGGCTGGTATTTTGTGTTTTCCAGACCAAATCTCTTCGTCAAAGGGTAGGGCCGTCTTACCATATGTGGTAGATGTGTAGGGGACCACATTTAGTCTAAGGATGGCAAAAAAATGTTTGAGTGATGCTTCTCCTCTTAGTCGATGAGCCAAGATTTGAAAGGGGATTTCCCAGATCAATTGTATTTCTAGTGCCAATGAAGCTTCGATGAGCTAGTATGTTCTTGAATCTATTTCTTTGAAAGATGGAAAATGTATTTTGTGTCTAGATTATGAAATCATTTCTTTGGAAATATTGTACATTTCGTTGAATGAAATGAGGAGGATAATTTGTTACTATCTTATGTGCATTTTATCTTTTTTGAAAAGAATTTTTTTTATCATTATGTGTTTAGCCATTAGATTAAATTCGCATGTGGTAAAACATAGGAAAATTACTGAGATGAGCAAGATAGAATATCTTGTGTATGAATGTTTTCTCTTTTGAAAAGTTTTCAATATATTAAGTGGACCATAATAGGATCTAATAAAGATGAACCTTCTAGTATAACGTTTTCTTGAAAGGATGGTGAGAACAAGGACTAATCTTGGAGAAAGTCAGAAAGTTGGACAAGGTTCAGATAATATTGAAACCAATTTGGACTGTATCTTGGCCATCATGGATAAAACTAGGGAAAGGATAGAAAATCTTGAACAAGAAGTGAAAAGGAAAGAAAAAGAACATGAAGTTCCACTAGGTGAAGAGGAAGAAATACCTAATGAGGATGGAGAGAATTCTCATGACCTTAATCAATTCAACATAGGGAAGAAGAATCTCTTTCCAAATCTAAAAGTAGCAAAAGAAAACATGTTGCAACTGAGTTGTCCAAGGATATGAGAAAAGTTACCTTTCCAAAATTTGAGGGAAGAACCAATGGAGATGAGGTTGAGGCTTGTTTAATTCAAATGAAAAAATATTTTGAGATCAAAAACTATTTTGAGGTCAACAAGGTCTTTTGGGGTGCATTCCAGTTAGCGGGAGAAGCTTCTAACTGGTGGATGAACAAAAAGATGGAACTTGCTCTTAATTCTCAAAATTTAACTTGGAATGAGTTTGCTGAAATATTTCGGAAAATATGGCTACCCAAAGTCTTTTATGACCAAAAATTGACTGATTTCCAAAATTTGAAGCAAGGTGATATGTCGATGAACGAATACTGGGAAAAGTACACTCATCTTCTGAAGTATGTACCGATGTACCAAAAGGATGAACGTTTTCGAATTAGAAAGTTCATCATGGGGCTAAATAGCTCAATTGGTGGTGAAGTGGATGTACATGGTTTAGCTACTATGGATATGGTATATGAAAAGGAAATCAAGCAAGAGAAAAAGCTTAAAGACATTTCAATCCACTGAGAGAATAGAAACTGAAAGAAGTTTGATGGGTCTCAAGTAAATCAAGCTCCAAGGAAGTCTATTGGAGCTCAAGGGTCTCAAAGGAAAGGAAATAAGGGATCTCGTAACAACTGGAACGAACCAAGAAGAGATCGTCAAGGAAACAACAACAATTTCAACAATACTAGAGGAAATGTCAATAAATTTGACAAGTTTGCAAGAAGGGACCCGTAGAAGGATTCTTTACTTGTGGAGGGGATCATTATGTTGCTCAATGTCCCAACAAGCCTTCAGTATCTCAAGAAAATAGAAATTCTCTTCCTCCACAATGAACTACATTCCAGCAGAAGATCCATCCAGCCTTGGACAATCAACAAGATGAATATCAAGTCACACTAGTGGAAACTCTAGGTATTTTGTTTGGTATACCTGAACTATACTAATTGATACTGCAGCAACAAAAACATTTGTTTCACCTAGATTAGCTAATCAATTATCTAGAAAAGTTGGATTTATGGAAAAGTCTTGGGTTGTTGAGTATGCAAGCCAGACAAGAGCAACAGTGAATCAACGTTTGTTCGAAGCCAAGGTAGAACTTCCTAGTTTCTCAATTGAAGTAAACTTGTACGTAGCACCCATAGGATCTTATGATGTCATTCTAGGTATGAATTGGATATGGAAGCATAAAGCTAAAGTGGATTGTCATTCCAAGGTAGTGGAGTGTCTTGATCTAGGAAATTGGGTGACATTGCAAGGAATGCCAAGAGAGATTAAGTTGAGACAAATTTCTGCCATGCAAATGCTTAGAGCAAAAAGGAAAGGTTGCCAACTATTTGCAGTCAAAATAGAAGAACTCAAGGAAATCACTCCTCAAGATAAAGTCATGGATTGTGAACCACAATATTCTCTAGAGATTAAAGAAGGAGAAATGGTGGAATCTGGAGAAACAGATATGGAGAAATGTCCCATTCTACTAAAAATTTTGGATGTATTTCCAGATGAGTTACCTAGATTACCTCCCAAGAGGGTATTTGATTTCTCTATTGACATTGTACCAAGATTTGAACCTAATCCAAGGTGCCCTATAGAATGACTACGGCGGAATTAATGGAACTCAAGGCACGATTGGAAGAGTTGTTATCTAAGGGATTGATAAGACCCAATGTTTCACCTTGGGGTGCAACTGTGATCTTAGTGAAGAAGGATGGGACACTACACTTGTGTATTGATTATCGGATGCTTAATAAAACTATGATAAAGAATAAATATTTGTTGCCATGTATCTATGATGTATTTGATCAAATGCGAGGAGCAATTGTGTTTTCAAATATTGATTTGTAATCAGGTTACCATCAACTGAGAATCAAAGATGAAGACATATTCAAAATTGTCTTTAGAACTAGATACATGCAATATGAGTTTACAGTCTTACCTTTCAGACTTACTAATGCACCTATGGCATTTATGAACCTAATGAACAATGTTTTTAGGGATTGCTTGGATAGGTTTGTTTTAGTATTCTTGGATGATATCTTAATTTATTCCAAGGATGAAGAGGGGCATTGCAAACATTTAGAGATAGTTCTCCAGTGGTTAAGAGAACATAAACTATAGGAAAACCTCTCTAAGTGTACCTTCTTTCAGAAAGTGCAATATTTTGATCACGTAATTTCAGTCGAAGGAATTTCAATGGATCCAACTAAAATAAAAGGGGTGTTATAATGGTCAGTACCTAAGAACGTACCAAAGGTTAGAAGTTTCATGGGTTTGGTTGGCTACTATCAAAAGTTTGTTGCAAACTTTTCCAAGATAGTTTTTCCTATTACTTCATTGCAAAGGAAAGGAAAGAAGTTTGAGTGGACAGAAAAATGTCAAATGGTGTTTGATCTACTCAAGGAGAAGTTGACTATGGCTCTGATATTGAAGGTACCAGATTCAAAGGGTAACTTCATTGTCATCACAGATGCGTCAGGAGAAGGAATAGGTGGAGTGTTTATGCAAGAAGGGAAAGTCGTAGCTTATAAATCAAGAAAGTTGAAGCCCTATGAGCAAAATTATACATCACATGATTTAGAGTTAGTGACAATTGTTCATGCATTGCAGATGTGGAGAAATTATTTGCTTGGGAAGTCATTTGAACTAAAGACTGGTCATCATGGTCTTAAGTATTTGTTTACTCAACCCAATCTAAATGCACGATGACGAAGATGGTTAGAGTTGATATCTGATTATGACTTCAATATCAACTATATCAAGAGAAAAGAGAATCAAGTTGTCGATGCCCTAAGTCACATAAGGCATATCGCCTCAATGGTATCCATTCAAACTGAATTTAAGGGTCAAGTATTGCAGAAATCCAAGGGTGACAAGTACTATGAGCAAGTTGAGTAAGCACTCGTGGATAATCTGCAAGATGCAAGGTATGAAGGATTTCATTTTGAACCTAGTGGATTGTTAAGGTTTAAAGGAAGAATTTTTGTGCATAATTATGAAGAGTTGAGAAATCTGGTGTGGAAAGAAGTGCACAAAGCACCATATTATAAACATCTAGGTGTGACTAAGATGTTGGCTGATGTGAAGCCATTATATTTTTGGAAAGGGATGAAAGGAGACACTGCTAGATTTATAGCAAGATGCTTAGAGTGTCAAAGGATGAAAGTTGAACATCATCACCCAGCAAGTCTTTTGTATTCTCATGTTGTTCTTGAGAGGAAGTGGCAAGTCATTAATATGGAATTTGTGCAAGGTCTTCCTATGTCAAAGAATAAGCACAATGCCATTATGGTGGTAGTGGAAAAACTTACCAAAGTAGCACATTTTATTCCTGAAACTTTAATGGCGAGAACTCATGTCATAGCTTGAAAATTTGTTCTAGAGGTGTTTAGATTACAAGGAATTCCTAAAAAATATTATTTTAGATAGGGATGCTCATGTGACATCTAGGTTTTGGCAAACCTTGTTTTCCTCACTTGGAACTCAATTGAATATAAGTTATGCATATCATCCAGAGACAGGTGGGAAAACTGAAAGGGTGAATCAAGTATTAGAAGACCTACTCAGAATGTATTGCATGGATCAACAATACAAGTGGGAAGATTACTTGCCTTTAGTGGAGTTTGCATATAACAATTCCTATCATTCTGCGATTAGGATGGCTCCTTTTGAAGCATTGTATGGTTGAAAATGTCGAGAACTCCTATAAGTTGGTATAAGCTAGAAGATAAGATAAGTCTTGGACCAAAGATGTCAGAAATGGAAGAGCAAGTTGGAATTATTAAGCAAAGACTGGCTGAAGTTAATGATAGGCAGAAAAACTATGCAAATCTAAAAGAGTACCTAGAAAATTTGAAGTAGGGGAAAATGTGTTGTTGAGAGTAAAACCTCAAAAGAGTTCCATCAAGTTTGGGAAGTTATCCAAACTAGCTCCGCAATACGTAGGTCCATTTGAGGTTCTAAAGGAAGTAAACCTTGATGCTTACCAAATTATGTTGCCACCAACTCTAGCACAAATGCATAATGTCTTTCATGTTTCATACCTAAAGAAGTATATACCAAGTGATAATCATGTCATTTATTGAAATGCTTTACAAGTATAGGACCCAGGAGTAGTAAGAATCGAACCTATTAAGGTACTCAGAACGTGTAAGCTTCGCTTACGTAACAAAGAGGTTTTACAGTGCAAAGTCCAATGAGACCAGTACTTAGAAGATTTCGCTACTTGGGAAGACTATGCTAAAATAGAGCAAAAGTTTCCACATGCTTTACATGCTTTTGAGAGTTCTTGAAAATAATATTATGTTTTATGCTTTATGTCTATGTTTGCTACATAAGATCATTGGGGACGATGATTCACAAGCGGGGAATATGTTACACCCCGTTGTGTATTTACCTAGTTACTTTTACCTAGCTAGATGAAATACTTGCATATTGTTGAAAATGAAGGTGAAATTGTAGCTCAAAACTTGTAAACTTGTGAGACTGTAGATTTAATTAAGTGTTCTTTGTTACAATTCTTTGTGTATGATTATTTGTTTAGATCAATTTAACCAATTGTAGAAAGAGATAGAAGATTGTAAAAGAATGAGACAAGAAGATAGAAGTGACACAACATATACGTGGAGAAACCCTTTTGGGAAAAAACTCCACTAGAATCAATAGTGCTTATATTATTTAACCTTAGAACAAGATTACAATAATACTGTATCAATCCTTGATTGATATGCTTCCTTTGCCTTCAACAATCATTTTTCACAACCTATAGTAAACTCACATTGGAACTCTCATATACTTGTTGCAATTACAAACTATCCATGCATTCCAAGTGACCAAGCATGAATCCACACATCCCATGCCATGCTTCAAACCCTCACACATGCACAAGCTCAACTTGCAAACCTACAGCAAACTCGCATTCACTTGCTACAATAAATAGACAAATAATGAGCATGTAAACTCAATAAGAGTTGTACTATACAAGAGCTTAAATCTCCTCTCAAAAATCTACGCCTAGATTGTGCAAGTAGAGTTCCACAATGTAATCTGAAGTCAAACCAAAGTTTTCCTCAATTTAGGCACCCCAAACTAAACACTTAACTGAACTTTGGTCAAGAAAATATCTTGCAAGCTTCACCTCAAAGTTGGCGCCCAAGAATGGCTCACTTGACTGAGCCTTGTAAATATCTTCTCATGCAAAAGGTGTTAATTGAAAGATGCCAACTTGGGCACCCAAGGTGGTCCCAAGTCAATCTTAGTTAACTGAAACATATCTCTCCACCAATTCATGCAAACATTATGCATGATTGATCATCTCCACTTAAAGTCAATCTTAGTTAACTGAAACATATCTCTCGACCAATTCATGCAAACATTATGCATGATTGATCATCTCCACTTAACTGAATATATCCAATTGTTATCTGTCGTGCAACTGAAGTCATTAATCATGCAACTCAGGTCAACTAGCATTCAACTTAAACTAACTACATGCAACTAAAGATAACTGAACCATAACTTAATTGAATTGAACTGAACTGAACTCCACTCATGTAAATATCAATCCCTAATTTGTAGGATCTTTACATGCATTACTGAAGTGTTATCAATCCTCCAAACAGTTAACTTAAGCAAGGTGGGTTCCACCTTCCATGTGGGTGCCCCATGTGCTCCTCTCTTGTAGGAGCTCTTCTTGGACGTCCCCGCATGTTCCTATCATTTAGGAATAATCACAAATGTCAATTTACATGTTCATTTCATTCGAAATTAATCTCTTTCTAATCCTAGTGTTGGGGAACACGTTCCAAGGACTTAGGAGATACCTGAAATATGTTTAAGATTGCAAATAAATGGCATCATATTCCCAACACATATGTGTGTGTGTTTGTAACTTTGATGGAAAAAAAATGTGAATGTACTTTATTTGTATGAATCATTGGAAATATAATGAATAAATGGTTGATTCAATTATCGCAAATGTGCCAAGTTGGTTACAGGTACAAGTTTGTGCCTCCGGAAGGAAGTGGAAGTATCACTCAAAAGAAGAGTTTTGGTATGGTAACCCTTAATGAGTCTAATTGAGCTTCACACAGTCACTTTTAGAATGGTCAAGTCAAGTCAATAGATACGGGAAAAAGGTAAGATACCTTGGTTTGGTTGTTTAGAAGAGATTTTGCTTGATTGTGAGTTCATGCTTGAATAAGGTGTTTGAGTTTGAGTTTCTTTGTATTTATGAGTACTTTAAGAGTACAATCGATGAGATATATACATAGGATGTATATACACATACATATACACATGTCTACGATGAACAAAGAAACATGTATATATATATATATATATATTTAGTGTATATATGTTAGTCGATATTATTTTTTTATCTATGTTTGAATGCAAAGTTATATATATACCCACAATGAATATATATGTATATATGCATATATATATTGATATGCGTGTATGTATTGACGTGAAGGCAACGTCCATACAAGTATATTAATATATATAAATATACATATGTATGTATGTATGTATGTATATACTATTAATTTGAATAGTAATGGATATAAATTTATGCATTTGAATATTGAATGACATTTATAATCATGAGTTGATTGATCTATATATATATATAATAAGCGTTGATGTTTTAAATGTCAAGCGCATACTAAACAGACTATAGTATATAGCACACATCTTATATAGTGTTAGGCGCAGCAATAAAGAGAGTGCACTAAAGGCAGCGCTGTAAATATTTATCATGAATTACCATGCTTTGCAAATGGAACACAACATAATAGAAGGCGTGTGGGAAAAGATATAAGAAATAGTCAAGAGTATTGAAGACAATTTGAAATGCATTTAAAAGATTTGACTTGGTCTTTTATCTGTAAACATCAAACAACATGTAAGAAGTTTATGTGGTGCCAAATTATGAATAACTGCATTGTTTTAAAAGTATGTTTTATGAGCTCTTTCCAGCAATGGAAACCAAATTGAATTGGAGAATAAGTCAAGTAGAAGCTAGCATGGATTAAGTCGACTTGATTGATTATTTACCTTGAATATTTGAAATGCATTCTCGTTGTCTATGAATGAAACAACCTGTTGTGCTATTTTGATGAGTCTTAAGTTAGAAATCTACCACCTTTTATTTATTATGTTGAGTCGAATCAAATAAGTTGAGAAGTGTCTATTCATTTACCTTGTTTCTAGCCTGCAGATGTTGATTTTTGTGTATAAATAAGAGACATTCCTTACCTCAAAGGGACGCATATTTGCACTCTATTTTTTTTTCTAAGAGTTGCTCTATTTTTTCTGAGTTTTGTGAGAGAGTTAGAGGTGGTTTTACAAGAGATTTATTGTGAGAATTTGTGAGGGTATTTGGGAAGAGTGGAAGTAATTTGTTGTCAAAGTTGCAAGCAGATTTGAGGAGCCTAGGATTGGAAACCAACTAGATCAAATTGGAGCATTATACAAGTACAGGCATGTTGAATCTTACTCTTTCATGCTTGATTGAATTTAGAATGATTATGTGAAATGCTTGTTTTGTTTGGAAAACATATTATGTTTTTAGAGAAAGATTGTTTTCAACCTATGTGAAATTGAAGTCACATGTTTATAGTATTGAATTCTCTATTGCTTGTGTGTTTGTACATACCCCATATTAAGGAGTAGGTGTATTTATATATAGCAATAAGTACTTCAGTTGAGTGGATTCTATTTAGCTAAAGCTAGTTTTGATTTGGTAGGTTATGGAAACACATGTTTAAACCTAATAAAAAAGTCATAGTGAACTTAGTGTATATAGGTTCCTAGGGTTAAAGATTATCCAATGGAGGGAATTTCCTATGGATAGAATACGCATGGTCTTAACAAATTGAGCTAGAATGGTGGATGAGTGTGTGACGTCCATTCTCAATTAGGGGTGATGAATACTTTGGCCAAAGTGGTGTAATTTGCCACTGGTTACACTATTAGTTCATTGTATTACCCCTTAGCATGCTAGTCTGAGATTGTCATACATGTAGAATATAGATAAGTTGTATGGTAAAGTTCTAGTTATGTAGGACACAACACCAACTTAGGAATGGCTAGTATTTTGTGGTTTCCAAACCAAATCTCTTCGTCGAAGGGTAGGGCCATCTTAACATATGTGGTAGATGTGTTGGGGACCGCAGTTAGTCTAAGGATGGCAGAAAAGCGCTTGAGTGATGCTTCTCCTCTCAATCGGTGAACCAAGATTTGAAAGGGGATTTCTTGGATCAATTGTGTTTCTAGTGCCAATGAAGCTTAGGTGAGCTATGTATGTTCTTGAATCTATTTCTTTGAAAGATGAAAAATGTATTTTGTATCTAGATTATGAAATCATTTCTTTATAAATATTGTACATTTCATTGAATGTAATGAGAAGGATAATTTATTGCTATCTTATGTGCATTTTATCTTGTTTGAAAATAATTCTTTTTATTGTTATGTGTTTAGCCATTAGATTAAATTCGCTTGTGGCAAAACATAGGAAAATGACTGAGATGAGCAAGGGGCATGTTACACAAACAATGTTGAAAAGAAAGATGACAAGAAGGGTAATGTCAGATAGATCCAAAACTAGAAGAAAGACATCAAGAGACCACCTATCAGACAACCAAATGCACAAAGGTTCCTATCTTTTAATGGTTATTGTTATTACTATAATAAGTTTGGACATAAAGTTGTAGAATGTAGAAGTAGAATGAATCGGTATTTTCAATCATTTCTCGGTCAGTGTTATACATGCAATAGATTTGGTCATAGAGCTAGAAAATCCAAAAATCACATGATGAATGGTTACAATAAAGGCATGATGTCTCAATCTTTTAGTGGCTACTGTTATGCATGCAATGGATTTGGGCATAAGGCTAATGAATGCAGAGCTAGAATGGGTGGAAGTAAGCTTGTTCAAAAAGGTGTCATATGTCACAAATGCAATAAACCAGTACACAAAAAGGTTATGCATGCAATGGATTTGGGCATAAGGCTAATGAATGCAGAGCTAGAATGGGTGGAAGTAAGCTTGTTCAAAAAGGTGTCATATGTCACAAATGCAATAAACCAGGACACAAAAAGGTTTTACAGAAGCAAAAATGTGAAACCCCCTGTTTCACAAAAGAAGGTTGATCTGACAAAGAATGTGGATCTGCTGGAGATGAAGGAAATGAACAAGATCTATAAAAAGAAAGAAGAAAGTGAAATAAAGGATGAGTCCTTGTTGCAGATGTTTCCTCCAAAAACTAATTGAAGATCTTTGGCTCAGGGGGAGTTTTAGCAGAAGATCCTTAATCCCCTGCCAAAGTTGTGGTATTGATGTTCTCAACACACTGTTATATGTGTGTATCAATATGGTGGATCTATTGATGGCATTTCCGGTCTTCGAAAAAGGGTTTTATATGTTTTTTCACATATGAAAAGTTTATTTGCAATCATGCATTTGAAGAGTGAAGAGCAGAGAAGGTTATTCGAAGAGATTTGAAATTGTTGTGTGAAACCTTAACAATAGAAGAATTTGAAGGTATTTATCATTTCCTACTAAAACCCTAGTTTTAGAAGTAGGTTCACAATGTTTACTCAAGTAAGTGATGTCTTGGAACGTCCAAGACCTAATTTTAGGAAACACCCCTTCAAATCCATGGAAACAGATCTGGAAGGCTCATTTTTGAGAATTTTGTATGGTGTAATCATATTGAGGATGTGCGAATGTATATTCATGTGAAATTGGAAGAATATGATCATACCAAGATAACGGATTATTGGATAAATGAGTTCACCGAAGATGTTTTTGAGTTGAAACCAGAATTTGAGAGCCTAACAGAGATGAAGTTGGATGTATGGAACAATTATCCGAACTTCTGTTATGAGAATGCATGGGTTAAGTATGTGTTGAAGTGCATCCATGACAAGTTTATGTGGTTGGATATTTTGCATTTAATCAATAAGCAAGCTATCAAGGCAGTTACTAGTTTACGCTATGAAGGACTCAATCCGCCGATGAAGGTAGTGAAGAATGAGATGGTTATGAAGCTCTCTGAAGCAAAATTCAACAAGTGTGACCTCACAATGAAGGATATAGATGATCTGGTAATTAAATATGCATCCATGATGCTCAGTTACAAGATTTACTACACTATTAGAGACAATTTGGTGTTAGCAACTACTATTCATACTACTCACCAGATGGTGAAAGAAGGTTTGGACATAGATCTATGCGAACTCTTGAGACAATAATCGATGGAGAATCTTTAGAAGACAAAAGTGTCTCAGTACTCATTTCGGTTTGGTACCCTAATCATATGTTTTTTGTTTTACTTTCTCGGAGAATTGCCTTGTGCAAAGAATGATGTATGGTTGTATAGTATTCCTATTGCAATTCAAATTAGGGATCACTTAAGAAGGTTTGGAAGCATAGAAAATCAGGATAGCATGCTATGGAGTTTCTTTCAGACCTTTCAAGAGAAGATGCAAGAAAGAGAAAGGATTCTCAAGAGTGTTGTTGAAAAGTACAAGAATATAACCTTTATGGTTACTAAGGATGAATGCATTATGGAAACAGTGTAACCCAGAACAGTCTAGATTCTATAAATGGGTTATGAAGTGGCAGAAGATTTAATCACAGGTTTGCAAATCTTATGTTGAGCAAACTGAGAGACTCTATTGTAGATAGGTTTGGAACCTATGAGGAGATATCTAGTGAAGTGCATCTGAAGCACAAAGAAAAGGAAATAAAGAAAAATGAAGGCAAAATTGGAAGAGATTGTTGGTTCCAAGAGGTTATGGAGAAGATCAAAGTCCCTTCTGTTGATTCGCAGGGTATACCAAGCATTATAAGGTCCATCAAGACTTCTACTCCCTCTCCATTTGTTTCAAAAGTCTTTGGAACGAAGTCTGCAGCTACTACCAAGAAGAAAGCTACACCCAATGCCCCTACAACACAACAAAAGCCTCCGCAGAGAAGAAGAAAAGAGAAAGCTACAAGAGAGAGGTATGTAGGCTATGATGGTGAAGGAGGACCTAAGTTGGTCTGGAAAAGGAAGCTCAATATCTCTCGAGTAGAGACAAGTGAAAAGAGAATCAAAGTTGACATTGTTGATACAGGGAGCAAAGAAGTAGAGAAGCAAAAGGAGGCATTTGTCAGTCAGAAGAGAGAAATGAGATCCAATGAAGGAGAAAAGTCTCCTAAGGGCAAGGGAAAAAGCAAGAAGAATAAATCCCCTTTGGTAAGGGAGCACAGCCCTCTAAAACTAGATGCTTTGTTTAATAGTATTGCAAATTTTGGTTTGTTGAAAGAAACTACACAAATGTATCTAGATGAAAACATTGAAAAATAAGGCCACAATTGAAGAGGCCATTGTAAAGTACATGGTTGCATTCAATACCAATCTAAGTGAAATTGAAAGTCAACTTCTAGATGACTTAAAAGGTGTCTTGAGTGCAAAAAGACAAGAGGCATTCAATGAGGATGCAAAATAAGGACTTTTCTTTGGAGAAGATTGGATCTTCTCTCACCGATGAGGACAAGGCAAGATTGGCTCAAGTTTACAATACGGAATTCAAAACTAAGCAAAGAGTTAGCACCCTGATGAGTAGGGATAAAGAAGACAAAAAGGTTGAAGGATGAAACACTACAAAAGGTTACAGATCTGGCGAAGAAGTTAGACATATCTCCAAATGATGAGACTAGAATGGAGCATGATATATCTACTCCAAAGGTCAATGAACCTAAGAATGCTAAACAAGAATGTGTCTGGACCTAAGAATGATCAAGAAGCCATGATAACAGATAATGTCCCTTTGGTAGAAGAGAATGTTGTTGCAAAAGATAAGAGTAATGTTGCCCCGGAGAAGGAAGAATCTCAAGTAGAACAAGTATTGCCTCTCCCGAATGTGCAAAACAATGCAAAACAGAAGGAAGAAGAAAAACAAAAGAACCCGGAGAACTTTGAGGTGTAGAAAGATGAAAAGTTGCAAAGGAAGAGAAGAGTGTGAAAGAATTCTCTGACAGTGGAGAGCAAGAGGAGAGAGAAAAAGGAAGAGAAGCACTCAAATGGTTTGTGAATCCTTACACATGTCGACAAGGATAGGTTGACATGGATAAAATATCTCCCTTACACAAGTTGCAACTTGGTGATGCATTTCATGCCTTTGCTAGAAAGGAGATTCCACAAACCCACCAAAAGAATGCAAAGATGATACACGAAGTTGTTAAAGTGTTGCAAGACTACATTCCCAACGCCACCATTGATGAATTTGTGTCTAGTATACAACAACTAAGGCTCCTCCTTGATTCCTTCGAGGAATATTCTACCGGCATAGAAAAGAAGTTGGAAAAGGAAGTGAATAAGAAGATAAATGATAAGAGATTGGCATAGGCTTTTGAAAAGTGTGCTACATCGCATGTTAAGTTGCAGAGCAATTTAAAGGATATTCAGAATTGTGTAGAGGAAGCAAAAGTTGCGCTTTAATTTTGCTTGAAATGTTATGTTTCAATGAAGAGCCTAAAGGACCAGATGGACTCAAATGAGTCTCAGATTATAAAGCCCTTCGGAGCGTATGATCCTATGAGAGATGCAAATGGAACAACAAGGATAACAATAGAGAATCTGTATGGTCAGTTTTTCAGCTATAGGAGAAAAAGGAGAAAATAATAATACAGTATAGTCAACTCAGAGACCTAGTAAGTGCAAGGCTTACTTCTCTGACTAGAATTTTGGCTGATGCGGAGAAGTTGCTACAATAAAATCATGTACCTAGCTCTCCAGAAGAAGGTGAAGAGCTCCATTTGAAGTTTGAAAATATGAGCAGACTAATTGTCTTTGCTAAGAAGGAATGGAATGGGAGACAACAAAGAAGGTTCTAGAGCCACACCTTGCAATTTTGTATAGATAGCTTTTCAAACAGTTTTGCAATATACCTTTTTGGTCAGTTTTGTTGGAGAAGAGATGTGTATAGGAGTGAAGTAGTAAGGGGGAGTTATTCCCATGTACATACAGGTATATATCTTCAAACAGGGAGAACAGTAGAAAGCCAAACAGTTTGATATTAAGGGCCCCTTTGCCCTTGATGTCAAAGGGGGAGAAGATTGGAAGCTTGAGCAGTGTTGATCTCAATGACAAAGGGGGAGATTGTTGCAAGTGTGCTACAAGTGTTGTCATTGATGTCAACAAAATGGAGATGGTTGTATATGGAGATTGATGTAAGCTTGTGTATGTTACATATGTTGTCATTGATGTATAGTGTGAAGAGATAGTTGAGTAGGAAGAATGATGAAGATTGATAAGCATAGTAGTATATGGTGATTGCCACTAACCTATTGAACAAATGCAAAAGTGTTGGTCTGGAGAAGACCAGATGATTTGGGTATTTGCCTAAGTCCATAATATAGTTTATCAATGTTCAGAGAACCAGTCTTTTGGTTTGCATTGCTCCATCATGAAGAATTTGGTTATACAGTTTTGAGGTGATGAAGGTGTATGTTGGAAGACTCTAAATCCAAAGTTTCATGATCTAATGTCTTCTACAGACAATGTTAATAGTGACAAAATATCAGTCTAGTTATGCTAGTGTAACTGTGACACCATGTATGATCAAGTGTTTACAAGTGTCTAAAGTGTCTTTGTTCCAAGGATCAAGTGTTTTGGTTGTTAGCATGTCAAGTTGTGAGTAGACATATGGTTCATTCTATTGTTACTTCACCAGTGATGTTGACCTAAGTATTTTGGGTTGTGCGGAGATGAGTAGAGTTTGGAGCGGCATTATGGGAATAATTATAGGTCATGTTGACCTATCTTAATGTGTTATATGTGTTGGTTACCTTTACAAGGCGTGTATGATTGAGTTTTGAGGGGGCAGGATGACGCATTGCATGGTGTATGTTTTAGGTCGACCTAATTAATGTTTGGTTGGTTGTGGTATATATACAAGGTTAATTCCTTGTGTGATGATGAAACGAGTGATGCAAGATAATTGTGTGTGAAATTCAGAGCAAGGGAGTGTGAAATGTTTTTGAAATGAAGAATGAAGTGTATTAAGTCAATATTCTATGCTTTAGTGGAACTGTATCCCCAACATATGTCAGATGTATTGTTAGCAATTCATACCTGGCAGTGAGCCACCTTTCTTCTCTCTTTCTATTCTAAGCAATGAGCCCTTTGGTAATTAGTTTTTCTTCTTTTGGACAACGAGTTCTTGGACAATGAGTCCACCAATTGTATCAAACTTTGTAACCGGTTACAATATCTATATTGTGAGCTAATCCTCACCATGGTTTTTCCCTTTTTGGGTTTTCCACATAAATCTGGTGTTCTTGTGTTCTTTGATGTGATGCATGCTTTCCATGTTCCTTTCCATTACTACAAGTTTAATGAGATGTATTGAATGAATGTTTATTAAGAGTACTAATTCACCCCCCCCCTCTCAATATTTCGAGTGTTCAACACCTAGGAGACCCATCTATTTCCTTCAGCAATCCCCACATTTGTTCCATCCATAGCCTCAGCTCAAGGTTTTTTATTTCTTCATGCAAAATTCATATGAAGCCAGCCACGAATTCCTCTCCAAAGACTCATTTCTTTCATTTCCTAGGAGCAATGATAATCTATTCGTTCTGGTTTTGGATTTGTTGCCTTTAGATATTGATATGTCCATTCTCAAAATTGATTAATCTTCAAATAAAACAAACCACACTAATGCTCTAAATGCCACATAATACAATTTATTGGATAAGCCAATACATCCTACATGACGAGGCAAGCATGCCATTCAAATTTTCTCATATTGTGACATTACCTCACCTGAATCGTTTTGATACATAATAATTGCTACAGCTAGAAAGATGCATTTGCATAGATGTGTTGTACCCCAAAATTAAATTTTTTGTTACACTTAGACATTTTGAAGAAATGAGTAAAAGTCTTGTCAAATCAGTCAAAAAGGTCAAAATTTGGGTGTGCATGTCTTGCATGAGGGGTTAAAATGCAAAATTTTCAATTTCTGACGATCTGGGTCTGCTAAGAGCAGCTTAACCTACAAAACCCAGATCTAAGTTTTTCATCCCTAAATTTTAGGAAAACTGCTATTTTTAGAAATTTTCTAAAATTAGTAACATTTTCTGGGTTTTTCTGGGTTTCTTTCAAAACGGATACTGGCAAAATTTTCTAAAAATAGAAAGTTGGTCCGATAGGGTCCGAACTAATTTTGATTGGCTCAAAATGTGTCTGTATCAGGCTGGTGCAGTCAGAATCTTAAAATAATCAGTTTCACCCTACTGGGTCTATTCTGCTTTTTCAGAAGCATATCTGGAGCTCTGAGGTCATCAATGGAGGTCATCCGACTGCCAGGCGTCAATTTCAGCACTTAAACTTCCAGCAGAAGGTGAAACGATGAACATGCACAAAGAACGAGAAAGAAAGTTGAAGTCATGAAAATTTTCTAACACTGTTGAGTTTGGGCGCCCCTGTTAAAGAAAGGCGCCCACCTTTTTAGGGCATCAGATGAGTGAATTAGGGTTAGGACCTCCAATGGAAGTTGCTCAATATTCAGTCAGCTTCGCGATGGATATCCCCGTCAAAGCATCCGACAATCCAATCTCCGGCAAATTCGAGTCAAAGTGGAAGGTATAGAATGAAGATCTGAAACTCGAAGAAGAAGATTAAATTGAAATTTTTTCAAAGTATGGAGAAACTAGGCGCCCTAGGAGAAGAAAGGCGCCCAACTTTTCAAGGGTTCAAACAGATGAACTTGCAGTCAAGGTTATAACGAGATGTCTTCAGAATGCAACAGACTTTCCAGTGAGCTATCCAACACGACAAACGGAGCTCGCAGTCATCAGATTCAAAGGGCTGAATAGAGGGTCCGATGAGAGTTGAAAAGAGAAATCCGAAAGCAAAGGTGAAAAATGCAAAAAATAAACTAACTCTGGTGAAACTGGGCGCCCCAGCTTGCCAGGGGCGCCCAAGCTTTTGAGGACCTAAAAGCTACTTTTTGACAAAAGTGTTTCTAGAAGACCCCTCCTAAAATCCTCTCAGCTTCACAACGAGTCCAAACTTTCATCAATCCGACGCTCGGAGCTCAAAATTCAACAAGATCGCCCATAGAAGTGAAAGACATGAATAAATTGAAATTTTTCTAAGTCTGGTAGAAGTGGGCGCCCCAGTTGAAGAAGGGCGCCCAAACTTTAAGGCCTTCAAATGATGGAATTTGCAGAAGTAGCATCCAAAGAGTGCCTCATCAAAATCAGTCTAGCTATCCAACGAAATATTCAGACAGTCGGTCGGATCAGCGTTGCTCCCGGAATCGAGGATTCATCAGAAAATCAAAGGGAGAAGGAAGAACTTGGAAATCAGAAAAATGACTAACACTGAAGAAGTTGAGCGCCCCTAGAAGGAAAAGCCTCCCATGAATTCGAAGGTCAAAATCAAGTTTTTAGCATGAGGTGCCTCCAGAACATCCTTCTCAGTTTCAGTCAGGCTCCGCCGTGAACCACTCAGCTCGCCTATCGGGTTAATCTGTCAACAAGAAATCAGAGGCGAAGTAACAAGTCAAAGTGAAGGAAAGTTGAAAAAGTTAAAATTTTGACTAACACTGGTGGAAATAGGCGCCCCTCTTGGAGAAAGGCGCCCAAAGTTTCATGCAAGAGGAGAAGGATGGCGTCCAAATTCAAAGGGACTGAGATTTAGGGTTTTGAAAATAAAAGCAAAAAAAGAAAGCAAAACCTAAATCAAACCCTAAGCCTATTTAACACTTCTTTTCAATGTATTTTTCATTATTTTTGCAGGTAGCATCAAGAGGAGAAAGTTGGAGCAGCAAGTTTGAAGAATTTTTGTGATTCAAGAATCCATAGTTGCTGGTTTTACGTCAGATTTTTCAGACCAGCAAGCATAAACCCTTGCTTTTTCATTCTTCTTGTTCCAGAAGATCAAATTTTTCAAGCTGAAGGCTAAGGCTTTCAATTTTTCAGTCATCTGGGTCTTTTTGCCTCAATCTTCTGAAGAATTTTTCAAGAACTTCATCAAGTTGCAGCAAGTGCTTTTATTTTGCATGTCAGTAAAAACCTCAGTGCATTCAAATTTCAACCATCTGGGTCCTTTCCAATCAGTCTTATGAAGAAAACCCATATCGCAGCTTTTTTCAATAAAGTTCAAAAACCTAGGGTTGGCTGCTTTTCGATCAAACATCAGGGTTTTGCAAATCTAATCATCTGGGTCCATTTCTAATCATATTCTAACAAAACCCAGATGCCAGCTTTTTTCGGAAAAAAATTGAAGAAATTAGGGTTTGCTGCTTTTTTCAGGCTAAATTCAAAATTTTCAAAAACGGACGATCTGGTTGTCTTGCATCGATATTCTGAACAAAACCCATATCTCAGAAAAATTTCTTAAAAAATTTGTTCGTTGGAGTACAAAAATCAGCATTCTAAAAATAGAAATTGTTCAAAACTTGTCTAAACCAAGGCGAGTTTACAGTCATTCTTCGAGTTTTCTGAAATGGAGTACACTCCTAATGTTTTCAAGTCCGAATCAGCTCTCTTTCACAATTATATCAAAACAGCTGAGACAGACTTGCATCATGTCAAGCCGGTGTTCGATCTACATGCCTTGGAGAGAGCAGGCAACACTTCAATTAAGAACCTAGGACATTCTGGACTCCTCGCAGCAGCGTCTATTCCTATATCAGTTCAGAGCCTTGAGTTCGTAATCGCTTGCATTAAGCATTACAACCCGGCTACTAGGGAGATCCAGTCAGCAGACGGTAGATTGATTTGCAGTCTAAAGCCTGATATGGTTGAAAGGTGTTTTTCCATTCCCCCGTGGCCTGAAAGCGTAACTCTTTCAAGGGATGAATGTGAAAGGATGTGGAATATGCATAAAGATAAATATAGCAAGAAGATTGCACAGAGATGGATGAAAGAAAAACATAAGACATTGCCCAAGAATGTCGGGCGAGGAGAGTTCAAGGACAAGGTTGCCATCATCATCACTTTGCTCAACAGGGTCACTGGCTCAGAAGACGCCACCAAGTTCCAACCTTGGATGTTTTATGCCATACCTCACATCATGAAGAAGACCGAGTTTTATGATTGGCCTACTTTGATTAGTGACTGCCTACATCAGCAAATAACAGAATATTTCCAGTTTCATGTATTCCACATGGTGTCATACCTAGTCTACCTGGTGGCCTATCAAGGTCAATTCAGAGGGTTGAACACCGAGGGATCGTTGAGCGTACAACACATATATAACTATTATCCCCAGTTGGAATTCATAAAGTCGTTGCACCACTACAAAAGGGTGAACGAGGCATTCTTGATGTACACAATACGGGACTTAGACAACGAATTGCACGTCCGCATCTCTTCAGTTGCCAGGGCAGCAATGGCAGAATGGGCGGATTGGTTTATACAGTTTCCTATCTTTACCTATCTTAGGGTCTATGGTTATTCAGGTGCCCCGCTCATGTTGCCAAGATATCCGTCAGATGAGGTCATCTTCATGGAATTCTTGAGGCAGGCTCACGGTGTCCACACAGTCTTGAGAAATAGAAAGAAACCCTCTCTTCACTTTCCATTAGGGTTGGGTATTTATACATGCAGGACTGCTACAGATGCCAGGACAATTGGAGAAGAGTTAGATAAATTCGGCCTCAAATCCTACAGTGAGAGGCGATCATTTGATCCCCATGGTGTCTACGCTGGCCGATTGGAGAAGAACTATAATCACATACCCGCACTTGAAGATTTTTGGGCTAACTGTGCAGATGAATTTGAAGTGCGAAGGCGTAGTTACAGCAGGCTAACTCTCCATCAGATGAAAGACTGTTTAAATGAAGATATAGAAGGGCTCTCTGACGATGATGAAGATGTTCTTCTACCGATGTACACTCAGAAACGAATCGAGGATCAGCCTCTTCCACAAGTTAATTGGGCAAACAAGGAATCTCTTTCAGTTGAAGACAGAACAAGACAAGTCATTGAGCATAGTAAGGTTTTCTTAGTGCTTAAAAGGAAGAACTCCATTCCAGTAGCAGAGCCGCCAAGGATAATTCCCTCTTCTTCCAGAACACAGTCGAAAGGAAAGGGTAAAAGTCAGTCTCAAGATGGCGTCAAAGGTTGTAGATCAAATAAAAATGTAAAAAGAAGGTTGGATTTCTCAGGCATAGTCATACAGGAACAACCTACAGTTGATTCAGAAGTTCCTCATGTCGAGCCCGTACCTCAAAATGAAGCAGAGGAGCCACCTTCAACACATGTTTCCGTACCTTTGACGGGTTCTTCACCAATTTACATTGATCTTGATATCAAAGATGATGAAGAGATTGCAGCAATACCTCCTGAGGAAGTTAGTAAAGATACTACTGTGTCTTGGCTTGAGAACTCCTTAGGAAGGGTTAGGAGAAGGCCTTCATATCAAGTGAGTGTTGATGATCTCGATAACATCTATCAGGAACCTCCTAAGAAGAAGGCAAAGAAGCAAGTTCACTTTGATAGGAATCCTGATAACGAGATAGTCATAGAGACTGCAGTGCCCCAGAAGATAAGAATAGGGATGAGGTGAATATGGATGATTTCGTCATGGTCAAGGCTAATCTCGGTAGAAATACCAGACATGCAGATTTGAGTCTCTTCAAAGTTGTATCCAAAAACCTTCATGAGAGAGTGCTAAAAGATGGAGAAGACAAGGCAGCCCTCAAGGCTGAAAATCAGCAGCTTAGGCTTTTCATTTCTAACCTTGTTCGTGGTTCTTCACAAACAACCCAGTTGCTGCCCCAGGTCTTGGAGACACCAGCTGATCACCATCAGTTAAGACAGCTGGTCATATGTGGGAAAGAGACTCAGGAGTGGATCGAAAGCTTCATTGTCAGAGGAAAGAAGATTTTGACACAGATGTTCCAGTTGAGAGAAAACGCTCATGAACTTCGTCAAGGCATCCAAGGATTTGAACAAACACTGGCTGAAGTAAAACCTAGGCATGAGATTATCATTGCTGATTTAGACACAGCCTAGTTCAGCAGTTTCAAAGGAGCACAAAAGACAAATCCTTGCTTGGAGAGAGCGTCATGTTTTCAAAGTTAAAACTTATGAGAGGATATCCGAAGAATTCATCACCTACAGACAAAGGGTGGTTGAAGCTCTTCTTTTTAATCATAGAGATCCCCTCTCAGTATAGTCTTGAAGATGGTTCCTACGTCGGGCTTGAGGAGGTGCAAAATCAGTTCCAGAATGTTGTTCATAGTTGCAGTCCAGTTGGCGGAAGGATAGGCCATATTTCAGTGATGTCAGCAAAGTTCGATAAAGCGGCCAATGAGGTCGAAGATTTCCTGAGATCTATTGCAGATGCTGAAGATATTCTTGAAAAGCGGTGTTTTGTTGTTGATGGCATAGATGCACCGAATCGGGACATAATCTCTAACTTCCTAGCGGATGTGATCGAGCTTTAAAGCAGCTTTCTTCTAGAAGCTTTCTTTCCCGCTTTCTTTCTATTCTTGGAATAATCCTTATCCATTCTTTGAGGATAGAAAGAAGATAAGATGTAATAGTTGGCGTTTCCGCTTTTACGCTTTCTAGGGTTTTATCTTTCTAGATTTAGTAATAAAGCTTGCTTGCTGAGCAAGCCCTAGATTGTGAAAGCAAGGAGATTTTAGGGTTCCCTACTCTTACTTGTCTATAAATAAGAGCCTTTTCTCATTTAGTTTTTGGAACCGTGCTAGTGAGAACAAAACGCTGAGCCTATTGTGCCTTCTATTTGTTGCTCAAGTATTGTTCATTTGTGTTGTGATAAGCAAATTGTTGAGCCTCTTTAGCCAACAAGGAGTTAGTGAGATTGTTGTTTTCTATTGTGTTAAGAATAAGTTTGCAAGCCTCCTTAGCTGCAATTTCTTGTTCAAGGCATGTTAGAAGTGAGCTTTGTTTTAGAGATTTGAGTAATAAAACCATGAGCCTCTTTTGCCTTGGTCTAAAATCTCAGATTTCCGTTATCAGTGTTCTACTTTTATGATCTTTATTTCAGCTTGCAGTGAAGTGTGTAGGTGTTCGTTGAAAGAGAGATTATTGAAGTATTTTTGTCAGAGAATCTACCTTGTTAATTTCTAACTTCTCTTGCTCTGCTATTACTTGAGAGGTTAGAAACGTCTTTAGTTTAAGTTAGTCGTAGTTGAACTTCTTATTTCAGAAAATCTCAGCTGCGTGTTTTAAAAAACCTTGTGCTCTAAGCTGATCAAAAAGATAGGCAACTTAGTTTTAGTTTACTTTCTTTCAAACACCATCAGCAAGAGGGAGCTTCCCCTCCTAATTTGAAGAGCAGTTTATCTGTGCATAGCTATCCGTTTTCAAATCCGCATTCCAGAGGTGCGAATTTAAACGCCAACAAGATGTTATCAAAGAAAGATCAAATGAATAACAGAAGATTGGAGAAGCAATCTTTGGGATTCCAAAGTAAAGTTTACACTTTGCTCCCTAACTAAAGAATTAATCTTTTGCAAGTATTTAGAAGTTTAAAACCAGATTTTGTGCCCAAAATGTATCTTCAAAAAGACCCTGGGAAAGATAACCCATGAAAGAATTTGTTAAATTAAAATTGGCCTAGAAACCATCACATGACAAAGTGCTCTATTGGATTCAAGGCCTTGGAGTTACAGTACAAATATTGCAATTCTTGCATAAATAAAAAAAATAACATGAAATTATACAGTACATAATCTTGATACAGAAATACAACTGACGCTCAAAATTTAGCATCATTGTAAGCTATTTTTATACAACAAAAGCTAAAACCTTGGGTACCAAAACATGCCCTTGATGCCTTCTGGATCAGCTTCAAAACCTAAATTGCGATAGAAATCTACAACTGTAGAGAATAACAAGCATACATTAGAAGATGACCACTCAATTTCCTTTCTTAAAAAGCTAACAAGGAATGACAGTGTAGAGAAAAAGTAGCAGCATGCCCTGTACATATTAAACAGAGCATATAGAAGCACAAATTTATGAAGACAAGCTTAAGGCATGAACGAAAATGTAAACTTGCCAACTATTATATCCAAAAAGAAATCCACAGGACTTACAGACAGATAAATAGATCCAACCCTCTATGTGGTAGAGAGCATAAATGTCTTCCTTAACCTAAAGGTCAAAACTCAAGAGCACTGATCTAATCTATCAAGTGTCACAACCCTATACACATGCATAAAACTTCAAAATTTACAAGTAATTGCAAAAAGAAACAATAGACGAGAAAAAAAAAAGGCATTGCAAGATGAAAAATGCAACGGGTCCAGAACTTGTATTAATGAATGGTCGTTCTGGAATGGATACAAGGAATAGAAACTATGAAAAACTAAGTGTGAGAGGGTGCTTACAGCTACCATGTTACCACAAATAAACTGGTCTGCAAAGTAGCTTCATCAAGTCAACAGTTATTAGTTATTACCAACAAGCAACCAATCAGATTCCAACATAGCAACCAGGAAAGTCCACAGTTTTAATAGCTGCATGGTTAGCCACTTGTAGTGTGATCAGCTTATAGGCACAGACCATCTTCTTGACAAAGTGACCAACCTATCATGTCAAATTTGAAAAGCTTCTAAGAAAAAACCTCAATGAGACTAAAATTGATGGAACTTCCATAATATTATTGAACCTTCCCTTTACCACACTAGCTAGAGATTGTGTTTTGTATTTCTTTGCTTCCTATGTCAGTCTGACGCATCACATTGCACGCATTCATTTTTGTGATTATATCAGCCTTAGATGGAATCATTTACACAAATTTATTTTCCGTGCCAAAACAAATCAAAGGCATGCCTAGCATTGTTCAAAAGTAACAGATTAACAATTTTGAATTTATCCTTGACAAAATTATCACCCCAGTACACTATGATGTGTGCCAAAAAACACATTTCATCCAAAGATTGATGCTTTTTGGTAGTACTAACTGCAGTGTAAATGAGTTGCAAGTAATCTACACGTTCATAATTATACCTTGTGCATCTGCAAATAAGGTGATATTGGCAATATCCCTTCTGAGCAAAGCACGTATCATTTGCTCAACCAAAGCCTTCCCAAGTCCTTGACCCTGAGTGATATCAAAATCTTCTGATTGGTCAAAGCAATTACACACTACAAATCTCCAGATAGCAAATTAATTTCAGAAAAATCTGTGACTTTTGCAGAATAGGTTTTACAGTTTTAAAAATTATGATAATATTCTCTTCGATCCATCATGTTATGTACAGACATTAAGGTTTGGACTTACAAAGGTCAAGTCCATATAGGTGCTTGATAATGAGAAAGAAAGCCACAGTTTGGAAGCAACTTGTGAGAGGCAGACAAGAAAAGAAAAAAAAGCCACTTTTCACAAAATAACATGCAGAAACGGGTTCTTGTGAACCATTACTCATGAAAGACGAGACACGAAAAAACTGTCGCAATATTAACAGTAAGCTGATTCCAAACAAAGTAGGCACTCTCACTCTGTAAGCCTAATATGATGAAGAGAATATATCAAATCATAGTAAGCAAGGAAGAGACATCAGCATGCAACGCTTCAAATGCAATAGGAAATTGAACTGAAGGGTTTGGAAAAATGTTTATGCAGATTCACAAAGAAGAATTGAAGAGAATCTTCTTAAGAGTTGAAAGGCTGTTTAAGAGGCTATAAAAAGTTTCTCTTGGAAGAAAGAAGCCATAATGAGGAAAGAGACTCCAAACATTTTCAGCTGTACTTGTACACCTTGAAAGATACTTACATGTATTTTTGATTCACAATGGGATCTGGTAGGCAAATATTATATTGGTATTGCACATCCCATCTTTAAATAAATGACTCATTAATTCCAGCCCTCATTAGCAGTTCTATTATAACTTTCATAATTCTGTCAAATTAAAATAGAAAGTGAAGCCTTCCCCAATCATTCTATGTGAAAGTTAGGTGGCCCGCTTCTGGATTCTGTATGTTTCATGCTATTGTGTTCCATCAAGGCTAATGGAGCAGACCTGAAACAGCTTCATGCAACTTCCAGCCGTAGAAATTTAAACTGGGCCCTTCTAATTATAATAAAAATATAGAGTAGACAATATTATACAAATTACAATTGCTAGCAGATACCTAATAAGGATTGAATCAGTCACCATCTTGAAGTCTTTATAAGGTAAATTTCCAATAACCCAGTCACTCCCAAGCCATAATTTGTGATAATTAAACCCAGACCTCATTGTCAGTAGTTTCTATCGATACATAACCTTGACAGTTTAGCCAGATATCAAGGTAAACTTACGTTAATAATCCTCTTCCTATAAGGTAGGCAGCCTTCATCTAAATCTAGTTTTCTTTCTGCTATTATATTTCTTCAAGGATGATGGTTGAAGGCTCTAACACCTTTAGACATTTTTGCAACAAACCATCTTGTTTCTTGAAATCCCCATATTGAATAAAGCTATATTTTGTCACTAACAAGAACAACTTCTCCTTTTCTCATTGTTTTGATCAGCTTGTTAGTGTCATATCCGAAGCTGTTTCAGCCTACCTTTTACCCACCAAATTTCATGTTGAACAGTGGGCACCTCATGCCAAGTTGCATAGAAATCAGTTTTATCTCACCACTGGCAACCTGCAGCATGACTGCACACTAAAACACAACCAGAGGGTTTGGAACTTGGTTCCTCACTCATGTAGAGAGAAAGGTTGGATTGATAAGTGGGAGCTGGGAGTAAGCCATTAACTGCACCACTGAGTTCCTTAGAATGTTTGGAATACGTATGGCTTTCAATAGGAAATAGTTCAATGAAGATATCACCAAATAATTAACCCAGATTTTTCAATGGCTAGAGCTTGCTGGTTTGACAATGCTTTACAGCTCAAGGCACCAGACCTTCGCCACAAGATCAAGTGGTTAAAGCCTTTCAAGCCTGGGAATTTCCAATCTGAGCCCATAAGCATTGGCTCAAAGTCAGAGATAAGGTTTCAAAAGAATTCTTTCAGCATCTCTGAGTGAGATACTTGTCTGAGAAAATAAAAGCTACGAAAGATGCTAGGGAACAATTCATCATCTCCCATCATCCTTCAATATTTTGTGACCCATTATAAGCAAACATGCCAAGCTCAAGCTTCCACACCTGGCAAAGAGTATGTCCTTGAAAATGTATTAGTGCAGCTTCTTGCAAGCTCTCAGAAGCTCAACAAGTGGCATGTGCTAGGCTTCTCTCCATTGATGAGCTTCAAAATACCACTAATCAAATGATCTCCTCAACCTGGATATCGATGGTTTCCTGTACAAACTTTATTAAATTCTTTGGTAAACCGTCAGCCTAGATCTTCATAACATATATTTGGAAGCTCTACAGAAAAACTCATTGAGCAAGCTAATCAACAACAGAAACATTATGTTCACCCCCAAGGCTAGTGACCCTAAGCTCATCATCAACTAGAGACCCATCACTTTGCTTAATGTCTCCTCTAAGAGAAATAATTTCTACTTATCATTTACCTTGAACAAACCAAGCTTATCTATAGTAGGCATATTCTTGGCCACATCATTGTTGTATTTGAGTGTTTCTGGATTCAACTATGTAAATTGTTTTGGATACCAAAATGTCAATTGATAAGCTGGGTATTGCTAGTCCTAGGGAGATAGGTGCTTTTGAGAAGACCATGAGAAGCAGTCTCCAATAAGATCCCCAAAAACATCAATAGAAAGCACATAAGGAGGAGCAAGAGGGCATCCTTGCTGGGTGGATCAAAATAGGCTAGATTGTTCAGATTGATGACCATATTGGTGAGCCAAGCCAGTTGTGTTGATACAAAAAGCACTCAAATACATCTTCATGGACTGGAAAAATCATCATTATTGCTGTTTTAGGAGGGAATGGAGTGGACTCATTCCACTTAACAAAAGGCCATGCTCATCAAATTGACTTTCCAGAAGCCTATGATTGCATTGAGTGACCCTTCATTTTGGCCATGTTGGAAGCTTTAAATTGTGGGCCCAAATCTGTGCATTATGTGCAAACTCTTTTAATCGATAACCCAGCTATCCTCACCATTAATGACCATCAATCTGAATAATCTAGCCTGTTTTGGTCCACACGGCCAAGATGTCTCTCGCTCCTCTTTATGTGTTTTCTACTGAGGGTTTTCAGTGTATTATCAAAGATGGCTTCTCATGGTCTTCTCAAAAGCATCTAGCTCCCTAGGACTAGCAATACCTAGCTAAGTGATCAACATTTTGCAGATGATTCATTTGTCACCCTTTCAAAGGAAGAAGTTCAGACAATGCTATTGTATGCCTTGAATTTTCTTGATTGCATCAGGCTTTAGCAATCAATAGGCTAAGACTCAATACTACATAGTCTTTTGTAATGTCCCCGTTTTTCAGCCCTCTTAAGGAATAATCATTATTTTAATTATTTAATGTTACTAGGCAAAAAATGCAAAGTCAAAAGGGTAATATTAAATAATTATATTAAAAGGTTAAAAAGTGACATACTTTAATGATAAATTAATAAAGTCACTTTATTAATATATCTTCAAAAAGTGGCTTAAGTATTAGAGAGTCACATCAAGGAATATTAAAATATTCTTCTAAAAGCTTGTTGAACACTCTTCTTGGGTCTTTCTAGAAGATCAAGTAGTTCTATATAAAGGGGAGTTGAGAGCTCATTTGGCATGCTTGGTTGGAGAAAAATTGATAATGCTTTTTAGTCTTGCTGGAGATTGGATTTATTGGGGCTTTGGGGACAAAATCCCTCATTGCTGGCATCTTCTTCGCTGTTGAAACATAAAGTCAAGAAGATTTTAATATAAAAATCAGATTTCTATTGTTGGCTGAAGATTTATTATATGCTGGAGACTTCGTTGTAGCTGGAGATTTCTTGTATTCTGGAGTCTCATTTGCAGATTTGAAAGGGGTTAGTGAAAGTGTAACTAGTTTTCAGATTATTTGTTGTGTTAAAATCTTCATGTGCGGTCATACACTTTCTAGCTGGCTGTACATTTCCCTCTTGCTGGTGTTCATCCATACACTGCAGTTTGATCATTGTGGTTGCTGGTTGGAGGTTTATTGGAGGCGTTTTGGAGAAGGAAACAGGCTGCAAGTGTTATTCTTGTATTACAGCAAGTTCATGTGTTGATGGGTGTATTTTCTCAAGCATTTGGAGACCATTTTGTACTACAGCAGACATAAATTCATTGCTGCATTTTATGGGTATGTCTGATTTAGATAATAGACTATATTTCATGATCTGGGTTGTCTTTACTTTGTCAAAAAACTGAATATTTAAGCCTAGGGAAAAATCTGGAATTTTCAGCTGTATTCTTCATTGTAATTTTCAATTGTCAGTTTTAAATATTGCAACATATTTCCTATTGTTGCTGCATTATTTGGCATGGTCAAACTTAAAAAAATGTCCAAAAAGAACACACAAAACGCACCAAGTGACAACTAAACTACAGAAACCCAATTTGTGAAATTACTGGATAAGGGGTGTTGTTACATCTTTTGGCCCCAAGTCCCCCTCTCAAGAGATGTTTGAGTTTTTGGGTATTCCCTTCACCTTCAAAGTTTTTGCTTCGATGCTCCCAGACTATTTAATGTGGAGAAGGTCTCTTACTAGATTACTATTCTTCCTGTTGAGCTCCCTCTATGTCTGACTACAATAGCCTTATCCAGTGGGCTATCTTTGAAGAAAGAAGGGCTTTAACAAAGTTGCCTAGGAGCTGTTTTGTTTTCATTATAATGTGAGTCAAATGGGCCTCATTGATTTTAATAAACAAGGCTTAGCCATTTGTGCTGAGTGGATTTGTCAGACCATTTAAAGGAAATAGGCCTAGAAACTTCGGCTTAGACATTGCATATCTTCAAGAAAGCCTTTATAGCCCCCCCAGCTGGGAAGGACCTTGGTTTTTGTACCCTTTTAATTGCTCCTATGCCCATTAAAATAGTTGGCACCTTCATAAGAAAGAGCTTTTGGAAGGCCTAGGGATCCATCAAAGCCTAGTTTGTTTGAAAAAGGACCAAATTTCAGTTTAGTATCTCAATTAAACACCCACTCCATGTGGTGGTCGTCTACTATCTGCTTTCATGGCATATCTTCTACAAAAAGTGACTTGGAACCAAAGCCTTTGATTTTTCCACAAAAGCAATTCACATCATTCCTGACATCTTCAATAGGCACATTAAAAAACGGTGTTCTTGGCAAAGCTAAAGGTCAAGTTCAAGTTCGATCTCAATGGATTGAGTCCTTCAATGAAATTCAAACGGATATTCCTAATGATATGGTTCACAAAATTGATTGGAAAGCCCCACCATAGAGATAACCAAAAGCCTTTGATTTTTCCACAAAAGCAATTCACATCATTCCTGACATCTTCAATAGGCACATTAAAAAACGGTGTTCTTGGCAAAGCTAAAGGTCAAGTTCAAGTTCGATCTCAATGGATTGAGTCCTTCAATGAAATTCAAACGGATATTCCTAATGATATGGTTCACAAAATTGATTGGAAAGCCCCACCATAGAGATAGTGGGATTGAAGGTTGCATGTGGACATGCCCCTACTCCAGTATAATCCCAGCTTAGTTATTAATGGCTCTCCCCTAAGCTTGTGCCTTTCGAAACTTGTAATAGATTTTGAAATCCAAACTATCTTGCCTCCACTTGGTCAAGGAGATTCAATATTGTTTGGTCAGCCACTATTGAGCATTAAAAAATTTAATTTACCTAGTGTATTGTTAATCATGGCCTGCCTTTAGATGATGAACTTTTACACATGGCATGTCAAACCCTCGTTGCTCAACTTGTGATCAATCTAAGCCATTCTTTTTTCAAACCCTTAAAACCAAAACCTTTTAATTTGAATATTGTTTAGCTCAAGGATTTTTCACCTTGAGATTCTCTTTCGACTTTAGAAAGAAAGAAATCGAGTTGTACTCAATCATGAAAAGATGGACATATGTTTTCCAATTGCTAACAAACTTTTTGTTATGTTTAATGTCATGCTAAGATTCATGTTCAAGTAGAGAAGGTGGCACTATAGACCACCTCAATACCCTCCTGTAATGTCCCCAATTTTTGTGAGCATCAGAGTTCGGTGAATTTAGCCTATTCCTGGCCTTCATAGGCTAATATGTCTGGTTAGAGGGTCTCTTTTGGCGGTGATCAGAGGAATTTCTCCTTCGGCGTCTCGTGTGGGTGCAAGCTTAGCCTTCAGTTGACTTAGTTTCACATACTTACTATTTATAGCAAGTCAACCGACAAACAATTCTATTTATAGCAGGGCACCTGAAGTTCACATGTTGGCAGTGTCGATTCCCAAATTCAGTTGAGTTGGTGAAATAAGGAGTTTTGCCTAAGTTATAACGCTTAATTATTATTAAAGGTGACTTTAATAATAATTAATATTATATTATAACGTTATATTTGCACTTTATGACTTGAGGGTCCATTCATCATTTAAAAGGGGGCCATTTTAATTAATTACTTGGGCGCTAATTTCAAGGACATATTTTAATATTCCAAAGTGCAGACATTATATTATTTTAAAATGATTTAAAAGGCAAAATGGAGGGAATCGGCCTATTATCTTTTATCCCACATTGGTGAGAAAGTGTGAGCTCCTCCAGGAAAAGTATAAAAGAATCTTAAGGGGCTCATTTGGGATATGGAAGATTTGATATTTGGTTTATGATTTCTCTTTGGCATTCGGAGAAGGGAGCCCTAGGGTTTTCTACCAGCGTATCGGCATTGGAGAGCATAGCTGCTTCATTGCAACAGCATTCTGAGGTTGTAAAATACCAGCTGAAAGTGCTTACTGTTGGCTTCATCCAGAGGCCAAGTTGGTGCTTCATTAGATCACAAAAGAATTTCAGAATAAGGGTTTCAGCATCTTTCAATATCAAAAGATTGTATTCCAGGTATGCCCTATTGTAAAAGCTTTTAAAGTGAATCAATAAAAATTATCTGTTTGCTGCAGTAGGGTTTTATATTTCATTTCCTGTATTTTATTTCATGCCTGGCATTATAATTTTAAAATACATCAAAAAGGGAAAATATACAGAAATCCCTCACAGAAGTACGAAGTTTCAAAAGTTGTAAGGAAACAAGTCCTTACACCTCCCTAGCCACTAAAGCATCCCCTTGTGTGGTCAATCAAGTTCCCAAACTCACCTCAGCACTGCTCTATCTAAAGGGGAAGAAACATCGAGATCATGGTAGTACTTAACATTGATCATGCAGTAGCTTGACCTTCTGTTGGCTGCCTCCTAGGTATTCTCTACCTATTGGTGATCATGATAGCTCACCTTCTCCACTGTCATGTTCCCTTCCCAAAAGTTGGAAAATGAAATATTACAATATTGTAAATACTATAGGTAGCCAAAAGATTTTTAAAATAATAATAAAAGAAATTAAAAAACAAAGAAGTTGGCAATCTATCATATCTGATATAACACTAAAATATTGGGCCAAAAGGTGGCTGCCAACCTGTCGTATCTGATATAATATTAAAAAATAAGGGGGTGAAAGGAGGTGGTCGCCCTAAAAGCCACCACAAGTTTATTTAAACAAGTGGAGGCTAGCAAAACCATTCATTCAGTTCATATTTCTTCAAATCCTCATTTTGAAGACTTATTCATCCAACCCAAAGAACAAAAATCTTAAGGATTGTAAGAGATTCGAGGACGAAAACCCTTTTGAACATCTCAAGTAGAAATTGGGGATGAAAACCCTAAAATTTAAGTAGGTGATTCCAGCTCCAAAATTGTTCAAAACTTCAGGATTTTCAAATTTCAATAGACAATATAGTGATCAAAATTAGCATCATTCTAGTTTCAGCACAGCAGTTTCATAGAGTTTGCAGCCTACAAGGATACAGTCTACAGTAGCAGTAGCAGATCACCCAGACTACTCCATTATTCTGAAGCAGCAACATTCACTAAGAGGTTTTATGTTAATCATTATATTTCTGGTGAATATTAGCCTTTGTTTGTACTCAGAATAGCCTTATCACTAGCTATTATAGTTGTACTACTACTACCCATGAAACTGCAGTTTACTATGATCCTAAACTGGGTTATCTAATAACTCATAAATTTTGGACTGATCTCCCCTTAATATATTTATTTATTTAAATTTGATCTGAAATTGGCTGTATAATTTCTAGTTGAACCCTGATCTGATATTGACTGTTGGCTTGCTTCCAAAATCCTTCCTAGTGTAATAATAAGATTATGTTGTTGAGTTTTATGCTTTTCTAAAATATTCAATCATAAATATCAGCAATAATCAGGAGGGGATATGACAATGGTATTAGAGCGGTAATCTTGCCAACTTGTAGGGTGAGTTCATGCCAGAGATCTCCACTATTCAGAAAGAGAAAAGAGAAAGAATTCTTAAACTGCAGCTATAAACACATAAAAAGATAGGTGATAGAGATTAAAAATCATCCAATGAGACCTTGGAAGAATTTGCTGCTCAACTCACACAAAACTTGGAAGAATACTCTTAAATTTGGGGCTCGCCTTGTTAAGCAAGGGCTTTTTTAGATTTGTCACAAGGGCTCTGAAGCTTTGTTCTGGGGGGATTCTTGGGATTGTCACCCTCCTCTTCTCTCAATTTACCCTCATTTATGGGCTCTCAATGATAGTTTTATTGGTGTTGGTTGGTGTAGGGTGGCCGATTATAAGTCAGTTCAACACTTGGGGCAGGGTTTTCTATGCAATTGGAAAGATCCTCAGGAATGGCCTCCAGGGGAGACTGAGGAGAAGTGGCAGGATTTAGCTAAGATTCTTGCTAATAGGGAATGCTCGTCTCTTTTGGGCATGGATATTTTGGCTTGGGGACAGGATTCGACAAGGAAGTTTTCAGTGGCCTCTGGGAATATTCAGATAGGCAACTTTTTGGAAGGATTGGTGTTCCTTGGTGGAAACGGGTGTGGAACAAGTTCTCTTGGCCCAAATGTAACTTTTTTCTTTGGTTGCTAACTAAGAATCGATGTCTCACTTGGGATAATTTGCGAAAAAAGAGGTTTTCATGGCCCATCTATTTGTGTTATGTGTCATAATAGTGAGGAGTGCTCTTCTCACCTTTTCTTTCAGTGCTCTTTTGCTAGAGAGATGTGGCATCTATGGTGGGGGGTTTGGAATCAGCCTTGTTTGCATGTCTCTTCAATGGTTGAGTTTTGGGTTTGCCGCCAGTTAAGACTTCTTTTCTTCAGGTTGCTTGGGATATTGGGCCTTCCTTTATTCTTTGGAATCTTTGGCTGGAACAGAATCGTCAGATATTCCAAGGGGCACAATTGGTTGTCAAGCAACTGTGGTAGCGAATTGTTTACGCTCTCCAGGAGACTGTCATGGCTAAGTGTGATCTTGCCAGTCCTATGGATTTGGCTGATCTAGAGATTTTTAGAAGGTTGAGCTTCCCTGCTCAAGAGAATGGTATTCCTGTTAGAAAGAGGCGTAGACGGGTTAAGGAGAAAGTTGTTAGGGAAGGTAGATGGCATCCTCCCCCTCCTAGGGTTCTAAAGATTAATACGGATGGCTCTTCTAGAGGGAATCCTGGTCCTGCGAGGATAGGTGGTATTGGTAGAGATAGTTCTAGAGATGTCCAGTTCTTCTTTTCTACTTATAAAGGATTTCATACTAATAATTTTATGGAAGCCCTTGCTATTTGGTATGCTTTGGAGAGAGCTTTTGCTCTGGGTTGTAGAAGGGTCCTTTGTGAATCTGATTCACGGGTGGTGGTTTCAATGTTGACTGAGGGGCGATTAGATGGGGATAATTGGTGGTTAGCCTTGGTTATTCGTCAAATTCTTAGTTTGAGTGGGTCTTTTGACTCGGTTTCTTTTTCCCATATTCCTCGGGAGTGGAATGGTGTGGTGGATTGCTTGGCTAAATGGGCGTCTGATCGACTGGAAGGTTGGAATATTGTTGACAGGAGTTCTTTTCCTTTGGATCTTTCTTGTATGTTACATCAATTAATTGATAAGGATAAGGTTGGTTAGGAGTTGGTTTTGATTTGGGCGTGCTACCCTTCTACTTTGTATTTCTTCTTTGAGATTAATAAATTTTTACCCCTTTTTCAAAAAAAAAAAGAATTGGAGGCCTTAACTGATTCTACATACCCAACCAATGTTATTAGGAGGGGTGAGAAGCTTGCTGATCCTCCATCTACTCCAATAGGCCTTGTGGCATCAATAGCCTAAATTTCCTATGTGGCTTCCTATACTTTTATGGTGGTCTTTGCCTTGGTGGCAATTTTTCTTGTTAGTTTGATGTAATTCTATAATATGGTTAATTTGAGACTTTGGCCTTTCAGCCTCAATGATGATGCTTTCTCTGGTTTTGTGGCTAATGTGAATTTTGATCTTGGGGTGTGATAGCTTTGCACTCACTTTTTTGACTAAGGCTTATTGTTTACTACTCTATCTAATAAATTAACTACATGAATTAATAATAGAGATGACAATGCATACCTGATACAGGAGTAAAATATGTCTTTATTCGCACATGAATTTATATAGAAGAAGACCAAATATGGTTAGCCAAGGATCAGAGTCGATCCGACTAGATCATACTACCATCCTTGACGATACACAATGTATTTAAAGGACCTAACAGTTGCCAAGAACACAACCATCAACCAACTGATGCTTATAACTACCCAAAGCCGACAACCAATTAATACATAGTCAGATAACCAATATTACCAAAGCATAATAATAGACATTCTACACCGACTACATCATCCCCCCCAAAAGAAAAAGTCGTCTTCTAGACAAAAAGTAAACATCAAGTAACATTAGGGAAGACTTTCCAAACTGATGACAATGTTGTGGACAAGGATCACTAACCAAACTTGGAAGTGTACTTTGCAAACTCAAACTTGAAGTGTACTTGGCAATTCAAATGAGTGTGATGAGGGTCTAGGGCCAACGCCCCCAGCGGGATCAAGGGGCACTGCTCCTTGCAAGGGTTTGGGGGTGGTGCCCCTAGCGGGATCAAGGGGCAACGCCCATTGCAAGGGTTGAGGGGCAATGCCCCTCGCGAGGTCCGAGTTAGCACCCCAGAAACACTCCCTATCATGGTACAAGATGCCCAATTTAAGACCTTCAAATCCACACAAAACTTCATGATGCACCTCATTTTCATGAATTTTTAAGAGACAAAAAACAATATTGACAAAGCCAAAAAATAGAGATTTTGCAATGTTTAAACAATGTATGATGGAGACCAAGGAAAGAAGTTGTTGTATCATGGTTGATGGCCATATATATGCTACAAAGTTTTTGTGTGATGTGAGCTGGCCGTGTGAGGAGTCATACGATGCAAGACGATTGTGTGCAGGAGTGAGGTCATCGTACGATGGAGATGGAATGACGTCATACAATGATGTGGTGCCTCTACCAAGGACGTCATACACTTGGCCAAAGAGGTTGTATGCTGCAGAACTTGTACATCTGTACAATGCAAATTTTATTACACTGTACTCTACAATTAAAATGACATACACTTGACACCTAAAGATGTTGTACACTGCAAGAATGATGATGTTGTATGCTACTTTGAGGATGTACGATGGGAAAATGGTGATGTCGTACGGATGTAGGCCGCACAATGTTTGAATAAGGATGTATGCTAAAGGATGAGCTTGGTCGTACAATGTTTGTTTCCTAAGATTGCCATGAGATGTTGATGATGTTTCCTTTAGGCCGTACAATGTGCACAATCTATCGTACAAGGTAAATTTTCCCTTGAGGTTGTCGTACAATGTGATAATTTCCTTGATACATTCCTTAATGCCATACAATGGAAATGAACTATCATACAATGAAAGTGATCCCTTGATGCTTTCTCCTCTGACATCGTACGATAAAAGAATTACCTTGTTGTCGTACAATAAGAATTATTGGATGAACTTGTTTTGATCGTACGATGTGAACTTGGCGTATGGTATGCACTTGTTTTGGTTGTACAGTGGGATCATTACACCCTCACAATGCTCTATGATTTGAAATAGTATGTACGGTGTAACCCAGTGAAATCTACTGGATGAATGAATTTCTTTGTTGTACAATGTGAACATAAAATAATGGTCGTACAATGCAGTTTATACCCTTCGCCAACCAATGTCATACTAAATATGCTTGTACCATGTGTTTGGCAGTCTCAAACAAATGGGGTCGTGCAATCTTTTGATTGTGGCATACATGTGCCTATACAATGGCCTCTTATATTGTTGTATAATGTAGACTGGCAACCGTGTGATGCATACAGAAGGAAAAGTCAATCGTATGACATAATTATTTTCTTGTTGTGCAATTGAGTTCTTTTCTCGCCATACAATATGGTCAAACCTTTTAATGTGATCAGACTTTATATCGTGCTTTTAAATGTACTCGGAGCGTATTGTTAGTAATTTTGCATTCTTCTGCAAAGTCAAATACGTGTACTTCAACCGTCGTCTTTTGCAAACCATGGACTGTGTTTGGCACACATAAACTATCCAACTTTCCAAAATTATTTTTCATCGGTTGCTCTTCACTAAGAGTTGTAGCTTCGAGAAAATTACAAGTCAACGAAAATACCTCATAGTCCTTCATTTGCCAATGAAATAGGCCACAAATAGAATTTGTTTCCTCATCCGAACATGACTGTAACTCCAAAACTCCTTCATCGTTTGGTTCCATCAAACTTTAACTCTCCATCCATTCTTCTTTGGAGTCTAAATCTAACAAATTTGAGGAGGTTGCTTCATCACTGACTACTTGGTTTTTCAAGTCAATTATATATTTCCAACCCTTATTCTCAAGGAGATTGTATTCTTTTTCCAGTTGTGATCGGCCTTGGCTGCCACCAGCCAACCCCGACCTAACAATGCGTCGTACACTTTCTTCCTTAATGAAATGACCACAAAGTTCAACAAAATGTTTAGGTTCCAATAATTACCTTTTGTCCCATTAAAACTCCAAGTACCTTAATACCTTGTTGATCTACACACACCAATTGAAAAGTTGGTGGCCAAATGGTTGGCTTGCCAAGACTTCTCCAAGTGTCTTCTAGAAGTACACTCACGCTAGACCTGTTGATGTGTTTTTCGTGACCGCACCAACACAGAATAAAGTTACCAACGGCGACTCTATCCTCTCTTGAACAAAATCTCCTGCATGCTAAGATTGCTAGAAAGATCATGCATTCAACTCCAAGGTTCCTTCATACAGTGGATAGTCTCAGTTGGCTTGATGTGATTTGCTGGTATTTCAAGGGGACTTACGTAATTGTTCAACAGCGGAGAAAGGAATTTGAGTGCTCGAAAGGTTTGTCTATAAAGCTCTTGTTTCCTAAACTAACCAGAAAGTACTGAATTGAAATGGTTGTAGGGATGAGAAGGTTCTAATCTACTCTAAGGCGTGGGACATGGCGATCAATTCTCGCAGACTTCAACTAGTCTCCGCTTTGCCTCACTTCGGACAACTTCCACAGAACCGGTGCAATCTTCAAGGGAAGTAACTAGAAATGTTCAAATTATAATTCAACAATGGAGACACCGTCACAACGACGCATGCCAACATGAAGATCATAATCAAAGTTAAGTCCGCAATATTCCAGTTGACCACACAAGGCGAACCCACCATCAGCGAGCCCGCTAGTGGTATGGATTTAACAAAGCTTGCTTAAATTAAACACCACATTCCACAACTATCACCTACGTGCATGAAATGAAACTTATTCTACTTTAAGATTCTATTTGAATCAGAAGGACGAAGAAATCTTGCTAGCTACTCACAACAAAAGATGAAATCATCATCAATGAAAACTCTTTTTATTGAGAGAGTGTTCACAACAACTTCTTACAAAACATTCAATGAGAAAGTTTTCCTTCCTCTTCAATCTACACTATCAATCTATACTAAGCTATCTCTAAGTTGTCTCTCTATCTTCCTATCTCTAAGCTAATCTAATGAGGCACAAATGAGGGGGGATGCCCCTTTATATAGCTGGCCAAGTCCAATGGATGGCTCAGATTACAATCAGATGGACGGCTTAGATCGGGCCACATAAGCCCTAACCCTAAAAACTGCCACCAAGAAGAGTGGGGTAATAAATGAGCCATTAATGTCCAACATCCTTCTAGAAGACTCCTGTCTGGAAATGTGTTCACATTGTTCTTGTTCTTCTGACTGCAAACTGGATGAGTCTGGTCGCCACTGCTTCAATTTCTTGGACTGGTATGGCAGGCACGTTCTTGATATAACTTCAAGCCTGTAACTTTTTAACCTATTTGATGGTGATTTTCTCCTTCTTGTCACTGCATCTTGAGTTGTGCGAAGCATGCTAGTGAACATCCTCTGGGTCATCGAAGGACTTTACACTTAAGGAGAATTTCTCTACTTTGTTCTTCAATCTGTCATGATGTTAGTCTCCAACACTTGGGCCTTCATCTTTTCCTCCATCTTGAACTTGAAAGATTTTCTTATCTTGGATTCAATCATTCCTCCTTGCCACTCGCCTGACTGCGCTGGGTGCAACACTTAGCCATTTTTTCCAAGTACTCTCTCCATCTCCCCAAGTCATCATGCCTTGGCCTTGGTGTTCATTCTGCAAAACAAAAGAAGAGCTTCAGAACACTTTTAATATAAATTCGCTTTACTTACCTGATCTCTATGTTTTGATCTCCAAGGTTTGAGTGATCTCAAGATTTGATAGGGTTCATCGTTTTTCCCTAGCCAACTTTGTTTTCTTCATGATTTTTCATCATCTGTAGGCTGGGCGTATAACACTTGTGCTTCATACTTCGATGCCTTAGACAAATTTCATCTTCCTCAAGGATGTATTCAAGAGATGCATTTTCATCTTATCGCTTCACTCTCATCATATCTTCATCTTTTCTCAGGTTCCTGATGTCTTGAGCTTCACTTCTTGAGGGTGCCTTCTTTTATTTCCATGACTTAGACAAAATTCAACCCATCCTGAGCCTAGATGCACCTGACCCCTTCTTCCTTCCTTTCTATGCCTTAGAAAATTTTACACACCTTGATACTTTTGCCTTAGAAAAATTTTATTTCCTCTGGAAAATTTCATCAAGCAGGCGTCTGAGTAAAAGTATTCACTTAAGAATCTCCAGAGAAGTGTAGAAGACTTCAAAATCCATCCCCTGTCGCAAATATCCAGTACCCAGAAGAAAATTCCCCTCAGAAGGCGCAAAATCCATGGGTATACAAATGAAGGGGTTCATTTAATTTTTTATTATTTTCGCCTTAGAAAAATATTTCTCAGTTGAATTTATTCTTACTCATTCTCCTTGGGCATAGTTGGAGATTTTCATCACTTGGAAAATATTTTACGAGTCTTCTTCACCAGCTGGGCGCATGTGGAGTGTTGTGGTTTCAATTTCCATGCCTTAGAATTTTTATGACTTCTCTCTCAAGGTAAGGCGCATTCAAGAGGTGCCACTTCAACTTTCAAACACTTAGAAATTTTTGAAAACTCTTTCTCTAAGGTCCAGGCGCATCTCAAGGGTCCTACTTCAAATTTCTCAGACTTAGAACATTTTACTATCCCCCCTTCTTCAAGCTAGGCACATTTCACCCCTTGGACTTTTAATTTCATTGCCTTAGAAGAATTTTCAAGTCTCACTCAAGCTTGGGCGCATTTACCATGGCCTACTTCCACTTTTATTACCTTAGAAAATTTCCAACTCAACCTCTTGGCACTTGGGCGCATTTCACCCCTCTTACTTCCAATTTGTGACACTTAGAAAGTTTGCCAACCTTTTCCTCCTAGCCAAGGCGCATTTGGGGGTATGAGCTTCCAATTTCCTACACTTAGAATTTTTTTTTCAATGGCATCTCTACCTTGGGCGCATCTAGGGGTAGCTACTACAAATTTGTCAACACTTAAAAAAATTTCTAGGCATCTCTTCAAGCTAAGGCACACTTGACAAGGCCTACTTCCACTTTCAAAGACTTAGAAAATTTTCTAGTTTCTTCAACTTGCAAGGGCACATTCAAGAGGTGTTACTTCCAATTTTCCATACTTAGAGAAATTTCAAGGCTTCCTCCAAGTTTGGGCGCATTTAGGGTGCCATGCTTCAAATTTACATGCCTTAGAAACTTTTAAGGCTTCCTCCTTCAAGCTAAGGCGCATATGAGGCCTTGAGCTTCCAATTTTCAATACTTAGAAATTTCTTGGAGCTTCTCTTCATCCTAAGGCGCATTTGGGGTAGGGAGCTTCAAATTTCAAGTACTTAGAATATTTTCAACCCACTTCAAGCTTGCAAGGGCACATTTCACCATGTCGACTTCCAATTTTCCAAACTTAAACAAATCTTGAGCTCTCCCAGGTTGCTAAGGTGGATTTGAGGAGGGCTACTTTCAATTTCATCAGACTTAGATGAATTTCCCAGCTTTTGTCCGACTTAGGGTTGATTGTTCATGATGTCTTCAGCTTGCCCTGACCTGCTATTTTTAGAAAGTCTCTGATTTTTCACTCTTCTGAAGCTTGGATTGATTTGAAATTCGCACCATAGGATCCTCATGACCTAGGTGATCTGTTCACACTGCCGTCTCGAGCTGACTTGCTATTTATAGCATGTTTCTGAAGGTGTTTTACTATTTATAGTAACTGCTCAGTTTCATGACTTCCCCAACTCCGTTTGACCTGAAATCTGAATGTCGTGCTCCTCATGGGGTGACCTGTCCGTTCACACTAGCACCCGATGCTGACTTACTATTTATAGCCTGTTTCTAGAATGCCTTACTATAAATAGTAAGTGCTCCGATTGCCTTCAAATTTTACCGGTGGATAGCTTGAAAGATACTGATCGCAATGGGATACACCAGTTTTCGAAAATTATGGCATTTTACCCCTCATTTTGGGTCCTGAAGCTGGAAACCCTAATTTGACTTGCATGTCGATCAAACAACCTCCATTTGACTCCGTTTCTGTGGCACTTCGCCTGTTCATGATCCTGATGTGCTGGGCTGCTGTCGGAATGGACCTGCTAAAAATAGTAAGTCTTCGAAAAGTGATCATCTCTGCTTGCATGTCACATCACTACGTAGCTCTTGAAAAACCCATAAAGAATATCGAGACATGCGTTGAAAACTCTAACATGCAAACCGTAAAAATAGCCTCCGAAGACGGCTCCTGAAAAAGTCTTGATCCTGGTTTGCATGTTATATCACTGCAAAGCTTTCGAAAAACCCACAAATAATATCCAAACATGCGTTTAAAACTTTAACATGCAAACCCTAAAAATAGCCTCTGAAGGCTAAATGTTGAAAGTCATTATTTCACCGTGCATGTTATATCACCGCATAGGTCTCAGAAAACCCAGAAAGAATCTCCAGACATGAACTAAAAAACTTCACATATAAACCCTAAAATCTGCTTCTGAAGCCCAGACTGCTAAAAATAGCAAGTTGTCCGTTGCAGCTCAAAATTTGCAGGCATATAGCTCAAGGTGCTCAGGATGCAGTGTATCAGTCAAAATTTCAACTGTGCTGAGAAAATGCCCCAAATCAAGTACCTACTAAAAATAGTAAGTTGTCGAAACTTGGTGAAAATTCAATGGAAACTTGTTTGTAGCCCTCCTGACAACAATGTTAGTCTCATATTTCATAACCAAACTTGATTTGACCTCAAACCAATGTGAGAAATGCAAACCCTAATTCTATAGACTTAGCCAAAATTTCAAATTTAACCTCAGAGACGGGCACACCCCGGAAAGACAGACAGAAGAAAGAGAGACAATGACAAAACGACCCAAAAGCAAAGCCAAAAGACCCGAAACGAAGCAAAAATTAGGGGATCCCCATTTGCAATGGGGTGATGTGTGAAAAGGTCACAACAAGACCCACCATCAATAATTGAATTGGTGAGATTCCTTCCAAGGATCTCCATATTCACCACCGCTAGCTTCTTTATCATGTTGACTGTCAATAACATTGGGTCAATCACTTAGTCACCCGATAATGGAGGTTCAGTTATTGGTTCTTCATTCTCACCAAATTCCAATTGGGTTGTAGCATGCATTGTCTCATTCTCCCCTGATACAATAGCATTTCGAAGTTCAAGAAGACTTTGTAATAAATCCACCACTTTGACTGGTACCATAGCTTGAAGTACTTGTCGTGCAATATTTTTTCTTGAATTGTAATTGATTTGTTACCGTACTTGCATTTGCATTTGAGTGGTGTCGTTCATTTCCCATATCCTTCTCCACTTCAGCCCGAGCTTCACGAAGCCTTTCTTTTTTTGTGCATGGGTCCGGGTACGTAGCCTTCTTTGTTTGGGCACAAGTAATGGCCAATACTTCATTTTGCCTTACATCAATCATGTTGACGCTAGCCTTTTGCTTTGGACATCCGATGTCTACATGATTTCCAGGTCCACACCACTTGCACAATAATTGCACTTTTTCTTGCTTGTTCTAGCAATCTCTCGCAAAGTGTCCCCATTCACTGCATTGTCGTCATTGTATGATAGGGTGTCATATTGTATTTGGCTTCATCATCCCCTTTGATTTCGATAACTTCCTAGAGATGCATTATGTGGCATCAATGGAGACGGCTCCTCTCCCTATGTAAAGAGTACTTGTGTACCCCCGGTCTTCAAATTGTATGGGCACTCCTTTATTGAATGACCCATAACCTGGCAAATCTCACAAAACATCTTTTTAGGACAATTACCTTTTGTGTGCCCCTCAATTTTGCACTCAGTACATCATAATTCGTTAGTTTCTTTGTTGGTTTCTTTCTCTGCCTCCAATTCTTTCATCATTCAAAGCATGTCCCTCCAAAGTGCTTGTATCATTCCCAATTCATCATCGCTATTGTCATCCAAACTTCCATCTCCCTCTAGTTTTATTTTACTGTGTGAGGACATTTTATCTTCACTTTCTATGTCCATTACTCAATTGTAAGCATCGGTGTACAATGATGGAGGCACAACTTTCATTTTCTTCCCTAATGAAGGGATTAACCCTTCAATGAACAATCTTTTCTTTAGTCCATCAATTGGCAGGTTTTCTAATTTCACCAGTAATTCATTGACCCTACGATTATAGGCTCACATATTCTCATTCTTTCCTTGTTTAGTATTGTATATCTCTATCACAATTTCATTGTCGTCTCTCAAGAGTTTGAATTCCTCTTGGAATGCTCTCTTCAATGCATCCCATGTATTTTTATGTGCAACTTCCAATTTTTCGTACCAATCTATGGCTAGCCCTTTGAGAGTTGCTAAAAATGCTCTTAGCCAATATGCTTTGTCGTCTTGGTTGTTTGCTACCCAGATTGTCTCACATGTCTTACAATGCCTTATAGGGTCTTCTAACCCGTTTCCAGTGAACTATGGAAGTTTTCTCCGCTCTACATTCGAACTTGCTAGGGGAGTCACCATCTTGCCTCCCTATTGCACCCTCTATGACAATAACCTAGTTGGAAAGTTTTAATTCATATGTTCCAATGCTTTCCCTACACTCTCGGACATGCCGCAATCCTTCACTTGTCCCTCTTCAATGTTCATCACCCTCGAGTTGCCTTCGGGGTCCTTTCAATGCTCCCTTCATGGCATTATCGGCTCTGATATTCCAATGTTTAATTCTTCCATCAGTGTCAAGTCTTCAATTTGGTGTATGGTCTCTATCAGATCATTAGCAGGTTCTCCCTTGCCTTCCCCTTCAATTGACTTTAATGGTATGAACAGTTCTCCAATGGCAAGGTTGGCCAGTTCTCCCTCGCCTTCCCTTTCACCCAACGGTGAACCTCCTTCATCTAACAGTGATGGTCCCAAAGGTTTGCCATTGGCGAGATTGGTGGGTTCTCCATTGCTTTCTCCTTTGTCCGACAATGATGGTCGAGACAGTTCACGAATGGCAAGGTTAGTGGGTTTTCCTTCACTTTCCCCTTTGCCCAACAATGATGGTCCAAATAGTTCGCCGATGGCGAGGTTGGTGGGTTCTCCTTCGCTTTCCCCTTTGTCCAACGTTGATGGTACAGATAGACCTTTGGCTTGGTCAATGAGGTAGGTGTACACTTCGTCGAGGAGTAGTAGGTGTCGTGCTATTTCTTCCCACTCCCCCTTCATGCGTTCTCTTATCATGAAAATTCTCTTTCTCTCTCAACTACGGCTTATGCTTATGCTTCAGCTTCTACTTTTGTGTGGACTTGCACTTTCCCTTAGAAACCCTTCGCCATCATCAACTTTACCCCTCAATCGTCTCCTCCGTTCTCTTTGTTCGATGATCCTTAAAGATCACCTGATCTCTTGATCTTGACCACATTGTGGTCTCTTCCCGCCATTATTGGGGTCTAAGGGCATAAATCTCTCAAATCTGACCCGATTTCTTTTAAGGCAATGACACCAAATGTTTATTGCTCTATCTGATAAATTAAATACATGAATTAATAATAGAGATGACAATGCATACCAGATACACAAGTAAAATATCTTTATTCGCACATGAATTTATTACAAAAGAAGACCAAATATGGTCAGCCAAGGATCAGAGACTACCATCCTTGACGATAACAATGTATTTAAAGGACCCAACAATTGCCAAGAAGAACACAACCGTCAACCAACCGATGCTTATAACTACCTAAAGCCGACAACCAATTAATACATAGTGGGATAACCAATATTACCAAAGCATAATAATAGACATTCTACACCGACTACACTTATATTGTCATTTTTCGTTGAATAAAATGGCAAACTTTCAATCATCACCAAGTTCATGCCAAGTTTGAGTGATGACTATGGTAAAGATGTTATCTGACCCAATAATATAAGACCATGCACATACATGAAATAGTGAATGGATTTGTGTATGATTACATGCATTGTTAATACATGTCTTATCATGAGTATGTCTGTATTATGGAGTTAGAAGCTAAAAGAAAAATTCAGCTAGGGACGAGGGACATCTTTCTTATGTTGGCATAAACCTTGTTATCATTGCTAGTTTGGCATGAATTCCATTTCTACTGTCATGATTAGTATAGGAGCTCAAAGTTAGTAGACAGAATCATTGTAAGCCTAAAGAATCATGACAAAAAGTGGCAAATCACAAGCAAATCACTGTTAGACTGTTAGTTACAGGGTAGCAGTCATAAAAATTGGGCTAGCCAAACGAATGGAGGTCTCATTGAAGATTTGGGATGGCCCATCTTTTCTTCCCGAATGGTGTTGTGGAGCGAAGCCCAAGTGCATGGCTTCAATGTCATATGCCCCTGGTCTTTCATTAATCACATTTGCATGGTAGCAACATTCTTCTTTAGTTGCTAGATATAAAGTTACTATATAAATAATTGGCAAGCCAAAATGATAAGATATAGCAAAGCATAACAATGTACAAAAGGATTTAAGTTTTACAAATTTCATGCTTATTATGTCATTCATGTGCGTTGAGCACATGGGAACTGTCCTTTAAATAGGATCATATTCTCTACAAAACTGATCCCAGCTACTTTATTTGCTTTACTATAGATCAAGATACATTGACATTGCTTCTAGTCTAACAAGTTTCTTTTAGCTTAGAAAGTTGGATAATAATTTTTACCTGATAGCTAGGATCTACTAAAACATCCCAAATTGTAGCATTGAATACATGATCTGAAGTAGCACGAGCCATGCCTATTAGTTCCCGCTGTTCCTCACCATCTGTTAGATAAGAACTTATTTAGGTGCTAATCTTTGTCTATATAATTAATTGAATATCAACAACCAATAGAAACAGGTAAAGTACAACCAAGATAAGAAATTTTTGATATCCATGTACATTAATCAATATGGCAGTTGCCACGTGTAGAAAATGTATAAGTTAGAGAGAACAATATCTAAGCACCTGGATTTGATGGTTGTGTAAGCAAATGCAAGGAGGCCACCATGTAGCTGTTTTTCAATGCTGCTGCTACTTTTGTAGGGGGTCTCCTTGGCCAACCTACCTGCCCTAATCCCACCCAGAGCATTGACAAAGCATCATAGGTACACGATTTAGATGTAAAATTGTGATTGAATGGATATAGATCAAAACTAAATAAAGTCCAAAGTATAGAGCAACTATTGAAATTATTATAAAATAGGAAGAGGAAATGACACGAGTTCTTATCTAATTATATGAATTATGAAGATTACAAGCGGAATTTTTGTAGCAGCAAACAAAACACGAAAATTATATGTAATTTAACAAGTACCCAATGTGCAAGTAGGTACTTTGGGCATTTCTCAATGCTTTATATCTGATAAAAGATCAGAAAATTTAAAACTAACTTGCTATAAAAAGGTTAAAAATTTATTGAAATAATAGTTTTATCTATTTCAAAATTTAATGAACCTACCAAGGAAAAGACATAATTGGCATTTTAGGTGGACGTCAAGATATTCAAACACTTCATTATTCTTGGATGTCTTCAAGTAAGATAATCAAGGCAGACTTCGGGAATTCATTTTAAAAATTGACGCTCATAGAAACAATCTTGTAAACAAGTACACACACTGTGATATGTTCTACAGAACATTTTGGGATAGAAGATTGGTAAAAGTCATCTTATCATCTTTATGTCTCTAATCATAAAACACTCATTTCACCAGTAATAGAATAGGATAAGCACCCAGAAAAGGAAAACTTGTAATGCAAAAGATCTTGATATTGGTATAGATATGCAAAGGAATTCATATGGAAGGCATAACAAAACTGAATAGATATGGAAGAAAACTGTAAGAATAGAACTCAGTACTAGCATCTTCAACATGTATGGATAACTGAAGAATTGGAATGATTGTAAAAGTCAACAAATTAGGATATTGGAAGTTTGTGTTATAATGGTTGTAATACTTTAAGGTTTGAAAGTTGCTATTAACATAGAAAATTTAAATGGAAAATTTGTAAACAGCAAACACAATGGTCATACTTGGAATGCAAGCTAAATGAAGAATAAAAACCCCTAAACTAAATAAAAGTCAAAGTTAGATAAGTGATATGATAGGTTACCTGAAACACACAAATAAAGCTTCGCACTGTGCATTGATAAAGGAAAAACTTAAAAACAGTAGTATGGTGACAATTTTTATTCAGTTTCAAGGATCCAAATTGTTAAGCATTGTACATTTGTTGTTTTGCAATTCCTACAGTCCAATTTTTCATGTTTATTTCTATTTCTAGACTATGCATAAAGATGGGGATATTACTAGCTAAAGTCAAGCTACTTCAGTTAAGATTTCTTCTTCTACGAGGACAGGATTTTTTTGAAGATAAATATATTCAAGTAGGTTAATAACACGTGTATACCACACCTGAACCCATGCTTCTATGGAAAAATCAGCAAGATTTGAAAAAAAAGTATATGGTAACAAGGAAACTTCACGCCTCAAACAATTGTACAAGATTACATTTGGCTTTGTTTAAAAACAATGGCTTTATTCTGCCAACTTTCCCAAGGTAAACTTAGCTGCCTTTTAGTGTTTTATCAAGAAAGAAATAAATTATATTAATGTCCATGAGTAACCAAAGAAGGTCAATGGGACACAAAAGTACAACCAATAACAATTCGATGTGGGAGCCAAAAAGAGCTAACAACAAACTACAAAATAAGAACTCAGAATGATTCAAAACATCTCCAGCAAGAAGACCCAAAATGAGTAATACTTTAAAAACTCAATAAAAATAATGTCATGTATTCCATGCAATCATAAGTGAACAGCACCCATCACCAACAAAGAAGATAAAACCAATGAAAACCTGGACAAGGGACAAAGGCTGGTTCTAATCTGTATTACTATTAAAATAAAGGACCAACATCTACATCAATTGATATGAAATAGCAAACACAAGATCCAACAATGTCCACAAAAGAATGACCTGGGTTAGGCAATCTTGGGGGCGTACAGAACATCTATCAGTGATTCTCCTAATATTCATGGTCAGTGGTCCTCTCGAGTAATACGTATTTGACTAGATCTTCTAGAATGTAGGTGAGAAGCAGCAAATCATCTATGCCAAGGAAAGAATCTACCATTAACAGCATGTGAGAGGAAGTAGATACCTCAATAACTACTTTTGGAGGAAAGCATGGTCTTGCCAATCTGTCACAGTGCACATAGGCAATGAAAGCATCTAAAGGACATTTAACAACACCTAAGTTGCCGAATCGGGTACCGGTACGTGGGTACGGGTACGGGTACGGTACGCCGGTACGGCATAAATTTTTTTTTTGGGTGTGGGTACGTTTGGGTACGTCCGTACAAAAACATATAAAAATCATAGAAAATTAGTATAATTATAAATTTACAATATATTAATATAATTTTTATAATATAATTAATATCATAATAATATTACTATATACATTATACATATAATAATTTAATATTTACACCTATATTTAAATAATAAATAAAATAATTTAATTTAAACAAATAAAACATTATTATTTACACCTATAAATAAAATAATTCAATTTAATATTTATACCTATATTAAATATTAAATAATAAATAAAATAATATAAGTGTAAATTACTAAATAATAAATAATTTAAAAGTGTTTTTTTCTGATCGTATAATTTAATATTTACACCACACAATATTAAATAATAAATAAAAATAAATAAACCTTTAAAAAAAATTTAAAACCGACCCACTCATTTGTTTAAAGTTTTAAAATGTGAATAAAAATATTTAGTGCTCAAAAAATTTGCGGCTGGCAAAGAAATCTGTCGCCGAACCTGCAACCCACCCCTAACCTGCAACTCGCGTCGTCTCCCAGCTTGCATCATCTCCCAACCCACGTCGTCCTGCAACAAGCTTCGATGGAGTCCACAAAGAATATGCACCAAACACTAGGGAAACGCAACAAATTCGTCACGTCGTGCAAAAAAAAGTCCAGATTCGTCAACAGCATGGTGGAAGCGTTTCTGCCAGGGAAATTTCGAACCCTACCTGATTCCACAGTGAATCTGGGAGGTATCCGATTTTATACGTCCCGTACCCGGAATCAGGAGGGTAAAGCCACGATTCCGGTAACATAGAACAACACCAACTGTTGGAAAAGGTTGAACAAATGAGGCAATTAACTTAGCAGTCCTTAGAGTCCCCTTCAATCATTGATGCCTAAAGGTGAACACTTCCAGAAAGTAAAGGCCTGAGCACCTCTTATCGAGATAGCAGAAGAAGGTAGCAAGCATTCTTAAATCTCTGTACAAGCAATAAAATCTCCCTTGAATCTTGCAGTAGATAGAAAATCTAAAAAATAAAGTGTCCCTCCATCTCCACCTCCTTAAGAATGCAAAGGAGATAGATTCTATCCTCTGGCAATGTAGTGGTCAGCCTCAATCCACAATCAATGAGAGATGACCTTCAGCTGCCCAAGTAGAATCATGAGGCCATGAGAACAATGGACTAAATAATACCATGAACAATATAAAGGAAATGATCTGCATGGTCAGCCAACTTAGTGTTGACTCAATGGGTAGTTGTGTGGGAGAGATTCAACTATCCTCAATATATTGTTTATGTTACATGTATGTCCTTCCTGAAAGCTTTATTCACCCTCTTTTCTGGAAGGGCATTTAAAACTTACTTGAAAGGAAGAAGCTGATTCATGAAAATGCCAATAGACTGGACAAGCAGACTAGTCTTTGAATAGCAACACTCATGTCGTCCATGCAGAATCAAGGAAGCAACCATCTTTGAAGAACAAAGGTCTAAATACAAGTATCTCTCTATTCCTAAGGCGAGATCACCCGCGAATCTGAGTCAATGGAACTGGAAGATGTGCTTGAATATGCTCTCCAATTGAAGAGGTTGGGAAGCAAACTTGACTTGGACAACACACTAGGGGACCATCCACTTGCATCGGAACAAACATAGAGCAAGATAGTCTACGACTCTACAGCCTCTCAATACATGTTGGACAAGGCAAAATTAGATTCATTTGTTTACAACTACTATTAATATGACTTGATGAAAGTTAATGGATTGCCTTCTAAAAAGTTGTAGAACTTTCAACAATCCATAAATTATGTCCTTTGCCCTGAAAGTACAGACACAAAACCATGGGTTCAGGTTTCATTTGTTTATTATGGTTGACACATGATTCAAGTGCAATTTCCAAATATGATTTTTTCCAGAAGAGTTCTTTAATTTTCAGCTTGGCACAGTCACTCGTTAACTGCAAGTAATGGGAACAGTACTTGAGACACTGAAGATAAATCACAAGAGCAGCAACAATTTGTCGGAATAAACTGAGAAATTGATCCAAGTGCATGAGACTATTCAATGCTCACATGCTGAGAGCTCTAAAGGGTCAATTACATGCTCACAAATATGGAGAGTTGAGACAATAGCCACACAGGAAAGCTTTTGGCCCAGGCCTATGGTGCTCAAGGGCATAGGAACCCTATACCATCCCCATCATTTAAAAGATTCCTCAATCCTTGCTTCAAGAATTGTCTATGCATAATTATCATCATGGAAAGGATTGTGGAAATGATGGAGCATTTACTCCAAGCAATGTGTTACCATCCCTACCATGGAAAGTAAAATACACTTGTAACTGCCCATGCTGTGCCAGTACATTAAGCTAACATCTCTAGTCCTGGTTACTAACTTCTCTGAGTATGCTTTGTCTAGTTCCTTCTGCTATCTAATTGACATCATATATGTTGGTTACTTCTGCTATGAGCCATTTTTCTGTCTTTGGTTCCTTGAACACACTCCAGGTCTATCTATCTATCAGTTATTATTTTACTCTGATAAATTCTAGCTAAAGGAGAAATTTGTGTGTGTTACCAGACCAATATATTTTAACAGAAACAAGATTAAGTGAAATTTTACAATTTTCCTCAGTCATATGTTTTGCATAGCTTTTTCCCAAAGTTTATATAATCCAAATATATTAACCTTCTAGAAAAAAATCACCCTGATATAATTTATTCTCCTCCAGATTTCTTTCCTTTGGCATTTCACCTCTGAGTGTTATGTTAAGTTTCATTACTCTACATTCCATGCAACCTTCAAAAATTTCTGAGAGCTTGTCATGCAAAGTAAAACAGTAGAACACACAACGTATAAGCAACAACAACATAAAAAAAACAAAAAAATAAAAAATAAAAAACAAATGAGCTGAAAATCTGAATTGACTAGATTCTATTTTAACACTGAAAATGTAATAAGCACAATCATCTAAATAACTAGAATGAAGACAATCTTTCGTATTGAATTGAATCAGCAAGAGTACCTTGTCACATAATTTCTGTAGATCATGCACATCAACATCACCACCAGATGCAAATAAAATCTTTACAATTGTTCCATCTGGTTGTTCCTTCTCAATCAATACAATTTCTTCAGGCTCGGATTCCTCTTCCTGCTTCTCCTCTGGAAGATCTAAAAGAGGATCCATAACTGGCGTTGGATTGTTCTTCAGCAAACTGCCACGAACATGGTGCCAAAAGGTGAGCACTAAACCATAAACCTCATAAGCCATAGTTGATATTCTTCTTCTTTTAAAACAAAGAAATTCATCAAAGACCATTTGACTTCAAAAAGAAAATATGCACAGATATACAAACAATCTTACAGCCCTAGAAGAAAAAGCTTCAATATAGCTAGATAAGCCAATGGAATCTAACTCTATTCCACAAGTTGGTAAGTTAAGGGTGTGAAGTTTGTTAACATTATTTTGTATTTAATGGGTTTTAAGTGAGTTTCTGTGCATGGTTAGAATTTTAAACAGTGCCCATGCAGATATCTATTTCATTGAGTGTTTCAACAACTATTTTGATTTATACTACATTGGCTTGGCTATATAAGTATTTCATTATGAACATGAAGAATTCATGGGAAATCTATATCGATAGCATATCATCTGCCTCTTGGACTTTTTCTTTTTCCAAGTCAACACAAAAGCTGATGTCGCTGCTACATCACCAGACAACATAATTTAAAAACTAACCGAAGAAAGTCCACAAGACGGCCTCAAATTTAATCTACATTGATGTCATGTTAGACAAGATGCAGGCCCTCTCCTCCACTACTCCCTCTCTCTGTCAAGAATGCATCACCATAATGGACAACAAAATAGCCCATTTATATTTAGTATTAAAAATGTAATCTTGATTGAAAAGGTTACAATTAGCCATGCCCAGGAGTATATTCATCTTCTTATACCTTCTATTACACACCTAAATCCCCCAATGAACAAGAAGATAATTATAATTACTCTATAACGAATATTGGGTCTAATTTGTAAGATATAAATAAATGAAAAAAAATCACGATAATTACATGTGTGTGTGTGTGTGTGTGTGCATGTGCGCGCGAGCATGTGTGTAAAATGCCAAATGGAATGAGCTTAAATCAAAAATCAACAAAGCTTTCATAATGGAGAACCATGTTCAAATCCCTAGGAGACATGCTACATGCTTAAAAATGTTGAAGGTTGAATCCAGTAAACCATCACATCCAATTTTGTGTGTTGTAGCCCAATGAATGAGGCCAAGTGCAAGTCCTAGGTGAACTTGACAAAGGAAACACCCCCTTGTCATGACATCGAAGTTGAAGGTCACCCTACAAGGAGATTTATTAAACCTATATATATTAGAAAATATTATAATAATAATAACATTAATAATAGAAATATAGAAGGGTCAGCAGCCATGACTGTGTGGTAAAGACATGGCATTACCACAAAATATACATATATATACATATACATATGTGTGTGTGTGTGCATGTGTGTGTATACATATACATACATGCATATATATATCCACATGCTTAAAAATGTTGAATGTTGAATCGAGTAAACTATCGCATCCAATTTTGTGTTTGTCGTACCCCAATGAATGAGGCCAAGTGCAAGTCCTAGGTGAATTTGACAAAAGAGATAACCCCAGTCATGGCATCTAAGTTGAAGGTCACCCCACAAGGGGATATATTAAACCTATACATATTACAAAATATTATAATAATAATAATAACATTAATAATAGTGGGCGGTTGGGTAGGCGGCTTTCCACACTAATAGTTGTGGAAAGCCCGGGGCGATATCGATATTGTTAAGAGCAATTTCGCTTCACAAGCAAGGTTGTGAAGCGATGACCCGACATCTAAAGGATGACATGGCAGGTGTTCATAGGGAAGGTTTTGTGGGCTGCCTACATGGCAATATCATTCTAGACAATTGGCGGCGGTGTATGAATATTGATTGCAATTGACAGAATTTAAATGGCGATCCCTTCAGAATTAATGATTAAAACGTCAGGTGTTATACAAAGCTCGAATCTATCATTCGGCTAGTCTTTTCACCTGGGCGTTGGGTGCATTGGCAGTGAGTTTCTCGCGTGTGGTGGAGCTCATGCATCAATTACAGGCTAGTTTCTCGCAAGGCACAAATAATCAAGTCTAGTTTAATAATGGCAAGGACAAGATTACATTGATTCTCATGATAATCTTGAGCATTTGGCGTTAATCGGAGAAAGCTTATATATGGCAAAAGAATGGTAGTTTGCTATCTGTGATTTTACTGTGAAGTTGAGAAAGATGGAAGGGTGCTCAAAATTTGTGGTTCACATGTCTGCCGAGACCCTGATGAGTATTGGGGTGGACACGCCAATTCAATTGGACAACATTGTTAGGCAAATGGCGTTTCGTGGGCTTATCTTTGACCAAAGGCTCAAACGGGTGCTCAAGAAATATGATTCCTCATTTTGGCAGCAATGAAGATGGTCTTAGGGAAGGACTTCCTAGGGGGATCGGAGTCGTTTCGAGTAGATACTACTATCACTTCACGCTTCCTGGTGGTGGTGCTAGATATAAGGTTGGCGAAGAAGGATGTCAAGGCTCTGGTTAGGAAGGCTTTTAAGGCATATCTGCTGGTTGGTATTGAGGAAATTCTCTATGCTGCCTTGCCTAGAATGGGGGTTCCTCAGCCACAAGATCTCCATTTGATTCATGTGTTGGGAGAAGGTGTAAAGTATTACCCCTTTGTCCTCAACCTCAAAGGCATGGCCCTAGTGGAGCATAAGCAAATGGCGGCAGTTGGTGTGGACTACCTTCAGAAGGCTCTGAATCTTCCTCCTACACCAGGAGCTAACAAGATTCCAAACTTCAGGTCTTTCGCCCATGAAAATGGATTTCTTGGTGGTTAGGGTTGTTTAGTTATGCTTACAGGGTCTATATGTAAATGTTGATGATATAAGTATGTAAATGGGGCTGGGGTCCGGTTTATATCTATGTTATGGTCTCAGTTAGTCTGGTATGGTTTTGGTTTGGGTGCTCGGTTGCTGTGTCAGAATGTTTGATCCAATGGCATTGGTTTGGTATGCAGTCTATGACAGTATGAATCTGCATTTTGGTATTCCTGCTTAGCAGACGAGATGTAAACCTTTTGATACATCAATATAATCTTTTATTATGAATCAAAAAAAAGTAATAACATTAATAATAGAAATATTGAAGGGTCAGCAGCCATGACTGTGTGGTAAAGATAGAGCATTACCACAAAATATATGTATATCATTAATAATGGGAATATTGAAGGTTCAGCAGCAATGACTATGTGTAAAGATAGAGCACTACCATAATTATACATAATATACCATTCAAGGGATCTGTAGTATCAACCACAAGGGGAAGGTCAATAGGGTAAAAATCAAGTAGCATCCTCCCCCAAGTGGAAGACTTGAAATGAATTTTGACAGTGTTTCCCAAGGCAACCCAAGTGCCTTCCGGGCTGGATGTATCATTCAAGATGAACATAGAAATCTAGTTGTTGCAGGCTCCAGAAAGCTCTCTTAAAACAAATAATGAAGCCAAATTGTAGGCATTACTACTACAATTAAAGGTGTGTGAAAGTAGAATATAACAGACATTCAGATAGAAGGTGATTCAATGATCATGGTAAATTCCATTCAGAGCAAGAATACCCCTAGTTGGAAGCTAAGAAACGTTTTAGAGCTGGTCAATAATGAACAAGCTTGATCATTTCTCCATACGGCATTGCTATATGGAGGCAATAAATCAACAGACACACTGGAAAATTACATCATCAAACAAACTGAAGAGATAATCATCATGAACAATATCACCACATAGGATGGGATAAACTTGTAGGATTACCAAGACACTATCTTAAGCACGTAAGAAAAGTGTCCTTCCAGAGCACTTGAAGAAGCACTTCACATGGGGAAGATCGAATCAGATTGAAATTGGGATTTAGAGTACCAATTTGCAAACCTAATATCAGTGGAAGAAATTCCCCTACACACCAAATGGAAAGATGCCACCTCGTATCTCTCTACCACCTGGAGCTTGTGTATGCAATAAGAATTCCAAGGTGAAGCAAATGAAGCAGATTTTTTGCATTGGTTCTTCACACACTACTAATGTTATGTGTGCCATCACCGGGAATCTTTCTATCCAACATTATTGACATTCTAATGGACAAAGGAATATTCAAATCCATTGCAGTCAACTACATTCAGACAAAGCACAGATGTGAGGCACTTGAAGCAATAAAAGAGTATAATGTTCAGGCAAATGAGGACAACCTGGGTGGTGTACTCACCATCAATGCTACGGTTGAGTCTGCAGCAATGAGAAGAACAGATAAACTCCTAAAAAAGGGGCTGTTCAAATGCGTCTTGAATAAACTATGGACACATGGAAGAAAATAAAACTCTCTTGATAGATGAACAATAAACAAAGCTCAAGCAAGTGGCCAAAGGTTTTCTTTACTTCCTGCACAATAATACACACGGAGGATACAGCTCTAACAGCAGTGGCAATAAAGATTAATTTTTTGTTGTAGGCCACCTTTTTGAAGATATTACCAGGCCCGCATGCCTTGATTTTTGTGGGCCTGCATGCCATAGATCTATATTAGGATCTAATCTCTATATCCAGTGCTCCATTGAAGGGCTGTGATGTAAATATTTTTCATAATTAATAAAATGAGAGATCTCCCCAAGACAGCAACTCATGTATCAAATATGTATGTGTGTGTGTATCCAATAACTGTGACAATGGTAAAGATAGACATTGTACACCGACTACACATATCATAGACCAAAAAACAAGTTCAACTTCTGGATACACATGAATTTTAAGCTTCAGTATCAATGAACATTATAAATCATAAATTTCATCTACAACTAAAGCTCAAAAAAGTTTGTTGCCATTGTCTGGATGTTGGTGAAATAGATGATACAGCTGCAATATCTTCAATAGGAGCCTCAACAAGTGCCTCATCCATAGTGATAGGATCAAGCTGTGTATGTGAGGAACCTGCCTCTGATGGCTGACCAATCTTGCCTTCTACCTCCTCATATACTGCCACTTCTGCTTCCCATTCAGCTGCCTCCATCTCAAAATCAGCTAAATCATCATCAATTAGCAATGGATCCACATCAACATCATCAAGCTCAGCAATCCAATCTGATATGGATTAATGTCATCAAGGTCAAGTGCTTCATGTGAACTCTGCCCTTGTACCTTCTTTTCATACAACCGAAGGTCGTATTGCACATAGACAAGGTCATTCAAGCGCTTTTGAGTCAACCTATTACGCTTCTTCGTGTGAATGGACTCAAGAAAACTATAGTTGCACTTACAACCCGAAGCACTACAAGGCTCAAATAAAATTCGGATGGCAATATTTTGAAGATTAGGAGTTGTGGCACCATAGTCTTCCCACCACAAATTTGCAAGGATAACAATTGCCATTTATAACTTAATAAGGATTTTAATAAACTTAACAATTGAAAATAAATAGTAAAATAAAATTAAACACATTTTTTTCACCTAGCTGCATGGATTGATCAAGTGGATTAGAAGCAAAGGTAGTAGCCATGACAAAAGGAAGATAAAGCACAAGTAGATCACTCAGAATGTTGGTGTCACTAATATACAAACAGATGTTATGGCTGTGCAATCATCGAGGCCCTATTTTAGATGCTCATGCAAAAAAATTCATACAACTACAAATGTTGGGACAACTAGTGTAGGCTCCTCTAAGCCATAGTTATAATTTTTTTGATATTTTGTTTTTATGCCATGGAATTCATAATCCATGAGTTTTGTATAAACTTGACAACATTTATATATTTAAAAATGTTGTTTCCTTCAGCTAAAATCAATGTATACTTGTACATGTGATTAGTTTATTATACCTTTGAAGTTTATCTGTCAAAGGCTGTATAATAAAAGCTTTAAATCTTTAAAAATCTTTATATTTAATTTTTTGTTGTTGCCATGTCTTGGCCAAGTTTAAGTGTTGAATCCAAGCCTCAGTCAAAAATCAGCTTGCTAAGTCCAAGTCTTGTAACTATTATATTATATTATAGTATATGTATATATATATATATATATATATGCGTTCAAGTACGCAAACTCACAGTAGATTGGATATCATCAAATTTGACAGGTTAAAACCAAAAAAATACTCATAAACCTTGCCACAATCTAATCTTGGGATAATATAAGCTAAACTATACATGCTAGGATTGCTACTCAGACCCAAAACCCTGGAACGCACATCCCCAGTCACAGACCACGAAGAAGAAGCATCTGGTGCAGTCGAACCAAAATAATGACACATGCTTAGTATATTTCTCCAAATCCATTGCCATCGTCTTCTAATAATCCCTGTCTAAAGAAGTTCCTCCATGCCTTGACTTTGAGTCCAAAAGGGTGTCCTTGAAAGAACCAGTGCCCTCAAAATCGGAGTCAAGGTTACTAAGAAATCTTGAGCACATTTCATTAGGGCTACAGGTTGAAGATATTTTAGAGAGTAAACGGACCCTCGGTGACTCAAGAATTATCACATATTTCAGATAGCGATGAATCTCAGAGCATTGATAACCACACCTTGGGTGTTGGAGCTTGCGGCTTCTTTGCAAGGGTTTGAATTGTCAAACAGTGGACGGTTGCTTAACTAGTAAAGAGGTCATCTATCAACGTGATCTTCACTCATCTTTTTGAGAAAAATCTTAAGTGAAGGAGGTAAGATCGCGGTTCGAAACAGCAACATCAACAACCCTATTTGCATTGAAGAAATAGTTTTCTCTTTCATTCTTCCAAAACACCTGCGTTGAAACTGAAGCATTGTTTGGGAGCAAAAATGGTCACCGCTGAAGAAAAAAGTCCATTAGGGAATATTAATGATCAAGAATTTTCAATTGAGATTTGAAGAAGAGTTTTGATGGACGCTCTACAACATGTGGGAAAGATGGATGCCACCATGCCTTGGTGTCTTGATTTGATGTATCCTCCCCTTGCTTTTTGTTTTGTTTCTGATTCCATTTCTTTTTCCTGGTTTGATGTAATATCCAAGGTTAAGGTTTTTTGGCTTATTTAAAAATTTCTTTGTTTGTTTTTTCTTCCCTCATTATAAACTAAATTAAATTTATTTATAGAGTCCCATCATTTCGCCTACATTTATTGCTCCATTGGTTTGGGAGGCCTGGTTGGTGCAAGCATTTATGGAATGATGTCATAGCCTCAAGTGATCCCCCCGACAATACAAAGAATGTAAAAGGCATTAAAACTTCAATTCTGGGAGTTCTTAGTCCTTCCGAAACATTGTGGCGGTTGGCAGTGGCGTAGGCATTCTAGTTACAGCAAAATTCAAAGCAGTTGATAATGGCGTGGGTCGGGGAAAGCAGTCAGATGGAAGAGAAAAAGGTAAGCATCCTCCGAAAAGCCCTAGGAAACTAGTTATTCCAAATGCTGATATGATTCTCGCTCTAGGGAAGGAAGAAAATAGGTTAAGAAATGCAGCCATTTTTCTCGTTGCGTTGGACTATAATAGGATCCGAGCCACAAAATTTTTTGATGAATGATTTAACAATGTATGGGATAAAAAACTAGGGTTTGAAATATCATTTTGTAGAATGGTGCCAAAGGGGTTCTTTCTAATATGGGATAAAAAACTAGGGTTCCAAATATCATTCTGTAGAATGGTGCCAAAGGGATTATTTCTGATTGTTTTCAAAAACCATGCTATGCAAGAAGAAGTTATTGAGAGACAATTCTGGAACATACGTAACTCAATGTTTTGGGCCATTGCTTGGTCTCTAGAGGCAATAAATGAAGAAGTTTTGGCCCTTTCTTACACTAGATGGGTGATTGTTAAAGAAGTTCCTCCATAAATCTAGGCATTTTTACCTCAATTACTCTCGTCGCTAGGAAAAGTAATGAGATTGGAAGAAACCAAAAAACCACCCTTTTGCATATGGATGCTAGGGTTTTGATCTCCTTAGCCCCAAGGGTGGATCTTCCTAAAGTAATAGAAGTTGATAATGGGGGTATATTGTTGACCTGCAAATCAGAAATTTTAAGAGGTTTAAATGTGTGCTTCTTGTGCAAAAAGGAAGGTCATATGAGGAGAAATTGCCCTATTCTAAAAAATAGGTATGAGGACCTCAAATTTAATCCTAAGCCAGGAATTCCCCTAGAGTCCTTGAGATTAGACACAAGTATTAATCAAGAGAAAAAATCGCAAAAAACTATCGTATTAACCCTAGCCTTGGAGGTGTAGATTCAAATTTAATGATGAAAAAACTTCTTCTCACAAAACTACTAATAGCAAGATGAATGCAGACTTATATGGGGTAAGCCAGGAATTCCCCTAGAGTCCTTGAGATTAGAAGACACAAGTATTAATCAAGAGGAAAAATCGCAAAAAAATCTAATATTAACCCTAGCCTTGGAGGTGTAGATTCTTAGTCTAAAAATGTAAATGAGAATATTGTGGTCTAGGCCGACAAGGCTGCATCCTTGGAAGAGGGATCGGTGAGTAGACCAAACATGGAAAATACCCGACAAGGCGAGAATAATGCAAGCAAGTTATTGGTAGTCAATAATAATCTGGGGCAAAGAAAAATGCCCAAGAGCTTGTCTTATACAAAATATTTTGCCAAAGCAAGCAACAAAAACATTAATAAGTTGGAAAAAATCGAAAATATTGAAAAGGACTCAAAGCCAAGATCTAGTTTGGAAACCCAAGACAATGGTAAATTTTGTAAAGATGCAAGTGAATCAAATACAGGAGGGGATAGAAGCCCTAAAAACTTGACTTTAAATACAAATTCAATAGTAACAAATATTGTCCAAGAATATGAAACAAAAAAACCTGAAAATAAAGAGGTGAAAGATTCAAAGGATCTTCCAATCAATAGCAGCCTAGAACATAAAAGAATAAATAGCCCCACTATGCTATATGTGACTAATACTAGCCCTGGTCAAAAAGATGCTGCCCAAGTTTTAGTCTTAGGCAAGAGTGAGCATAGGGGAGCTAGTTCAAATGACAAAAATGAGATGTACAATAAGGGGAGCCATTCAAGACAAGTTAATGTAAGCAACAATATTTTGCCTCAATTGCCTAATTCTAATGTTGAGGAAAAGGAAATTGCCCAAGTATTAGTCTTAGACAAGCTAGATCAAGGGCCTTTTAAGAAAATGGAGCATAATATGTGGAAAATTCAAGAGGATCCAACAGGGGTAATAGGGCATTTGATAAATGAGGAGTCCACAGAAAGGATTACCCACCCTTTCTCAGATGGCTTTACAAATTCCAAAGGAAATAACTTACCAAAAGAAGGAGATTCACACTAGTTAGTAGTAAGGAAAAAGAGGAGTAAAGAGGTGACTATGCCTTACTAAAAAAGGAAAGACAAAGAAAAAAGAATTCCTAAATGCTTTTAATAGTTTTAGGAATCCAAAGGATGACTCTTAATTCATGATTGAAGATGAACTTTAATTGTACCAGTTGGAATGTGAGGGGTTTGGAATCCCCTGAGAGAAAATATATTGTTAGGAGATACCTAAATTTGGACAAGTGTAAAGATGTGTGTTGCTTCAAGAAGTAAAAGCTATTAATTTTAGTCTGGAAACTAGCCTCAAATTCATTTGGAAAGACTATTCAGTTTTCTACAAAACATGAAAAAGGGAAAGGGGGAAGTTGGGAACAACCATATTGTTGTCTAATAAATGGGCACACCATGTGACTGGTTGTGGAGTTTCTCCATGCAACAGGGCGGTGTGGGTTACCTTAGAAAAAGAGACCAGGAAATTTGGTCTATGCTCAATTTATGCACCCAATGAATATAGAGATAGAATTGAGTTGTGGAAGTGGATAGCTAATCTACAAGATATCCAATGGATAGTGGGAGGGGACTTCAATATGGTTGAGAGTAGTGATGATAAGATTGGTGGTATAAATGTGGAATGGAAAGGAAATGAGAAGTACTTCTAGGATAGAATGAAGAGTAAGCTCAGCCTATTTGATCCTCTGGAAGGATTAAAAAAAGAAAATAACAATATCCGATTCACATGGTGTAACTCACAATTAGGAAGAAAGAGAATATATTGCAGACTTGATAGATTTTATGCCAACAAAGACTCCTTCAATTTTGACCAAATTGAAGATGGGAACAAAGTAGAAGTGCTCCCATGCTCACAAATCACCATCCCATCATGGTAAAGATCATATTAGATAAAGAAAAACCTAAAGGATATAGAAAAGAGGAAAAATTCCTTCTTAACACCACTCTGCTAAATGATGAAAATTGTAATGATGCCATTTTCACCCTTAGGGAAATAAATAGATGGATGTTGAAAGACAAATCAGCTATTGAAAAATGGAACAATAATGCTAAAGCATGGAAAATTATTTATCAGACAATAGGAAAAAAAACAGCCTTAGATAGTAGGGAATCGGAAAACGCTCTACAAGAGAAATTACTTAAACTGGAAACCAAATTACAATGTGATCCTAAGAATATAGAACTAAATGAAGAACTAATCTATGTCAAAAATTCTTCAAGAAGACTGCAAGTTACTAAAACACAGGGATTAAGGGTAAGGGCAAAGAAAAATTGGTTGGGTAATGGGGACAAAGGAACTAAATTTTTATTTAGATTCATTAAAGAAAAATGTGGAAAAGAAAAAGTGGGAAATATTTGGACTGAGAATAAGCTAATCAATGACCCAGAAGAAGTAAAAAAGCAATTCTTTTGCTTCTACAAAGATCTATTCTCATCAAAAGGGGGCAATTTAGTGGGGCATAATGCTAGGAACTTTTGCAAAACCTTAATCCCCAAAAAGATCTCAAAAGAGAATGCAGAATTGTTGGACAGAAAAGTGTCTAAAGAGAAAATAGTGAAAGCCATTCAGGTTTTAAATAATGACAAATCACTAGGAGAAGATGGCATACCGATAGAATTTTATAAGAAAAACATTGATTGGATGTGTGAGGACTTATTACAGGTGTACACTGAAGCTATTGAAAAAGGCTCCCTAGGAAGTAGTATCAACAAAAGTATAATAAAATTGTTGCCAAAAGATGGTGAAAAATCATTAATAAAAAATTGGAGACCTATAATCCTTCTCAATGTGTCTTATAAGATCTTAGCAAAAATTATGGCGCTGAGATTGGTTGACATTTTTCATTTATAAGCAGCATGCAAACTGGTTTTATTAAAGGAACATACATTTTAGAATACCTTATAACTAGTTGGGAAGTAATGGAGTGGGCAACGTGCACTAATCAGAACACTGGTATTTTCTTACCTGATTTTGAAAAGCCCTGTGATAGAGTTGAATGACCCTTTCTTATAATAACTCTTTCTTATAATAACTCTAGAAGCTTTTGGTTTCCCAAAAGGCTATTGTCGAATGGTTGAAACATTAAGGAAAGATGTTGCACAAGTGGATGTAAATGGTTCACTTTCGGAACAATTTTCTTTGCAGAGATCCATAAGGCGGGGGTGTCCTCTAGCCCCTGCACTGTTTGTAATTGCATCTGATGCAATATCCTACCTCATAAGAGATTCATCTTTGGGCCCCAAAGTGAGAGGACTCTCCCTCCCTAATGGTGAAGACCTCTTAAACATACTAATGCTAAGCTGGGGAAATTCACCCCCTGAATGGTTTGCAAAATATGATTTTCAATGGGGGGGACCAAATAAGCAGGTTAGACACCTGGGTATTCCTTTTGCTATGAACCCATGTTTGGAAGACGTGGGATTGGGTAAAAGTTAACATTGAAAGGAAGCTAAACAAATGGAATAAACAATATTTATCCTTGGCAGAAATAATTCAAGTTTGTAAGAAAATTTTTTCATCATACAATCTCTATTACTCCTCAATTTGGTTGTTTAGTAGCTATCAAATAAATGAAATTCACAAGAAAAACAGATAATTTTTATGGTCTTATGAGAAAGGAAATAAGAATAAACATGCAATAAAATGGGAATGGCGTTGTCTTGTAATGTCCCCATTTTGGGATTACCCTAAATCTGCCTTGATTTCTTGAAGATATCCTTTTATGATGGTCTAGTGTTCATATTGCATTCTTTTTCTCCTTTTCCTGATCAATCATAGGATAAAGACATTCATAAATTTATTCATTTTTCTATCAAATAATCACAATTACTTATAAGGCTCAATAATTGCTACAAGTATCTTTATTGTATATATATATATATTCAATAATGTCAATGGAGCATAACATATCAGCAATGTTATAAGATAACTAGTAGCATGCATGATTTATTATTCCCCATGCAATCAATAAAAAAAATAGATAACATTAAATAAATAGCATCATGTATGAATTACTATTAATTAGACTATTATTTAAATCCATGATGTATTTATCAACATCATTATTTAAATGTACAAACATTTATCTAACTTATTATTTAAATTCATAAAATACTTATCTCCTTATATTCATAAAATACTTGTCTACTTTCCATCTGCCTGTCTTTATAAATTTCAGATGATCTGTAGTCTATATTTTATCTCTTGTTTCCCATTCTATTCTCTATTTCCTTCTTCCTTCTATACATATCTCATTATTTACCTTTTTATATCTTCACATTCAAATGAGAAGATGTATCTTTTGGAAAAGAGACATTCAGTAGAAAGGACACAACCTTTTGAAATGATTGCTGCCTTTTGAAAACTAATTCCAAACCTTTCTAATTTCTATTTTATTGTTCTCTACACACTATTGATAGATCTCCTTTTTACATCTTCATTCCTTTACTCTTCTATCTTCTTCTTAAAATCTGATGTGTATTTCATATCCCCCTTTTCCTTTTCTTCCCCTTCTTATTCTATATCCTTATACCTCCATTAAGAGATGCATCTCTTTGAATAGAGATAACCCCACAAAAGGACATGACTTTTAGTTAAACATTCCTTAATGATATCTCAAATTATATTCATTTTATTATTTTGTTTTGATGTGTATTATATTTTACTATTTTATTTTTAATTTATTTGTAATATTATTTATATTTGTCTAAAGTATTATTTATATTTATTATTTAAATATGTATATTTTAATATTTATATATATTGTTTTGATGTGTATTATATTTTACTATTTTATTTTTAATTTATTTGTAATATTATTTATATTTGTCTAAAGTATTATTTATATTTATTATTTAAATATGTATATTTTAATATTTATAATATTATCTCTTAATAATTATTTGATAATTATGATAATATTTATATTAATTGATTTTATTGTGTTATATTAATTTGATACATTTTTAGTATTTATTTTATTATTTAAATTGCCATTATTTACAATTTTATATTCCATTATTATCTTGTTTTAATTCCTTATCTCTTTGCTTGCTCCATTTATTCCTTTCAATATATATTATTATATTTTATATTATAATAATATTTAAATTATTAGAATTCATATTTTAATATTTACGATATTATCTTTGATAATTTAATTATAATATTATCTTTGTGATAATTATAATTACTAATGTTTATACTTTTATTATGCTTTTATCTTATTTAATTATTATCTTAATGTTGAGATTTTGGGGACATGACATGTCTGGATAAATCTAAAGCTAGGATAGGATTGAAAGATTTACAAAAGCAAGGAATATCACTTGTCAAATGGATCCTTAAGGCCCTAAATGGGAATTAACCATGGAAAATACTAGTAAGGAATAATATACAGCTATTTGTACCAAAAAAAGCTAAAACTTGGAAACTTCTTCCCCTCTGTGACTTATTGTTTGCTAAATTTCCTATTTCCCCTGTTGGATCTAATGTATTTAAAAGTTTATGGAAAGCTTGGGAGCAAGTTAGAAGTTTGGTCCTTGACAGTGATAAACTGGAAAATAGAAGGAACAAAATATACCCTCATTAATAAGTTGAAAGAATGGGCATCCCTCAATACAGAGTTTGATTTGCCTCCATCTCAATGGAGGACATACTCTATAATGAGGGAAGCTTGCAAATTGTACCAATTTTCTGTACTATATGATTCAACCAATGTTATTCTTGATAAATCCAAATAGATAGATGGAAAGGAGCTACATAAAGTGAATACCAAACTAATTTATAAATCATTAAATAAAAACACAAACATAACTAGGCACCTAAGCAGGAAATGGAATATGGAAATTTCAGATAAACACTGGTCTAAGATTTTTATGTTTCTTTGGTCAAGTATATTAGAACCTTAAAAAACTTGTTTCAAATGGCTATTTGTTTTACAAAAATTACCTTACTTCATATCCTCCTCTAATTTGGAATTGTGCACTATTTGTAGGAAATCGAAAACTTTTTCTCATATGTTTTTTGAATGTTTTTTATGCTAAAGAGGAATGGAACATATTCTGTGTTGACTTGGGGGGTTGGGGAGATCTGGGAATGATTAAATGGCAGGAGGTCCTTTGTGGTTTTATAAAAGGTTCAGGTAATTCATTTAATATGTTTTGGCTTTTATCATCTACTGAAAGCTTATGGTTCTTATGGAAAGCAAGGATAAGGAATGGTTCCAAGGCAAAAGGAGAGTGCCTACTGAATCTGATAGAAGACTCATATATTATAACATTTTTGTGCAAGTTACAATTATGATGGAAATATCAAAGAAGTTTGTCAAGCTACTAAAGACTGGTAAGACGGAAGTTAACAAAGAAGAAATCAAGTATACAAGACACTAACCGTTCAATAAATCAGATAACATTGGTGCAGGAGCACCTAGTTGAGTTCATGCCTCCATGGGGTAACATTGACTTTTTGATTTAAGTTTGATGTTTTGTTCTTGTAATAAGGTATGTAGACCCTTTTGAACTTATTTGAGTCTAGTTTAAGTCCTAGGAGTTCAGTTTGGAATCATATTGCAAATTTTGTAAAAGTTGTCATGTTGTAAAATGCAAAAATGCAACAAAAGGAAGATGAAGGGTCAAAGTCGGTTGGAATTAAAAGAAGTTGTTTTGTAACTGCCGGAACTGGTTGGGAAAGGTTAAAAAGACCTAGTTCCATCGTTGTTTTGGTTGTTGAAGGTTTGGAGGAGGGTTTGGAGCAATAAACATTTCATTTTCTGCATTTTTACTGTGTTTCTTACTGTTCCTCTCAATGGCACGTGCTTGTACGGACCAATGAAGGTCTGAATCCTACTGTAGATGATAGAGAGTTAAATCTAGTTTCTGTGGCTTTTTGTTTCATTCCATTTCATCAAGAATTGAGAGAGATATTGCATTTCCTTTGTAGTCCGTTTGAAACCCTGGCTGGGTTAATCTCAATAAATCACAGGTGAAAATCCACAAAACTTGGTGCATAGGTCTATGAGGACATGCTCTTTGTGCTCTCCAAGTTACACGAGTCAGGAGTAAGGTTTTGTGTAGGTATGATGATGCCCTAGGCTAGTAAAAGCATGTTTTTTGAACAAGAATGATGCATAGAGATAGGGTTTTGAAGAAAAGTAGATTGGAACCCATCCTAGTTGATAAAATAAGCATGGGCAGACCTATTGTGATGTGTTTGAGATGTTTGAGAAGAGATTTGAGGTCAGGAGTTTAGAGAACCAATAAACCCCTCTTGAGAACTAGCCTAATTAGGCCTTGTAGCAGCGGGACAGTCAAATTTAGAGGGATACTTTTCAAAATAACCTTATGTGGTTCCTTGGTATGTTAAAGAAGGCTGAAAAAGGTATTTGAAACTATGCTTGGTGTTTGGAATTTCCACTCCTTCAGGAAGTTGTGACTGTTTTTGTCACTTGGGAATACTACAAGCAAATAGGCTTCTTGAAGGTGAGCGATGGCAAAAGTGAAAAGTCAATGTTCTTGGGGTTTTGTATTGGCCTAAACCTGTCATGTTCTTGATGTTCAAAGTGTGTTAGGGATTCAATAAGTGATTTGGGTCTTGATTCCACTTTTGGTGTCTTTTAACCCTTGAAGAAACATGTTTTTGTGAACGGAGCTTTGAGTCAAATGAGTGAACAAGCAAGAACAAACCTAATGTTTTGGAGAAACCTTTAAATCTGCCCCATGCTCTGCATCAAACATCCCTTTCCTGAAGGGGTACCTGGAATTCTATTCCAGAAAAAGTACAACAAAAAGTATACAGCTGAAACTCTGCAGAAGGATTTAGGCTTCAAGGGAGGTCCAAGATTCATGTTAACCATGGAGAAGACCTCACAGTGGAGGTAGTAAGATCAAATAAAGACATGTTGGCAATTGACCCTCCAATTGATTGGAATGGAATGGATGAGTGTAGTGAAAGCATTAACTTTTGAAATTTGGTATAAAGCAATAATATAATGATGTAAATTTTGTAAAGAATGGTTGTCATATGTACTAGCCTTGTTTAAGATATTGTATAGTTAGGTCTAAAACATTATACAGATAATGTAAGACAGACAATAATATTTTTTGAGACCTTGTGTGGTAATTATAGGTTCTGATGTGTTCAGAAACAAAGATGTAACTCTGAAATATTGATAAACTATATGCAATACAAAAAAAATATATATGCTAAAAAAAACCTTTTTAGATACTAGAATTCACAAAAATTATTCAAAACTGTAGATATGATATTCAACTAAATTAGACGTCTCTACATTATTTCTTTTAGTTCTAAAACTAGCAACAATCCATTGTTACATGGCTTTTGTACCTAACACAAAAGAAGATAATATATCAAATTGCTTTTTTTCAGGACCTGGTAAAACAACCAGCTTCTATAACATTCTCCTATGCTCTATATCAATAGTTGGTTTTTTGCCAGTCCTGAAAATCCCCTTTAAGATCCTAATGAGAACCAGTCCATATGTCTGATAGAACTTTGATCTATACATACTGCTTACAAATACAACGGTATGATGCTTGCAAGGAGCAAGACGATGCACCAAAAAAAATGCTATCTTGAATACTTGTTTTAACTTTTAATTAGTTTAAACAGGGCAAACTTTCTACAGTTATGCCAAGGAGAAAAAATCAATTTTCCATGTGTATGTTATATCCTAAACACAGATATAAATGCTATCAAAATAAATGCCAGTAATGATCAGCTTCATTTTGTTCCTTGTCTACAGAGTATATATATTACAAAAAAGTTAAAACATCTTGTACAGTGATGCTAGGATAAATACCGTTAAATTACAAAGTCAACGAAATCTTCTCAAACTAGTCCATGGCGTCTATTAACTAATGCAGTCAAAGTGGTTGGTACAAAAGTTGTTTGACTGCAAATAAATACTCCCAGACTTAGATCTATATGGAAAAAGAATAATGATGTAAAGTAGAAAATATCTCATTTTAATTTCTCAGGTATTAGTTCTCACCCGGATTTAATAGAGTCCCAAAAGTTTGCCTTCAGGCTGGTAAAACGTCGCCTTTGCACCCCTGTCCATTGCAGGATGGCATGCTTAGAAGTTAACATGTATCCTTAGTCTAGAATGAAAAAATGGGAATTTCTATTTTCTTCTAAAATTCACAATTTTGTAACTGTGTCACTATTCAAGAAGCGTCCCTGATTAAGAAGAAAAACAATATGGAACATGTTCCCTTAAAGTCGTGTCAGTACAGGAGCAAATTTATGAGATATACTAGGGAAGAGGTTGTTAACTTATGATAAGTCAGCAAACTCCCATTTTATTGCACACTAATGCAACATGAGATGCTGCTAGGTAACAATATATAATATGCATTTCATTAAGCAAAGAAGTGAGTGATAAATGAAAACACAATGCAAACCAGAAAAGATGTCCACAAAAATCTATTTCTCAAAGAAATACTGCTGTTGAGCTGTTTGATACTGTTATAATATACGTAAGTGTCATTTCCCAACCTGAGGTGGAGTAATAGTTGGGATAGGGCAGGAACATGCATGGTGTCAATGCTCGACTTTTAGAGAGAAATGATGGTGGTGGGGTTTGAGACCTGCAATTCAATAACACAAAGGCGACGAATTATTCATTTGTGACAACAGCAACAATGAATTATTAAAACAGTTTGTAAAACTAGATAGCTATAAATTGTTATTTTGATGCTCAACAAAGAAAATGGAAATGACATGCCATGGCTTTTTTGAAGATGAAAGCATTAAAATTGCAATCAATATGATGACTGACCAGAAACACTGAAACAAGAGTATGCATTCAGAAAAACTTTGACAATCTGAACATATTTCAAAATCCACAAGTAATGTACATAAGCCATGTTGTGTTTTCAGCCACGTGCATAAAACACAATCAGAAGGAATACAGAAAATAATAATTATGTAACAACCAACCACTCAATCAAAGAGACACATTGTATAGTTGAACACAAACATATGATTGATACATATGTGGCAATATCAAAAGAACTGAGACCACAAAATCTCCATACTGGGAGCGACCCACAACATTCTAGCTGAATAATGTCTGTTCAATAGGTCAGATACCTCTATTTTGTGTTGTTCTTAGGTTTCATCATCAAGACTTCGAGTTTGATCAGAGTCTCAAATGTATTCAGCTTTACTGAGAGGAAAGAAAAAACTAATCACCCAATAAGACTTAATGAATGTTTAATTCAAAATGCAATAGGAAGTGTTTCCAGGGATTCCCCATACAAACTAAATACCACTGACAAGTATATCTGCCAGGAATGGTGAAGTTGTGGTATTGTTATGAATAAAGAAGAACAGACTGTTGAATATTCTATGTTTCCAACTGTTGTTCTATACAACCTATGAATCTCCAATAAAATATCTAAATTCATTCATCTTTGAATCTTCCTGTCTATGCTATCTACTTTGAGCCAATTTCATTTAATTCATCATAACTACAAAAAGAAATAAACTTTGTAGAATTTATCATGAGTGCCAATGTAGCATATGTGGTTTAAATTTTGATCATGGAGAGCAAATATAATCAGTAATTTAACAACAAAACTCGTCCTATTCAGAAATAGGATCTATAAAACCACGGTAACACTCAATTGATTCCTTGTATACCAAAATCTAGCTTGAGATTCTCAATAGAAAGGCCTATGTTTGCTACTCTTCTAAACTTAAAATTATTCTCAAAGCCTGATGCAACCTACACCAAGGATAGTGCTCTTCCATAGCTTTCCAACAATTCAAATAGAATGGAAAATGAATCCCATATAACAATGCCATGTCTCCAGAAGTTTACTTCCGTAATTGTAGCCAAATCATGTGCATCAATGAAGGATTGAGACTTCACCAGATGCATAAATCCTCGCTGAAACTCTCACCTATGCATCAATGATAGATTTGGTCATGGCTGAAGATGGCATTGCTATGAAACTGCAGTGTAACACATGAGACCAGCATGAACATGTCACTTAAACATCAGTTATGAATTAGAGTATGATCTAATGCATGTCCCAATAGGCAGAATGGAAGATGGAGCATTAACCCTTCAAGCAGTTGAGACGTTATGTTTGTTTCGTTCCTTTACATTGGTTTATGCCTTTATGGGCCAACTATAATGTCACCTTTTTCAAACTAAATCAAATCAATGGACCTAAAGCCTATTTTTGTTAATCATAAGCTAAAGGAGGGGATTTAATAGGGGAATAATATTATAATAATTTATTAAGTTGTCCAAAAAGGTACCTTCAGTTACTTTGGAAAAAGGGAAATTTAGTTTTATTAAATGGGGCCAAAAGTAAATATTGGAGACACGGCCAAAAGAGCAAATAAAAAATTGAAAATTAGAAAAACGGCGAATATTCAATTAGGTAATTAATAATTATAAGTTGGAAAAAGGTGAATATTCAATTAAAAGATTACTTTTAGGGTTGAATTGAAAAAGAATAAAAAAACAAGTGTTACCCCGAGTTTTCGGGACGAGGACAACAAGGGACGGCGGGACGCATCCCCAAGTCCCCAATTTTTCAAGCCAATTTTGGGGACGGCAAAGGGGATGGCCATATAAAATATAGGGAAAATTGTAAATATTCATATGAAAACATAGATAAAGCATGCATATATACATTATAGAACCTTAACATCTAACATTTGTGTTCAAAATTCATTGTCAATACTCAATATGCATTCAGAATTAAATATTCATTGTCAGTTTTCCTTCTATCACACTACATTGGAATATTTAAACCCTCAAATTAGGTGTTACTGATAGCCACTAAAAATTCAATACCTTTCTACTAGCAGCAACATGAGTCCTAAACTCCCATGAATATGCATTCAGAATTAAATATTTAAAGTGAAGTGAGTTTTTTCTTAAAAAAGAAGGCTACCTCACGCCGGAGTCCCCTGGCCATCCCCACATTCCTGGGACAGGGATGGGTACAGGGACGAGGGATTTAGGCCTGGGGATGTGTCCCTAAGTAACACAGAAAAATAATTATTGGGAAAAGAAATTCATTCTATTCATCAATAATTTCCAAAAACCCTCATTTTGGAGAGCTTTGAGCTTTGGAGCAACTTTCACCCTAAGGACAAAAAATTTCACAATTTATTCAAGAATCGAAAGACGGAAACCTTCTAGTTCTCATAGTTGGCTTCATACAAGGGTCAAATTTGTGTTGATTCAAGAATTTGTGTAGAGATTTGAAAATACAAAAAAATATTATATTTATTTATATTTTTGCAGGCACTATTATTTGCAGAATAATCTAGAAATATTTATTCTATTTGCTGGTCAAATAAATAATCCATCCGTACCATTCTATAGGCTAGACTCAATAAAAGAAAGGCAGCAAATTAAGGTTATCAAGTATCTGCCAACTTTAAGACAGACGTGGAGGTTATCTTTATCCAACTGCCTTTCAATTTGTGTGGAAGTCTCAAAGTAAATCTACTCATAGTGGTTATTGCGCCTAGGAACTCCCTTGCACTTGGTCGTCAACTATTAAAAAGGGGAGAAAAAAAATTTAAGGAGTCACTTTGTTTTGGGACTGGTCATGGGTCCCTCCAAATTAACCGCACCCTTCCTAAATGACATTCGTAACATTCTCCCATAATCGCCACCTCCAAAAGTCTAAGGAAAGTCTTAAAAGGAGATCACAACAATTTAAAAAGGAGATCAAAATAGTTTAAAAAAGAGGTCGCTGGATTATCATGGAACGTGGGAATTGCAAAAGTCAATGCAACAAATAAAAAGGGGACGTAGGGCTATTCCAACATATGACATTCTATGTTATTTAAATTTTATTATATAGTATTTAAGTAATGCTCCCAATAATATTTTGTGAATATTTTATTCGCTATTATTAGTATTATATTAGCTAAATCATAAATACAATCAGCATTATTTATTTAAATTTTGCAATTGAAAAAACAAAACAAAAAAATCAGACTTGTCGGAAAATCAAAAAAATATATATTCCAGTAGAAATTGCCAAAAAATGTTTAAAAAAGAAATTTCAGTGGTATTGGAACCATTTTCTTGCCAGCTGTGGGGAAAACATTCTTTGTAAAATCAAAATTGACCACATGCACGAAAGTGAAAGAATTGAGATATTATCAGAGAGAAAGGAGAAAAGATTCAGATCGATCAAAAATTATTACAGAGCAACAGGGCACAAAAATTCCCAAGAAAAGACAAAGATGCAATGGGTCACAATAACAGGGATGCAAATGATGCTCAGCGGCTTGAGAGACTTGTTCAAGGCCACGAACCATTAGTCGACATGCTGGCACAACTTGTCTCTACCATACAAAATAATAATATATTGAGGCCAAACAATGGTGAAGGCAATTCATCAGGGGCAAATATTCACCAAAACACTTAGAAGACAATAGCTGGTTCTGTTGCTAGACCTTTCCAACCCAATTTCATCCATTGGGAAAAAGCAGCTATTGAGCCAGAGATTTATACATCCATAACAGATGACATAGCTGCCAGTTATGAGGAGTATAGGCTCCTACCAGCTGAAATTAGGAATGCAATATCACTCACTAATTTTATGGATTTGAAGAAAAATAGGGGCAATCAGAGAACTGAAATAAAGCAACAAACAAATCAAAGGGATCTCCAACAGGCATTGGAAAAATTGACACTTCATATGATGGATCTGGTAAGTGTACAGCACATTCTTAGATACAAAAATTGGATACTTTTCTATCATTGAGGCTTATGATGGAAGATGAAGCCATCAAATTCGCCACCTTCATCTTGAAGGTGTAGCATATGAGTGATGGTATCACGGGTTAATCACACAAGGACACAATCACATACACACCTATGATGAATTTAGTACCGAGTTAATGGAAAGATTTGATAGAGTAGATCCAAAAATTCATTTTTGTGAATTAGCTCAACTCAAACAAACCCATACAGTTGATAAATTTGTTACTGATTTTCAAAAGCTTTAAATTATGGTGTTTGATGTGTCTAAAAGGAGGCTTGTGGTATTGCTTATTGAAGGCTTAGCTGATCCTCTTAGAGGCTTCGTAAAGGATTTCAACCCTACCTCTTTTCAGGAAGCTATTAAAAAAGCCTTGAATCTTGAAACTTCAGCCCCTAGACTTAGATTTCAACCTATAGGACAGCAAAGATCAAAACCCCATGGAAAATCTAGATCAGCTCTTATGGATAACCAATGATAAATAATTATGGACAGCCAATGACAAATAATTATGGATAGCTAAAAACCACTACTTTTGGTAAGCCAAAAAAGCCATTTCAGCAAGGTTATCAAAATAAAGAATTACCAAAAACTACTAAGGAATTGAATTAAGGAATGAATTTTGAAGGAAGAAAATTTGTTTCTCCTGCAATGAGCCTTGGGAGCCAGGCCATAGGTGTCTTCCAAAAAGACAGGTACATTACATTGAGGTAATTCCAAACGATGAGGAAGAGGTAGAAGAACCAGAAGCAATAACAAAAGAGGAAGAACTAGAAGCAAAAGCAAAAGTGATTGAGGGAGAGAAGACTACTAGTAATACGCTAGTTGCACTCTTAAGTGCACCCAGGTATCACTCATCCAGAGTTTGTGGAGTGTTGAAAGGACGTAAGGTGACAATATTGATTAATAGTGGAGCAACCCACAATTTTATTAGTGAGAGCTTGGTAAAACAGAGGAGGCTACCAACAGAAGAATTTTGAGGATTTAATATTACTATGGCAGATGGATTTACTGTATCACGCACTAGGAGGCTCAAAGGATTGGAAATTACACTTGGTAAAAACAAAATTACTAATGATTTTTATGTAGTTAGCATAGGAGAAGCAAATCTGGTTTTAGGGGTACAATGGCTCCATTCCTTTGAAAAAATCTCACAAAATTACAAAACCATGAAGCTGAAATTCCAACATTAATGCAAAGAGGTTGTGCTTCATGGTATGGCCAATGGTGCTCCTACATCAATTTCAGCTAGAAGGATGGAGAGAGTTTTTTGTAAGGGAATAGCCCAATGTTTTGTGAGAGATACATCCACATCTGATGGTAAGAGATCTTATCCTATTGATATACAGACTATTTTAGACAGGCATGGTACAACGTTCAATGATTTACCTCCAAGATCGCCTCCTAATAGAGGGTTTCAGCATATCATAGAGCTTCAGACCAGTTCTAAGCCTGTTATGATTACTCCATACTACCATCCAAGAGCATTCCAAGAGGAAATAGAAAAAGCAATCAAGGAGTTATTGGAGATGGGACACATACGTCCTAGTTCTAGTCGTTTTGCCTCTTCAGTAGACTAATAAAAAAAAGACAGTACTATGAGAATGTGTATAGACTACTGTGCAATGAATAAGAAGATGATAAAAAACAGGTACTCAATAACCAAGATCGATGAGTTGATCAATGAATTACATGATGCAATTTATTTTTCAAAATTTGACTTAAGATCCAATTATCACAAAGTCAGGGTAAGAGATAAAAATGTACACAAAACCCTTTAGATGTCATTATGGACATTTTGAATTCTTGGTTATGCCTTTCAAATTAACCAATGCTCCAGCTACATTCAGTCATGTATGGATCATATTTGCAAAGAGCAGTTCAGGAAGCTTGTTTTTGTGTTCTTTGATGATATTTTGGTGTATAGCAAAACATAGGAAGAGCATCTGAAACACTTGGATACAATGCTGGGAATTCTTGAGCAACAGACTCTGTTTGCAAAAAATTCCAAATGTGAATTTGGTATGACTGACATTTTATACTTGGGACATATTATCAATGCACAAGGAGTACATGTAAATGAAGAGAAGATTCACGCAATAAGAGATTGACCGCCACCCACTCCTTTGACACAGTTGAGAGGTTTTTTGGGACTTTGCAGTTATTACAGAAGATTTGTGAAAGGATTTTCACAACTTGCTGTTCCATTGACCAACTTTCAGATGGTGTGAAACAGCTCAACCCACGTTTGAAAAACTCAAAGAAGTAATGAGTTCTTGCCCAATACTTGCTCTCCTGGATTTCTCTATTCCATCTGTTCTCGAATGTGATGCATCAAGGGAAGGAATAAGGGCTGTTTTAATGCAAAAGGGGCATCCCACTGCCTTTGAGAGTCGAAAATTAAAAGATGTAATACATAGATTTTCCATTTATGACAATAAGATGTTTGCTATCATGTTGGCACACAGATATATGTTTATTAGGTTCTTTCAATAATAATCAAGGGAATTGAATAGCAGCAGATCTTCAACTAGAGCAAATTCTGGAAACACTATATACATTCCAGCTGAGCATGAAGATGTCAGAGAGAATTGTCAGAGCTGGGCAAGCTTATGAGAGCATGTTAGATATATAAATCGGTTCCACAATGTTCTCAGAGGCTCCATGAGAGCAACTGGCTTGCAATCTTGCTATATAAGGAGGCACAGCCCCATTTCCATGCTAGAGTTTTCAAGCATCAGTTTTCTCCAAGATATTTCTTGTGTCTGTTCAATGTTGATTTGTATTCTTCACTTGCTCAACTGTTAATTTCTTACATAACCAATTTCCTTTAAAGTACTTGACTAGTGTTGAAATTCTATAATTAACTGATTTTAAGCATAGTTTTCTATTTACAGAAGCAAGCAAAAGTAAAGTTAGTCATTACCATTAAATTTATTAAATCAGTGTAGGCAAAAATTTGTGCAGGTACATATTGTGAATCTTGAATGAAAGATGTAGATAGCAGCCATAGCTGTATGAGATATCAGTTTTCCACCTTAGGTTGTTCATTTCATTAGCAAATTGTGCTGGTGCTGGACCAGCATATAGTAAATTAAAATCTGTGCTAAAGAATTGTACATCGAAATATCCAGGTCAACTATAGCTCCATATAAAGTTAAGAAGATATCAATTTATAATTAGTTATAAGAGAAACCATTTCAACCATAAAGAGCACTTGACTTTAGTAACCCCTTAATTCCTAGGAATTGATCTTTTGTTTTCTCAACATCCATAATCTTGTAGCCTTACTGGGCATACATTTCCTTATTAATATTTTGGATGTGTTCCAATACTAAGAAAAGGCTTTGAGTTTATAGAAAGTAATCAGATACAGTTTGCTCGAGTCCTTGGTATCTCTCTTACCCCTGATGGCTTTTAGTGTTGTGGGATCTGGTTGGTAGCAGTCCTTAGCAGCATCAAGCCAAGTATAGCTCTGATTCAGCCTGGAACTTACTGCTATTCTTTTGGTATATACTTTTGAGTTGTAGGCTATAGTTAATATACCAGGTATATCAGTCTGTTTATGTCAACCTCTAATATTCACCAGCCTACTTATGTTTATCTGAGTGTAGATATCAGTTCACTGTATGTCTCTAAAGGTCCCTGTTAGTTTTGGACTGAGTTTTTTGGGTCAAAAATGAATTAAACTATTAAAAACAGAGCCCCAAATGCTAACTTTTATTACCATCACAGTCCAAATTTTTCAGAGAATGACAATGTCAAATTTGTTATATATTTTATAAAGTTTTGGGCAGAGCCTCCTTTATCTGACAAAAAGCAAAATGCTTCAAACATTACCATCATACTCAGTTTCGAATTGTCATCCTAGAATGAGTTTCTCCAAGAAACAGCAGAAAGCCAATATTTTGGGAATGCATCTTAAATAGTTTCAAAATTCTGAACTTTTGCACAGAAAGCAGATGCTCAAATTCCTGGCACAAAAAAAAAAGCAAAAAACTGTTTGATGACCATGATATTCCGGATATTGCATTTAATACAATGAATCATGTTGCATCCTAATACTAACAGAATTTGCAGAAAGAAAACTGTGAATCTTGGTTCTGGACAAAAAATTGTCAAAGAATAACATCCTTTGTCTAATGCATAAACTTTGTTGTGCAACTTAACAACTAGTAATTTGTTTTTTCTTGGAACACTCACGCCCAACATCTAATTTAATGCACAAGGGAACATACTATTTAAGACAAGATTTCACCATGCAAATGAACCATGTTCAAATTCTGTCAAGCATAGAGAATCTGTGTTTGGATTGTATTGAACTCAGAGTTTAACCCAAGAATCCACAGTCTTATAGCTATTAAAATAAGAATGACTAGTTGCCAATTTCCATAAAATAAAGCAATGAATTATCTTTGCACCTAGACGGGTATCTAATATTTGTTCTATCAAAGTTCAGCAGAGGACTCACACCCAGCCTTCTCTCGCATGGTCAGTATTATTGTGGCCTCATCAACCCAAAAAAGCAAGTTCAGACAAGCTTCAACCATATGCCAAATTGGGTAGGGCAAACCCTCCTGTGGGCACACAAAGGTGAGACCCTTAGGTATTTACCATTTACAGAGCTGTGGCAATTTCTTCGGCATTACCAGTCAACATCCACCAGTGTGTATCTCTATTGAAGAATTTCTCAAACAACCAAACCAGAACTTGGGAAGCTAATAAAGAAACTGTCTATACATCATTTCAGATGTACAGAAGAAGTAAATTCACTCAAATCACATTCAAGTGCATCTGTACCAAATTTCATACCATATAGAAAGATGTGTCCAGAATGTTAGTTGTTTTATCCTTGAAACTCACCAGCTCAAAATTTTAAAAATCAATAATAAAAATCATGGCCATTGCTCCACTTTACAACTGGACAATACCCCATTGGACTTACAAATAGCAAAAATGCTACCAAAACGAAAACAACAAATGTGCTATCAAGTAGGGTTTAAAATTTTATAAAGAATATATTTGCTACCAAATAAAAATCTGCAACTTCATGATTTTACTGTAAAAAGCTTGCGTAAAAGCCATCTAAAAGAAGACAGAACAGAGGAAAAAGGTATAATAATGTTTTTTTTTTAAATCTAACTGTGTGCAACCTTTTGCATTTTTGCCATTTCAGTTCTGCTAAAATTCACTATGCCTTGTAAATGGTGACATAGCTTAAATCAAGCGCAAGGTAAAGAAAAAGGCTTCCAAAATCTACATACCCATATGTATGAGAGAATAAAGAACTGGCATAGTCTTCAAAATGGCTCAAATCCCATGAAGGTACATTCATTCGTAGAATGTAATGTTTGAAGAACAATCTAAACTTTGGAAAACAAAAGATGAGTGGCCCAGTGGTAGAGCAGCCCAGCATACTAATGAAAGGTTTTAGATTTTAGTCTTGCCTGGTCCGTGGAAAATAGCATGGTATTAAAGCTGAGGAGAATAATAAATAACCCAAACCACAAAGTAGCGTGTAGTTCAGTAGAAGAGCATCCTACCATAAAAATAGGATATATTAAATTCAAGTCCTAAACAGTCTATGAAGAATAACATTTAAGATTAAGAAAACAAGATTGAGCGAAAAACTGAGTAAATAATTTTATTACATATTCAGAATCTTCGTTAAAAACAGAATCTTGATTTCCTAATTTCACTTAAAACTTCTACAGAATTTTTAGTCACGTTTTCTCAAACTTTTCTATAAATTTATCCTGGAATTTGCTTTGCTTTAATGTGTGTTGGGAAAGCTTGAAGTCGCTAAGACACAAAACGTTAAACCAGTAAAATCAATCACGGTTTCAACAATTTAACTTTGATAATTATAAGGGTTTTTTTAGGCCAGCGGTGCTGAACTTAGGCTCAACTATCTGTTAACAGCGAAAAATAATTGAACTCGCTGTAATAGGCATTAAGTAGTGAAAAAAGACTGATTTGTAACGTACTGTAACGAATGCCAAAATTGATTGTTGAAATGATTTAAGAACTTACAGGAGCGGCACAGAGTTCCGGTACAATCCGAATAAGTTGGAGGAATTCAGCATCATTTTTTCTCAAAATGCGAGCATCTTACTCTTCCACCTCACCTCTGTTGAACGTTCAGAGAAAAACATTCATCTCCCCTTATCCGAGTTGAAATGCATGGGCAAAATATTACTGTGGAAGGGAGCAGCTTTGTTGTCCACCATTCGTGAAGATGCTTTATATTTGTCCCATGGTAGGTTGCGCAATAGGCAGAATCTTTGGGCTATTGAAATTGCTTGGCATTTGTTGGTGCAAGCCTTCTACACTTTTGCCCTTTCCACTTTGCCTCGATGATTTTAGTACCTATATGATTTTAACATGTTTTTAAGTTTTTAGTTGCACTCATTGATTTTATGTCTCAAATTTGGATAAGTTTGTAGGGTTGTGATCTCGCTTTTATTTTTAAATTTTAAATTTTTTTAGAATTTTATAATTAACAATTTTGAATATGATTGTTATTTATTGATTTATGTATCAAAAAGTTGAAATTATATATTTAGAGTTTATATTTAAAAGAATCATTCTTGTTTCATTTTGATCATCAAAACACATCACATTGAGAGTATGTTTTAGGACAATGCATTTGCACATCTATCTCTAATAATTTGTAGGTTCACAATAGCCTCTCTCGGCATCATCAATATCCAATCACACTATATGTTTTAATTATGTTGTTAGTATTAGGAATTGACTAAGGCACACAAAAGTCATGAACTTCAACCATTGCATAGGAAGCCCTAGGTTGCTCCTTAGCACCACCATTATTTCCTTCAAATATTTTCAAGTGGTAGCAGTGGAGAAACCTTGGACTCCCTCAATGCAATGTATTAAGGTGGGTTTGGTAAAAATCTCTACTCCACCTCATCTTATTGCTTAACAAGATCTTATAGAAAGGGTGTTATATGCCATCCTTAGGCTTCTAAATTCCCTTCATTCTAGATATACAAATGTTTTGTTTATGAATTGACATGTTGTTGCATGTATATGCAATAGTGTTTTTCTTTCCTTCTTTGTTGTTTTTTTTTCGTTTTGATTAGTGTGGTGTTGTTATATCCCTTTTTCTAAAGTCACTCTATGATTTTTTGAGGGTTTAATGGTTGATCCTTGTACTCATTCTTCGATTTCCTTTAAACAAGCTATGATTGGTGGAAATGTTAATCAATCTCTGCATGAGGTTAAAGCATCAAAAAAATGGCAAACCTTGCTCAAAGACAATGATTTTCTTTGGACACAGGAAAAGTTGATGATTTAAAAACCAACAGGTGTCTTTCTCGCAATAAGGAAATTCCTACAATTATTTTTAATTCTAACTTTATGGCTAAAAATTTAGTTATTTCCAAAGACATGTTCTCATTGGTAAGTTTAAGGGGGTACATTTAAATTTGTAGATTATTGAAGATTGGGCATGTAGAGCTTGGTTGATTGAAGGAGACATGGAGATTACCTTGGTTGCTAATGGGTATTTTTGTTTCTTTTAATAATGTTGTTGACTATGTTTGTATTTTTAAAGGAGATCCTTATTTCTTCAAGCATGTTGGACTCTTCATGAAACCCTAGTATTTAGATTTTATTTTGATAGTGGAACTCCCATCAAGAGTTCCAATTTGGATCCATTTATTTGCTTTGCCTCTAATTTTTTGGAAAGATGAATGCTTAAAAGTTTTGGGTGATCCTTTGGGTACTTATTTAGGAACTTCACAGATTACTAGGGAGAGAAAAAATTCTAGTTATATTTGCATTTGTGTTGAATTGGATCCCAATAATCCTTTGTCAGAGGCCCTTAATATTTAGGTATAAGATTTTTTTGGCATCAAACTCTTGATCATGAAGCCATTCCTTTCAAATGTAGGGAATGTCCTCATTATGGACATCTTTTTCAAGATTGACCAAAGCTCAAATCAATGGATTCTTGAGAGAAGATACCTCAAGAAAATAAAACAAGACAAGAAGATAAAAAGGGTAAGCAATCAATTTAGCAAGATAATCAAGGGTATATTGTTGGTCCATCTAATCCTAATGGCTATATCGTGATTCATAGGAGAGGTTAATCTAGACCTCCTTCTCTCCCTAAAGGGAATAAATCCAATGCTCAAAATAAAAATAAATTTGCCATTTTGGGAGAAATGCTTGCTAGAATTCAAGATGATTAGAATGAAAATCATGAGTGGATGGTTGAAAATCAAGGAAATGATGAAATAATGTAAGACCATGAAATTCATGATCAATTGTAGGGATAAAATCTTTTTAATAAGAAAAAAGATATATTGTCCAAAACCTTCTTCTTTCTAGATATTTTTTTGAGGTTCCTATAGATTTTGTGTCACTCATGATTTGTTGCCAAGTATAGTTTCTGCCCAAAATCCTCTTTTTGTCCCTAATAATTCTCAAACTTTTGAGATTCAGGAGACTTTTTTTTCCTTTGCTAAGCTTGAACATGTACCTGAAACCCCTATTATGAATTTTGATAAACAAGATAACCTTTCAATTGTGTATCCACAAGATAACTTGAAATCAAAATCTTTCAAAGAAAATAAGAAAAAAGATGTTTTGCTTGGGTTTTGGGTATTAAACAAACTCAATAAAAAACAAGGGAGACGGGAGGCTATTAAAGCAGGGTGAAAATTTGACCATGATAAATCCAAATTATTAGGAGAAAATATTTTGGCTTCAAGCCTCCTAAATCAATTGGATCCATCCCGTACTCATATATCTCAATCATGATTATTTCCTAGAATGTAATAGGGCTTGACAACAGGCCTAGACAAAATGTTAGAAAAATGGTTAAAGATTTGAATCCATTTTTGTTGTTAATTCAAGAAACTAAGCTTCCTAATGATTCTATTGAAAATTTTGGGAGCAACATTGGTAGGTATTGAGAAAGTATTGTTATTTTAGCATTTGGTTTGTATGGTGGTCTTCTTTGTGCTTGGGATTTTAGATATTTTTCTCCAACAAATTAGTTGAGTTCCAATGGAGGTATATCTCTAGAGGGGGTTCTCACTTCTACAAACATATATGTCACAGTTACTAATTGTTATGCCCCTCAAGATATTCAAGGTAAGGTTAAGCTTTGGAATGGTTTACAAATTCACATGAATGACTCTTCTGAAGATTATCCTTGGATTATTGGAGGTGACTTTAATGTTGTGTTATCCCTTAATGGAAAAAAGGGTGCCCTTCCTACTCTTCCTTTGGCTAGTCTTCTTCTATTATAGAGTATTAATCATTTTCAACTAATGGATATGCCTCCTAACAATGGGTCCTTTACTTGGAATAATCATAGAATTGGTGATGATTTTACTACAAAGTGTTTGGATATATTTTTGGTTAGTGATTCATGGCCTTCTCATCGATTTTGGCTCACTTCTTCCATCTTGGACAATGTTGGTTCAAACCACTAGCATGTAGCTTTGCACTGGGATGGATTCTTTAAGCCTCAAAATTCTCCTTTCAAATTTCAACTCATGCGGTTAAAAGAAGAGGACTTGGAAGGAAAAACTAGAAATTGGTGGCAAGAAGGTAAACCTCATCATGATCCAACTCAATATGTTTTGTTTAGAAAATTATTCTATGTTAAACAACTCCTCAAACATTGGAATTTGATGGAAAAATTCAAGGGTGTATTCAAGAAAAAGGCTTAAATATGGATCTATTGACTTTGCAATCTAAATTTTAAAATAATTTAGATAAAATGAAGCTTCAAGAGGAATCATGTGGAGACAAATATCTCATGCTAAATAGTTGTAGGCGAAAGATAAGATTATTTTTCATCACTTTGTTGTAGCACAAAAACATGTTAATACTTTGAAGGAGATTCAAACACAATATGAGTCTAAATTGGTTTCAATTCAAGGCATTCAACTAGAGGTTGTTTCTCATTTTCATGAATTATTCAAAGTTCCCACCAACCCTTTTGTTGCTAACAAGAATATCATTTTGAATTGCATTCCTAATATTATCTTTGCTCATGATAATTCCTTTTCTCAATGGTCCTATTTCCATGGATGAGTTAGAGGAAGTTGTTTTTATTATAAAAATATATAAAACTTTTGGTCTTGATGGATTTCCTATAGAGTTCTTTTGAGTTTTTTGGGATATTGTTAGAGATGATGTTTTGGTAGCATTTGAGGAACTATATACTTCCAAGAAAATTCTTAAATCTCTTAATAATTCTTCTCTTTCTTTGATTCCTAAGAAATATCAAGTCTTGAATTTTTTTATGCTAAACACATAGCCCTTTGCAATACTATTTATAATATTTTCTCTAAGACTATTGTTGAGAGGCAAAATCACTTTCTTCTTTCCATCATTTACCCTGAACATTGAGGATTTTTTCAAGGTCATCAAATCATTGATGTTATTGTTATTTTCCAAGAAGTTATTCATTATATGCACATGTTAATAGGAAAAGTTCAATGTTTCTAAAGCTTGATCTTTCTAAGGCTTATGATAGAGTTTGTTGGAAATTTTTGGAAGATATCTTATATGCCTTTGGTTTTGATGACAATTAGATTCAACGGGTGTTGGTTTGATGTACATCCCCTTCCTACTCTATGCTTATAAGTGGTTATCCTTTAGTTATTTTCCATTTTGAAAGAGGTTTGCATCAGGGTGACCTTCTCTCCTCATCTCTTTATCATTATGGTTGAAGGCTTGGGCAAGTTTTTGAAGTAGCTTAGGTGTTCTAATTTTATATATGGTCATCACATTGTGCAAGTCTTATATCCATTATCTCATCTTTATTTTATGGATGACACTTTTTTGATGGGAAATGTCACTCTTGAGGAAGCTATTTCTCTTAGACAAGCTCTTGATATTTATATTAATGTATTTGGCCAACTTTTGAATGATAAAAAATCCTAGGTTTTCTTTTTTCATATTGACCCTTTTCTTCAAGCTTAGATTTCTAATGTTCTTCATTTCCATATTACTTCTACACATTTTAAGTATTGAGAATCCCTATTTCTCCCACTTGCCTAAGGAAGAAGGACTGAAATGGTTTGTTAGATTTAGTTCAATGTTGTTTCAATCATTTGACACATAGATATCTTTCTTTGGCTAGTCATATAGTCCTTAAATCTATAATTTGGTCTCTACTAGTTTACAAATTCATGGCTCTTGCAACTCCAAAAGGAATCTTGAATATTTTGGATTGTAAGATGCAACAATTTCTTTGGGAAGTAAATTCAAATAAGAAGAAATGATATTTGGTTAATTAGGATAAAATCTACCAACCTAAAGATAAAGGTGGGTGATGAAGGGAGACTAACCCTCGAACACACCTTACATAGAAAATAACATTCCAAAACAGCAAACATGCAACTTTATTATATTCTCAGAAATCATCTACATGCATGCAATCAAATGGATTACAACTAACGGATCACAAGACTGCTATTACAAAAATCTAGGCTGCAAATACATGTAGAAAATCAGACATGCAAGTCTATGAATGGTAATAATGGCCATTAAAACCCCAACCTTTGTTCTTTACTGAAAAGAAAGAATTTTGTCTATCTTCTCATCTAGAGTGAATCCCTTTTCATTCGTAGCCACTTTATAAGACTTTTTCACTTTCCAATGAACTGTCACTTCTATTTTTGGTGCACAACAAATTCAGTTACCCCTTTTTTTGAATTTAGAAAATTCCTAAATTTTAATCCAACTTTCGAGAGTCATAAATTTTGACTCGAGCATCGGATTGACTTTGAATATTTTTAAGTGATTTTTAAAACAAAACATTAATATCTCACAAGTGACAAAGGGAATTGAAGTGATTTCTTCACTATTAGCTTCATTTCGCCATTTTGGAGCTCTCTGTAAAATTTTGTGCCCATACATGCACAAATGCTAACTTACTAAAAATAGAAACCCGCTAATTTTAGGCCTTCCAACTTACTAAAATTATTAAGTAATCATGTCATTTTTATCCCTTAAAAATTATTCACTAAACCTAACTAAAATTAAAATAAAATAAAAAAATTTGGGGATGGAAGATTGCTCTTACACCTGGGGTAATTTGAGAAGTGACCTTGTCACATCTTAGGTATTTTGAGGAAATCCAAGATGGTCAACCTCTACCTTAGATAGCCAAGATGAATCTTCAACAAGCCTTCCTTTCCACTTAACCAAATATTCTTCATATTGCCTATTTCTTGTACTTCTACCCACACGGTTATCCAAGATCTCTTATATCTCATCCTTCTCTAAAGTAGGTGTCAAGTTATTCCCTTATTCTTTTATTGGTCCATCCTCCATATCTCCTTCATGATATTATTTTAAATCAACAATGTTGAACACAGGAGAGATGTTTATCCCAGTCAACAACTCTACCTCATAGGAATTTCCTGAATCATGCTTCTTTAGGATCTTGCATGGTCCAATTTCTTCATTTTCAATCTATTATATGTTTCCATTGGGAACCTTTCTTTCCTTAGGTGAACTATGACTTCATCTCCAACCTCAAATTCCTTATATCTCTGCTTCAGATATGCCTTAGCCTTGTATTGATAATTCATCTTAAGGATATGATTTCTTACCTCTTCATGCAAGCTCTTTAGGTGTTCTTCAAAATCTTCAGCCTCAACACTGCTTTTATCTCCTTTATCAATATTTCTTAACTCAGAAGCATTTCTTGGACTACTCCCATATACAATCTAGAATAGAGATTTACTAGTACTCCTATTCACATAATTGTTTTATGTAAACTTTACATGTGGAAAAACCAAATCCCATCCCTTGGGCTTATCCCCTACTAAATATCTTAGCAAGTTACCTAAACTCCTATTTACCACCTCAGTCTTCCCATCAGTTTGTGGATGTTGTGCATAACTAAACTTCAAATCATTCTTTAATTTCTTCCATAATGTTCTTCGAAATTACCCAATAAATTTGGTATCTCGATCTGAGACTATACTCTTTCATAGACCATGTAGTCTAACCACTTCTCTAAAAAATAACTTTGTGATGAGAACAACATCACTGGTCTTATGACACGAAATGAAATGTGTCATCTTTGAAAATCTATCCACCACCACAAATATTGAGTCATGTTCTCTCTGTGTTCTCAATAAGCCAAGAACGAAGTCCATACTAATATCCTCCCATGGCTTCTCTGGTACAGGTAATGGCTTATACAACCCTATATTCTGACTTACCCCTTTAGCCATCTAGCATACTCTACAACTTTGCATAAACCTCTTCACATCTTGGTGCAACTATGGTCAATAATAATTCTCATTTATAAGAGAAATGGTCTTATCTCAACCAAAGTGTCTTGTCAATCCTCCACTATGCTTCTCCTTAATAAAGTTCTCTCTCATAGAAATTCATGGAATGCACAACTGGCTTCCTCTAAACAATGTACCATCCTGGATAATGAAATCCAACCATCTTGTCCTATCTAATGAAATAGGTTACAAACAAGCCTTCCAGGCCTCTACAAATTCTAAGTCTTCAAGATACAAATTCTTGAGTTCATTGAACCCAACAACTTCTATCTTGATCTCTATCAATAAAATTTTCCTTCTGCTTAAGGCATCTACAACTCTGTTTGACTTCCCACTTATGTGTTTCAAAACAAATGTATAACTCTGTAAAAACTCAATCCATTTTAAGTGCCTTTGGTTCAACTTCCCTTGACTACTAAGGTACTATAAGGCCTGATGATCAGTATATAAAACAAATTATTTTTGTAACAAATAGTGCCTCCATTTATTTAAATCTTGAACTATTGCATAAAATTCCTAATCATAGATAGAATATTTTCTCTTGGCATCATTCAATTTCTCACTAAAATAGGCAATAGGCTTACCTTCTTGACTCAAAACAACTCCTATGACATTGTCACTAACATCACAGTCTACTTGAAACACTTTATTGAAATTTGGAAGAACTGAAATAGATTGCTCTGTAACTTTCTTCTTTAACAAACAAAAACTCTTAGCTGCTCCTACAGTCCATTTAAAATATTTTATATCCCCTCTCATTGTCTTTGTTAGGGGTGTACAAATACTACTTAAACTCTTAATAATTTTTCTATAGAAGCTTGTCAAACCATGAAATGATCTTACCTCTATAACACTCTTTGGTGTAGGCCACACAATGATAGCCTTTACTTTCTTTGGTTCCATCTTAAGACCTTTAGTTGAGATTACAAATCCCAAATATATCCTCATTCTTTACAAAACTGTATTTCTTGAGGTTAATCAACAGTTTATCTTTCCTCGGCTTCTCAAAAACTCTACGAATATGCAACAAGTGCTCCTCTAGTGTCTTACTAAAAATTAAAATGCCATCCAAGTAAACAATGAAAAATTTACCCAAAAATTAATTTACTACCTTGTTCATGAGCCGCATGAATGTGCTTAGTGCATTGGTTAGTTCAAATGGCATGACTAGTCACTCATACAATTCCTCCTTGGTTTTGAAGGTTGTCTTCCATTCATATCCCTATCTGATCTAGATCTGATGATATCCACTCTTCAAGTCAATCTTTATGAAGTACTCAGATCCACTCAAGCAATCCATAATGTCATCCATCCTCGGCAAGGGAAATTTGTACTTGATTGTAATCTTGTTAATGGCTCAAGATTTTGTACACATTCTCCACTCTCCATCCTTCTTTGGTGCTAGTATTGCAAGTATTGCACATGGAATCAAGCTCTCACAAATCAATCCTTTTCTCAAAAACTCGTGGACTTGTATGTTTAGTTCCTCATTCTTTGTAGGAGTCATTCTATGGGCTGCTTATTTGGTAAACTAGCTCCTAGTATCAAATCCATCTGGTGACTAATATTCCTCATTGGTAGCAAACCTTCAGGTACATTATCTAACAAAATATCTTGGAATTCTCCTAGTAGATCTGAAACTTCTACTGGCACATCTTCTTCTTTGTTGATTCTAGGAATCAATGCAAAGCACACATGCTATGTGCTTCATACCATCTAAAAATTTCCTACCATCTACCAAACAAACTCTTGCATTACTACATACATTTTCTCCCACCTCTTTTAGGGGCTTCAACTTATGATGAACTCCATCCTTTGTCAGGGAATATGTGTTAGTATGACCATCATGGAAAGCACACCGATCAAACTGCCATGGCCTCCCTAGTAATAAATGGCATGCATCCATAGGCATGATGTCACATAATACCTCATCATGGTAATTACCAATATTAAACTGCACTAAGCATTATTCATTAACCAAAGCTCTATGGTCTTTCTGCAACAATGCAATCCGATATGGATGCAGGTGCCTCTTCATTTCCAACTATAACTTGTTAACCATCTCTTCTGAAATGAGATTATCTATGCTACCATTATCAATGATGACATCACAATATTTACCTCTAGCTTTGCACCTTATACGGAATAAACACTTCCTTTGAACTAGTTCCTTTTCTTCATTTAGAAATGCTCTCCTAAAGACCAGAGTCTCTCTTCCTTTTGTATCTTCAGAATGCTCAAATTTGGCTTCCTCATCTACATGTGTAACTTGTGCATTACCTTAAAGTTTCCTATTTGTCCTTGCTTGATATTGTGGACACTCATAGGCTCAATTTCCTTCTTCTCCGCATTGGAAACAGGTTCCTCTGAAGCCTCCTCTCCTAGGGCCTCGTCCAAATCTTCCTCTTCCTCTTTGTTCACCATTGTTTTGGTCACGAGGGCGATAATAATTATCTCCTCTTTGGTTTTGACTAGAACCAGCTTCTTCATTCTTCTTTTGATCTTCATTTCGTCCTCCATACTTGATCTTTTGCTAGTCCTTCCACCAAGACCTCTTCCCCTTTGTTGGATTTCAAATCTTCTATTTAGCTTCTCTTCTACCTTCAGGGAAAATTGATAAGTATCCTCTATTGTGGTCATTCTAACCAAACTCATCTCTTCTTGAATACTTGGTTTCAACCCATTTATGTAATAGGCTACCTTTTCCTTGTTGACCTCTAAATGGCCTAATCAAATTATGACCCTATAGAACTCTTTTGTATACTCCTTGAAAGAATTACCAACTTGCTTCAAACCTTGCATCTTTTTCAGTAAATCTAACTCATAATCAACAAGAATAAATTATCTCTTTAACTTCTCCACCATTCGGTCCCATCTTGTGATTTTCTCTTTACCTCTTCTATTTCTTTCTAGTAGTACTTCTTTCCACAAAATGTTACCATGACCTTTCAATTTGGTCTTTAAAAATCTAACTTTCTCTGGATCTTCTATCTATTCATACTCAAAGTACTGTTCCATGTCATTGATCCAATCAATCAATTCTTTTGGATTGAGATTTCCAGAGTATGTAGAAACTTTAATCCTTGCCCCTTTTTCCAATCTTGGAGAGGGCCTTCAATAATCTAACTTGATCATGGTCTTCTTGCCTTCTTCGTACTATTCTTCTTCTTCAGTTTCATCTTCACTTTCATATCCTCTTCTATGATCAGTTCCTCTATGCAACTCCTCTTGAAGCACTTGAACTTGTCCTTGCAGAGTTCTAAAACCCTCATCTTGTACTCCAACATTTCTTACACCACCACGATTTATTCACAGAGGAATTATGATCACTTAGTTTACAAACACACAACCACAAGTCTTGGTGCAAACTGCCTCACATTCGGCAATCTGTTTACACACTCAGGAACCTAGCTTTGATACCACTTGATGAAGGGAGACTCTCCCTCGAACACACCGTACACAAAAAATAACATTCCAGAACAAAAAACATGCATCTTTATTATATTCTCATAAATCATCTACATACATGCAATCAAATGCATTACAACTAGCTGGTCACAAGATTGTTATTACAAAATTTAGGCTTCAAATACATGCAAAAAATTAGACATGCAAATCTATGAATGGCAATAATGGCCATTGAAACCCCAACCTTTGTTCTTTACTGAGAAGCAAGAATTTTGTCTATCTTCTCATCTAGAATGAATCCATCTTCATTTGTAACCACTTTATAAGACTTTTTCACTTTCCAACGAATTATCACTTCTATTTTTGGCACCCAACAAATTCTATTACCCCTTTTTTCGAATTTGGAAAATTCCTAAATTTTAGTACAACTTCCAGGAGTCATAACTTTTGACTCGAGCATTGGATTGACAAACTATTCATGCTATTGGATATATCTTGAGCAATAAGGCTACAAAAGGCTACTAAATTAGCCTTTTGATTTTCGACCACTTTTCAAGCTGATTCAGAACCTCTAGGTGCCTCAAAATTGACTTTGAATATTTTTAAAGTGGTTTTTAAAACAAAATATTAATATCGCACAAGTGACAAATGGTATTGAAGTGATTTCTTCACTATTAGCTTCATTTCACCATTCTAGAGCTCTTTGTAAGATGTCATGCCCATACGTGCACAAATGCTAGCTTACTAAAAATAGTAAGCAATCATGCCATTTTTAGCCCTTAAAAATTATTCACTAAACCTAGCTAAAATCAAAATAAACAAATTTTTGGGGGGATGCAAGATTACTCTTACACCCTAGATGCTCCTGCATCAATGGGTTAGGTATGGGATCTTTCATCCTTAATAATATATCTTATTGCTAAATTATATTAGAGATTGTGTGTGGAGGACAATATGTTATGAGGAATAATTCTCCAGCTTAAGTACTTGCATCTAAATAATAATTCCTTTATCCCTTGGTAGGGGATCTCAAATTTGGAGAAATTTGAATTTGGGTGGTAGTTTAATTAAAGCTAGCCTCTTTTGGATTGTGGGGAAGGGTGACTATGCTCTTTTTTGGGATGATGCTTGGGATCAACATAGCCCTCTTTGTGTGGATTGTTTTGATCTCCTTGAATTAAAATATAAATGTATAGAAGCTTGTTAAAATTATATTTTAGATTTTCAATACAATGTCATACAAGATTGTGTTAGAACTTGGAAATGGAAACCTAAATAATTATGGCTAGGCTAGCAATTTCCTCATCTCATTGATTGACTAGCTCATATTTTAGCTTCTCAAAGAGTCTTCTTATATAGACATTCAAATATTCTTGGATGGGGTGTGAAAGGTTCTAATATCTACACATTGTACTCTAGTTATAAAAATATTCTAGAAAAGAACACGAAAGCTCATAACTCTAAGCTTTGGAATCAGGTTTAGCATCCTAAATGTTGGCCTAAGGTGAATGCTTTTATGTGGTTCGCTACTTTGGATAAATTTTTGCACTATGATAATCTTTGAAAATGTGAGATTGTTTGTCCAAATAGATGTATTCTATGCCTTCAAGATGAAGATTTTGGTTGACATCTACTCTTGGATTTTCCTTCATCAATAATGGTGTAATTTTATGAGCATTTCATGGAATAATTATGAATCTATCCAAGAATTCCTCGTCGATTGGTTGTATCCTTCTTTGTAGAAAAAATCCCTTAATATGTTTCATCGTATTTGTTCAAGTCTAATTTGTTGGGATATGTAGTGAGAACATAATCAATAGATTTTTAATGATACTTCTAGGCATGTTTTTTAGGTTTGGGGTAAAATAATGGCTAATCTAAAAGATAAACTTATCAAGTTTGGATTCAAGATTATCAAGCGAGTTCTTAATTGGAATTCAGAGTGTTGATGAAACTTGGTATTTCAATGGCTTCTACTTTGTCTACATCTTTTAATAGTCCTCAAGTTTCTCATATTATTAAATGGGTTTGTCCTCCTTCATGTTTTATTAAATTTAATGTTGATGAGGCTTCAAAATGTAATAAGTAGAAATGTTGGTATCAGAGGTGTTTGTCGTGATCGTACTAACAAGGTCAAGTTTTGGTTTGTTGGCAGTCTTGGTGATTCTTCCAATAACTTTACTAATATTATGGCTATTTTTCAAGCTCTTTTAGTTGTTAATATGAATAAATTTTCTCATATTTCTTGAATCTAACTCTAAATTTTTTATTGATCATTTAAAACATAAGCCTTCCTCTTTCTTCTAGTAGTGTCAAATGAATGAATGTAAGAAAGATATTGTCATCCTTATTCATGGTTTCATTGTTGTTCAATGGAGCCATACTAGAATGGAAGGAAATCACTTTGGTTAAATCTACTTACAATTGGAATGAAATCAAGATTGATATGGAAGTGATCAGGATTTTACTACATGGGATTCAAATAGATCTTTCAAAGAGTTTGTGAATACTAACTGCAATGCCTTTCTAGATTCTTGATTTTTGTAGGGGTGCTTCTTGTTGGAGTTCTAGTTCTTGAGGTATCTTTTTTGCAATCTTTGTTATTCCATTTTTTAATTGGCTTTTCTTTTGGTTCACATTTTTTAACATAAAGGAAAATATTACTTGTGATACTCACAAGATGAATAATCTTTATGGTTGTAAGAACTTATAACCTTGGATATAGATATTGGAGGGTTCCTAATATTATATTGATTGTCTATCTTCAATCCAAATTTGTGTGCCAAGAGTCTCTTTAAGACTAACAAACCCACTTTATAATTTGTTTCTATTTTAATATATTTTTATTTTATGTTAAAAATATTTTCAAGTGAATAGGTGTTGTAAGTACCAAAGACCTAATTTTGTGATAGATTACATCATATTTACAAATATAAAAATCATACCACTAGATGGGTCACTATTCTATCTAAAACTCAGCTTCTCAAACATTAGTCATATTTTCCTTCTAATCTAATTTCTAGTATTAGCTCTCAAATTGTATCTATTTGGAACAACATTATGTCAGTCAAAATTTATATTACAAGGTATATAACCCTAACCATGTCATTTTCATTTCACTACATGCTCAATTACAATCTCTATGAGCTTACGTCAATTGTACTACTAGACTCATCTCTCGTATTCTAAGGTTTTCATTTTAAGTTAATTTTATAAATTTTAAACATTTTAAAGTCATTTTATTTCCCTTCATAGCAAGTTTTATGGTTCTCTTTAATAGCAATTTCATCAAATACATTTATGCAAACAAGCATTATATGTATCAAAGACCTAATTTTTCCCTAGAAAATAGAATCACAAAAATCAAGAAATTATTACATCACTTAGAATATAATTGTGGCCACAATCATGTCCCTCCATAAGAATGACCCAATCCAAGATTCATATTTTTAATTCTAATGCAAACAATTTTGAGATATGATTAAAATAGTTAAGAAAATCTAGTTATCACCAAATCACCTAAGTCCTATTGTTCATAAATTCTAATTTTCTATTTTTTATCAAACAATTTGTATATCTCTTTGTCTAAAGTTTTTTATTATTTAATTGATTTTATTAATTTATTAGATCTAGATACTTTTGAAGGGTGGTTTTATTTCTCTTCATTTGTAGTGAGCATGACTCGCATGCTTATCCATTAGAGTTAACTCTTTGATTTTCTCAAGTCTCATATACATGTGTTGTAATTTATTCATTACTTTTCATATTTGATTACTTGTTATGCCAGTAGTGCTATACTTAGGCTTTGGCCCTTCATTGTGATGCAAGTATATCCTAAGCACAAGTAACCTTATATCATCTAGAAATATTTTATGCTTAATAATTTTTTGCATGCAATCTAACTTGCATATTTTGTTTTGCCTATGTATAATAGGCAATTTTGTTAGAATAACACAATTCTTACTTTGTTGGTGCAATTTTATTTCCTTGCATAGAACCTTCTAACCTTGGTGTAATCCCATTGAAGTAATTCACATCCCATGAAACCCACATACATCCAAACTTTGCCTTTGCACAAATTTACAATATCATGAGCACAATTTAGCTCTCAAACCCTCTAGAAATGTAAACTTCAGAAATGTCTAGCACAACTTTTTTAGCCCATAAAATTCCATGTATAAATTCTTGTGCCACAAAACTTGATGGTGCATATCCTAAGTAAAGTTCAACAAGTGTCAAACTATCAAATAACATAGAAAAAATTGTTAAAGCAACTTCTAACAAAAGAAATCTTATCAAGTTATCTGAAGGAAGTTATGACCAACCTATCAAATTTAGAATGTCTAGAAAGCATCATAATTAAGAGTTAACAATGAATTACCTAATTTTTCAAATTAAGGACTAAAAATTATTTTTTCCTTGGATAAAAAATTCCTCTCATGCACAAGATTAGTGGTGACATGGTGTGTACCAATATTGGGATAAAGTATAATTAGATCCCTTTATGTTATTAGGTTCTTGCTTATATCATATTGAATGGCTAGTGTGGGAATTTTGGTTAGAAATTTTGGGTAGAGTTTCAAGAGTGCATAATAAAGATGGTATTGGGTAGATTGTGAATATAAATATTTTTTTCCATATCTTTGTGTATTTATCATTAAGTTAGATAACATTAGTGACATGTTTCATGTTGAAAGTGGTTCATATTATATTTCTTTTCTTTGAAAGTTAAATTTATTTGTGTGTCATTCTTCCATATCCTTCCTTGTTGATTATTTTTGTTCCATATTCACTTGTTTGTTAGTTTTTCATTCAACCCACTTTTGGATGCTTCACTAATTAATATAAAAGCAAGAATTATGAGTCCTAGATTAAATCTTATGAGAGCTCTATAAGTAAGAATTTATGTGAGTGTTGCATTACAAGTTGTCTAGAAAGAAAATTCCTCACAAAGTTAGAAGAAGAGGTGTGAGAAACAATTGTGGCACATGTTGTTGATCTAGCTAACATGTTAAGAGTGATTTGGTTGAGGCTCAAAGTCATTGTGACTACACAACATGAGAGATTGTGGATGAAGATCTAAATGATGATGAAGAGAAGATTATAATGCATAAGATGATGCTTTAGACATTGTTGTTGAGGAGGATATATTCATAGAATAAAAAAGTTTTTTGTAGCCTTAGTGAAGGCTAGGAGCAAGTTGAGCTAATCAAGAATTTTTAATGTAGAAGAGCTATCAAAATAGATAAATAAACATGTTACTTTGTGGTAGAACTTGGTCCAAAAGAGTCATGTTCAAAGGAACAAAAAGTTCTTATAGTGAGATTAAATATCCTCTGAGTTTAAGGGGAATTTTATGCTAACTAAATATATATTTGACTTCTTCAAAAATCTCTAAAACTTACATTAAAGGGAAACATCTATAAAGGAGTACACAAATAATTCATACAAATTTGAAATTCAAGCCAAACATGTTGAGGATGATGTCAAAAAGGTCTCAAGTTATGCAATTGATTTTTGCATCATAATTTAAGATTAGATAAGTTTGCTAACAATTTATTCCTTAGAAGAATCCTATTGACTAGCATTTAAGATAGAGAAGTTATCTCATAGGAAATAAAGCACATGAATTAAATGTCAATATGGAAAGAGCAAACCAAGTGATTGGAAGCAACCCTATATGTGAACAATAGAACCATGAGACCGATGGAACCATGCAAAGATCAAAGAGTTAGAAAACATTAACCTAAGGTGGGGATAAGAGGAATATAGGCAATAGTAGAGGATTCAATGAGGCTTTCTTTAAATGTAAGCATGCAAGTCGTTATATATTTAAGCATCCATACACCATGGGAGATCAAGGTTACATGGAGAAACATGTGCATGTAATTATCTATATGTAGAAAAAGTGATGATGAGAATCCATGCTGCACAACTTCTTAGGTTCAATCCAAGGAAAGCTACAAATACCTAATGAGATATCCAAAAGAGAACTCAAAACCAAGACTCTATGATCTCAAAGAAAGGAGTTCCTAAAAGATACCTCAAATGAGACCTTTTATAGTTAGGTTGTTCACTTGGCGACAAATAAGTCAATCTAGTTGGAGAAATAGTTCACTAGTTACAATTATATGTCTCACCATGTCATGCAACTAAATATAATAAGTTACAAGGGGTTTAACCAAAGGTAACACAAGGATATTGTGGTCAAGAAAGGCCTCCTAGGATGAATTAATGTTTTTCAATAAATTTTTGCCTCTAAGTTCCTTAAGGCTCCCAGGCTCCAATTGAGGTTGAGGCAAGAGTAAGTATAAAGGAGGTCCTCTAGGAAGAGTGGGAAAGTGTACTTGTAGTGCCTAAATAAAATAAAATAGAAGAATAATTGGGGGCATTGGCTAGAAGTGCCTAAATATATGCGTATGTTGTAGAGAATTTCTTAGAGTAAGTGGGGGAGTGGAAAGCTTTAGTTGTTCTTTGAGCACATTAAGTTGCTTGAGGAGCAGGAGAAAAGTACCTAAGTGAGAAGACCCTATTTTTACAACTCATGTGTTATGTCTAAGCATATTAAGGGGTATATTAAACTTTAATGGATGCAAGCGAGCCTATTTGATATTTTCAAAATATTTAAATATTTGTATTTGTTTTGATGTAAAAATAATGCTAACTAGCGTATAAAGAAAATATGGTCTAAGCATGCAGATACATAAAGGAGAGCTATGTTTTATATTTTTGGATGAATGCAATCTAGAGTTTATGTAAATTAAGATTTAAGTCTTCCTATATGATTATTTTCTACATGACTCTTCATTAATGCAACTTTTTAACTTTCATTCTTTAAATAAAACTATAAAAGTAGATTAGAGGACATTTTGTGAGTAAGGGTGCAAGAATGCAACTTTTTAGTTTTACTAGAGTGTAAGCTATGCAATGTTTATATTATAAAAAAAATTATGAATGCTAAACTTGGAGTCTCTAAATATTATACAAACAACCTAAGTTAATTTCCAATTAAATATTTAATTTTCTCCTAAAGTAGAAATACTCAACAAAAAATTAAATGAAAGTGGTAGGTTGATGTTCTAATAAATTTAAGTGCAAAAATAATAGTTTTTGGTTATATACAAAGTCTAAGATGTAATGGAAAACTTGTAATCAATATGTATCTATGTTTAGAGGGTTATCTTATGATTCTTTAAAGTATAAATAAGAAAATTAGGGGATTGTGATAGTGAACGAGTATTCAAGGTGACACTTAAGGAGGTTTTCACTCAGTGGAAAAGTAGAAATAATATTGTATGTCAATACACAATTACAAACAAGGTTACTAGGTACTTGAAACAAGCTAATAATGACCAACTGGGTGGATGTTAACGTTGGTGGAATAATAGGTTGTTAGAAAGGTTGGAAACTAATGTAAGATGCTTCAACATTGAATTCTAGAGTTCTATATGGTTGTAGTTGTGGGACAATAATAAACAAGTGTTGATAGAGCCTTAGAATGCTAAAAATGAGTACAAACAATCCCAAGATAATAAGGCCAACAAGAATGAAAACTTGTCAAGTAAATAAGAAGCCCAAATTAAAGTATCCTATACTCCTTGTGATGAATATAAATATGTATCAAGCTTAAACTATTGCAAGGGTATTGATTTGGATAAAAGAGGGTTGATAAGACTAAGACCATTCATGAGGAATGAAGCACACTATTTTTTTATGTGTTGCAAACCTAGGACAACAAGGTCTAAGATTAAAAGTGAGACTAAAAAGCCTAGGAAAAATATAGGGAGCATGTACACACAACTAACAAGAAATAATAAAGCTTGCAACAATAAAAATAAAGTACACATGAGAATAAGCATACACTCATACATTAATTTATACACTAAAATGGTACGGGAAGATAAAAAAATCTACTTAAACACACGTCACATTCTAAGAGACTAAATTAAATCATAAAATAATGAAAATAAAAAATGAAAACACAAATTGAACTAGAAACATAGGGTTACGAGGATGGTGTTGATTTGAAGAAGAGTAGTTGTTTATCCTAAAATGAAATGCTAAAAAACTGAACTGAGAGCTTATAGAGTAACTATTCAAATTGGTAGAGTTTCCTTACAAAAACTAGATAAGGATCCTCAAATAGATTGTAAATTTGTATAAGAAAGGCTAGGGGTCAAGGGTGTTGTGTTTCCTAAGAGACTAAATTAAATCATAAAATAATGAAAATAAAAAATGAAAACACAAATTGAACTAGAAACATAGGGTTACGAGGATGGTGTTGATTTGAAGAAGAGTAGTTGTTTATCCTAAAATGAAATGCTAAAAAACTGAACTGAGAGCTTATAGAGTAACTATTCAAATTGGTAGAGTTTCCTTACAAAAACTAGATAAGGATCCTCAAATAGATTGTAAATTTGTATAAGAAAGGCTAGGGGTCAAGGGTGTTGTGTTTCCTATGCTTAAGAGGTGAGAAGAGGCATTACATGAGTAAAATATTTAAGAGGATGAAGGAAAGACATTTGGAATTCCATGTTTTCCCTGGGTGAAATAGATGCTTCCAACAAATAAGTAGTTGTAAAATTTCCATTAAAATTTTGTGTTATATTAAAATAAAATAATATTAGTGTAGTTGTGAAATTCATCGTAGGAGTCTTATAATCACTCTAATGGTTTAACAATTACCACCTATGGTAAGCAATGATTTCATCACACTAAGCGAAAACATAAGAATTCAAAACCAAAACATATAGTATGTTTACATGAAAGTAAAAGAAGCATTGGAACACTATAGAATAAAGAGTAACGAAGGGGTATGATGAAAAAAAGAGTAAGTGAACTAGACATTTAATTGTTTTTCCTAGTGTGCAATAAAGTGTTTATATGGAGATACATCATCACAAGACTAAGGGGTAATAGCATGCAAAATAGGTACTTATATATTCCCCCTCCAAATAGGCATGATGTGTGATAAGGAAAGCACTATTTCTAAAATAGATAATGAAAATTTGAAATTTATGGATCATTGATCCACACTCACCTATTCTTACATGTAACAATGTTTATTTGTTGTCCCATAATCTTATTCGTAAGAAACAATGGATGAGATCATGTGCAACATAAATGCATGTCCAAAAAATTTAAACTGAATGGAGGTAGAAAGAGAACTTGTCATATTTTTAATGATAACATATAGTACCTATCTCACATGCTATCCCTTCAATTCTAACTTCTACAAAGTGACAAGAAAACATATTCAAACATGCTAGTAGGGTAGTAAATATCAAAAAAAAGATAACAACTTACCATTTTTGTGGGCTTTAGGTGAATACCAATGTCATCAACCAATAACTACTTGTAAAAGAGGGTTATTTCAACAAAGAATACCATTAATAGTAATAGAAAGAAAACATAGGAGCTAGATACCATGATCAAAATAAATATCACAAGAATAGTAATTAGGAGAGTGAAGACAAGGGTTAAAAGGTTATGCAAATTGAAGACTGTGAAAAATGAATGAAATTAAAGGAAACTTAAATGAGAGTAGAACTAAATATTGAATGAAAAAAGGCCACAATAATAAATAATCTAACAAAAGCCAAAATATTTGTAGGAGAATGAAAAGGAATGCTAGTGAATGAGAAAACTAAAAGTACATCAAGAAGAGAACATCCTTTCCAAAGAAGAACCCAAATGAAGGATAATAGCGAAGCACATAATCCATAAATCTAAATGATATGACCTTAAGTGATAACTACATAAAAGGGAAAGAAAAAAATGTTAAAGAAAAATTCCAAGTTCCTACTAATAAAGAAAAAAATCCACAAACTAAATAGAGATCCATTAGTGGTGTATAGATCAAGGAACACCACCTCTCACTTATGTAGCAGAGAACAAGGTTTTTTTGGATTGAAAATATTCATGTTCATGCATGAATGTGATAAATAATACTAATCATGAATGTAGTGGAGAGACATGAAATGCAACAATCAATTCAATGATCACATCTAAAATAATGTGGGGCTTTCCTTGAAAAAGTTAAGAGATAGTTTGATAAAAATTATTCAATCTCAAGGATAGAGAAGATAACAAACCAAATATGGGTATAGAGGTGGTAATTAAATGACGCATAATATATTAGCCTTATTCCATCCATACTTGGTCAAATAACAAGGAAATATATATCCTCATCTCATAAGTTTACCCTAAACTTAGATTAAATATATCCAATAGGCTAGACCAAGGGGAGTGAGAGGAACAATCAAGAGGAATATGCATAAAGTGATTATGGCCAATAAATAATGCATTTTTGTCTGTGCTATCAAGTTTGTTATCTTTTTTGGACTCCTTTTCTTTTGATTTTACTTTTTTTAGTGTGACCCCCTAAGCCTATCCCTATGAAACCAAAAGGATGCAAGGGGTCACCACCAAATATGAGTAAGTACACTATATATCCCTATCCTTAGCCCCATACAACTAGGAAAATGAAAGGGATCACTATTAAATTCCAAGTAATGCAAGAGGAATGGGAATGTATGTGAGAGGTGAGATCATGCCCCTTAGTGCAAGTCTCATGCAACTAGAAAGATGTGATGGCTCATCATTGAATACTAAGACTAGGTGGGCATATATTTAACATTAGATTATTTGAATTGAGTGTATTTTAATGATGCTTGTTTTTTCAACCCAAATCAATAGTATACTAACTTTTTTGGAGTTTATTATTGACAAGGTCATGAACTAGGAAGGTTTACCTAAAAGCTTTCAAGTTAATATGCAAGATCAAATATAGAGGGAGGAGGGGAATGATATAAATATGGACCAAGAATGAAGCTCACACTTAGTATAGGGTATTGTATGTAAGAGAGGGTAATATAAGGATGATAGTGATATGTGATGTGGAAGGGCATGAAATTTAGGAATGACACAAAGTGGGTATCTTGGACCACTCTAAGCCAAGAAAACCGAAATATGTTATGGAGATATGATTCTATGCTAGAATGAAATAAAAATGTAATTTTATAATGATCTATAGAGATATTTATTTTAAGATGAAAAGAATTAGTGATTTCACTTTTCACCTTTAGTTATGTAGAAACAAAAGGTTTCATTACCTAGAATGTTTCTTGTTTGGTATAGGTTGTGGGCATGATGAACAAGGTATTAAATTCCCTTTAGAAGTTGATCCACATGACTCTAAGACTAGACTTGGATACCGCCCTACAACATCTAAGGCAAAACCCTGGTTGAATGTCAATATGGTTTCTACCGAGCTTTTTCCTCTTAGACTTGTTCATCCAAAATATATTGAAAGCAAAGTAAACTCTAATGAAGTTACTCTAGACATTTTATCTTCAGAAGAAGCTCTAGAAGAATTCTTGGGTGTCTATTATTATCTTCCTTCTTATCACCATAAGTGTCAATTATTGTATCTCTTGAATAGTCTAGCATACTTTGGAGAGTCTGTTATAAGTGTTCATGAAAAATATTATTTATCTTATGATGGTGAAAACATGTATATGCCACATCCTGAAGACCATAGCACTCTCCTTAAGGGAGATACTTTTGATGTCCTCATGGATCTAAATTCTTCTGAGAAGGTGATTAAGATTGTAAAATGCCTTTCTTCAAAAGAATCCAAATTACATTATAATTTGTTGCATCATTATCCTGATATCTTCTCTTGGTCATATGAGGACATGCCCGATATTAATGCATCCGTTGTGGTTCATAATATTGTTCTATGTCTCGATGCCAAGCTTGTCAAGCAAAAGATTTGTAAAATGAATCCCAAGGTTACCTTGTTAGTCAAGACTAAGATAGAAAAGCTCCTAAAATATAGTTTTATTTGTACCATTGACTACTCACTTTGGATATCAAATATCATTGTCATTAGTAAACCTAATGGCTGCATTCGTGTCTACATTGACTTTCGTGATCTTAATGAGGCTTCTCTTAAACATGATTTTCTATTACCAAATATTGATATGATTATTAATTTGACTACAGGTCATGCCTTACTTTCCTTTATGGATGGCTTCTCAGGATATAATTAGATCATTATAAATTCAAAAGATTAGTACAAAACCTTTATAATCCCTTGGGGTACCTTTTTCAACCTAGTCATGTCATTTGGGTTAAAAAATGCTAGAGAAAGCTATCAACATGTGATGACTCTGATTTTTCATGATTTCATTCATAAGACCTTAGAAGATTGCATTGATGATATCTTGGCTAAATTTGTGATTCATCAAGATCACGTTAAGAATATTCATCTTATCTTTGAAATGATTCAATTCTATAAGATGAGATTAAATCCTCTTAATTGTGTCTTCGACATAGATGCCGACAAACTATTAGGGCTTATTGTCTCTCATCATGGAATCAAAGTCGATACAAGTAAGATTGATGTAATTGTTAACATTCCTTCACCTAAGAGCATCTCCCAAATTCATAGTTTGCAAGGGAAGATTCAGGAAATTTGTAGATTTATATCTCAATTAGATGACCATACCCTTATGTTCACACATTTTTTGAAGAAAGATGTGTACTTTTGGTGGGATGATAAGTGTTAAGAGGATTTTGAGTTCATCAAAAACTACTTGGCTAATCCTCCCATCTTAATACCAGCTATGCAAGATAGACCCTTTCTACTATGTGTTTTAGCATCACCTCATGCTTTAGCAACTTTACTAGCTTAGCATGATGAGCATGGTAAAGAGACCAATCTATTATATTAGTTGTGTCCTATTTGATTATGAAACTCACTACTCTACGATGGAAAAACAATGTCTTGATCTTGTCAAGTTGCAATATAAAATCTAAGACAGTATCTTCTCCACATAGAGACTCATGTAATAGATAGAAGTGATCTTCTTAAGCACTTTTTTTTTCTAGAACTAATCTCTCTAGAAGGATAGCAAAATGAGTGATGTTGTTTGAGTTTTATCTCAAGTTCATCACTCAAAAATAAATTAAAGGTCGAGATGTCATTGATCAGTTGGCAGAAGCTCCCTCATCTAATGCCTTCCCTAATCTAGACCTGTTCCTAGATGAAAATCTATTTACTTTGAATCACAAGCCTATATGGGAAATGCATTTCAATGGATTGATATGCCAAACTAGATACAAAGCAGGTGTACTTCTAATTTCACTTGAAGGAAAGAAAATTCCTCTTTCCTTTTGGTTAGAGTTTCATTGTACAAACACTATTGTTGAGTATGAAGCCCTCATTTCTAGCTTGCATTATGTGATAGCCTCTGAAATTAAACATATATGTATTCATGGCGAGTCTAAATTAATCATAAATCAAATCACAAGAATGTATCTAGGTAAGAAATGTAAGCTATCTCAGTATCAAGATTTGGCTTTATCTTTGCTTAATCACTTCACTTTCTAGACCATTGACAATGTTTCTAGGGGAGAAAACCATCATGTGGTTATAATAATGAGTGTTTCTTCCCTTGTACACCCTGACTATAGTGCAAATGAGTATCATGTTGTGGTCTAAATTATCCCCTCCTACTATCTCAAATAAACTTGGACTCAATAGTTTTATGTGTGCATATATAGACTCAAGGGAATGGTATTCACATATCTATAACTATTTAAATATTAGAAACTTTCCCAATGATCAAGTTAGAATACTCGTGTTGAGATACAAAATATTTTAGCTCATTATATCATCCTATCTAGTGTTCTTTATCACAAATATTACAATGGCATCCTTCTTCGATGTCTTACTAAGTGTGAGATACCCCTTGCCATTTGAGAAGCCCATTCCTACTCTAAGGGTGGACATTTTTGTAGTAAATCCTTAGTGCATAAACTGATACACATGAGATAGTATTGGTAAATGATGGAGCGAGACTCATTTTCATTTGACAAGAAGTGTCCTCAATGCCAACAACATAGCAATCTTATTCGAGCTCCTGCACAAGAACTTCATACTCAAGCTTCTCCTTGGCCTTTTCAAATGTGGGGCTTGGATATCATTGGAAAGGTATCTCCCTCTTCTTCTAAGGGATAGACTTTCATCATGAAACAAAGAAAAAAGGGGATCCTAATTCCTAAATGAAAAGAACCTAGGATTCAATGGGTGGGCCTTTTTTCTAAATTTCATTGAGATGTATATCCAAGTGTTAACACTTAAAATCTACACCTTGTTGAATGTGAAAATCAACATTCCAGTGTAACATGGGAATGATCCCAAGGTGTGGACACCTTGAATGAGACCAAACCTCCAGAGAAGGCCAGCTTCTTGTCGGTTATATCACCTAATCTATTGCTTTTGTGAGGGAAAAGGAAAAAAGAATGCCTGAAATGAAACCTAATTCTACGGTGATACACCAAACTTAAAGAGGACAAAGAAACTCTAAACTTGAGCACTTAATTGCAAATGATAGCATGAACTTGCACTACTTGTTACTGTATGTTTTTTGCATAAATATTTCACAAAAGGGCCTGAAAGCTCACTTCAAGGAGGAGGGTTATCTCACAACTAGAAGCCATATTTTGCATTTTTTGTGGCATCATCTGTAACCTGCATTAACATACTTATGCATAAAGGTATCAAAATCATGAGACAAAGTTATAAGGAGATGAAGAATTCCTCACAAATAACTTGATCAACCATGTGGGACACACAATAATGCACTGTACAAGAAGGAAAAAAATTGTATCAACAACATCCAAGGCTTTCATTGAATTTCAATATCCAAAACTGAGTTACATAAACAAGCTCATTTCTGAGAAAGGATTGCAAAAAATCACTATCTTTAGAAATTGCATAGTAAGAACTAACTCACAAAGTGAGTTCAAAAGAGAATCTATCCATCATCTCCAAGTAGCTCCACTTAAAAAGGTTCTAGAAACCTCATTTTCGTATGCCTAAAAAAAAACTAATATTTAGCATGCAAATCTTCTTCACAAAAGCTTTAGAAAGTTGAAATGGTCAACTTTGACCAAGTCCAACATGGTGACACATCAATCTATCCACAAAAAGCTCCAAATTGCTCCAAAAGGGCAAAATAAAGGCTCCTAAAACTTTGGCATATGTTGGGAAACTACTCCAAACAACCCTATATGCTCTCAAAGTCATAAAAATTCTCCATTTTCCTCTCCCAATACTTGGTCACATATTGACACATGATCATATCTTAATCCTCCCTTTTTTATGCGTTGGAAATCAGCAATATTCTTGCACCAAAAGAACACTTAAGTCAAAATGATTTATAAAGCATCATTAAGACTTAGTGTTTCACAATTTTCAAATACCATGCAAAAATAAACATCATAAGTCTTTAAAAGACTTTACATCATAAAGAGGAAAATACAAGTCCTATGACTAAAAGACTTAACTTTCTATGGGCTTAATAGTTTATCATTCATTTGTTTTAAAACATAGGAAAAATGCCTAAAGTTCCAATCGACAATATTAGGGTAAAAACCCTAATGAACAAAAGATGTGAAAAATGCAAAAGCATTTTCATTTGTCTCTTGAGCATCTTGAATTTTCTTTAGCCGCTAAGAAGGGTTTCTATTTGGAGCATTTTAGGAGATTTCATGGCATTTTTATACAAATTCTTGTCCAAAGCAATAGGTATAACTTTCCACAAGCATAAATTTTCTTTTTCTCTTTCATTTTTTATTTTCCCTGTTGTTTACATGTATTTTTTGAAGAAAATGGAAGTTTTTTTGTACAAGTCGTGACCATGCCTATAGTTGATTTATGGGTTCCTTATGTTTGCAAATGTTTGAGGGTTTTATTCCCACTTTCTGTGTATATTACTTGCAAGTAAGCTCGGCCCATCCAAGATATGAAGATAGATTTGCATCGTTTTATAGATTTTTTGTATTTACCTTATTTACAAATGCCCATGGCTCGGCCTCTTCATACTGCAGGAGCTTGTTTCACCATACCCGAGCCCAAACACAAGCCCTAACACAAAGACTACTTTCTTTGCTTCTTTTTGTCTAAAAATTTTGCAAGGGATTTACTTTTGTGGTTTTAATGGTTGTATTTAATTGCATTTTATGAAGGTAAAAAACCCAGGCTACGGCCCAAGATTTTCACGCTCTCTGTATGTACTTCTCTATAGATTTTATTATGGGAAACTAGAACCCATCCTTTCATTCCATGCACTTATATATATATATATATATATATATCAGAAAAATGTGACCCCATCCTTTCAAAACAATATGGGAATCTCCATAGTTCCAAGAATCATTTAATTTTTGTTTGCTATGCTTGGATGAATAATTTCCATATTCTAGAAAATGTTTTGGTGAAATCTGGAGTGCAAAATGTTTTTTTTGAATTAACTTGACTATTGGCAACACATTGTGTGAATCCAAAGCTGACGCTAATTGCATATAGTCATTATCTTTAGACTCCTGCATATGATCATTCAAAGCATTCTTCTGCATCTTCTGCTAAACAGATTGATTGATTTCCTTCCTAACTCTACTTTGCACATTCCCAATGCCACAACTACCAGTATTTCACTTGAGCAACTCACCAATCCAAAGTTATTTCCAACAACTTTCTTGCCTCTGGCAACTTGAAATTTCTTAGTGATTTATTTATTTTAATCATGACTATCTATAGATATCATGTCATTACTATTTCTTGTTTCACTATTATTCACTCTGTCACTTCCAACACGTGAATATCCACCATGTAAACGTCTGTTAGGATTGCCAATAGCTTAAAAGCTATTCTTAGGAAAATCTAATCTTCTGCCCTTGTTGACAGATCCAAATTTAGTGTTGCAAGGATCATGAATAGAATCTTTACCATTCATAACACTGGAGTCAGTCTAGAAGTCAATAAAACCTTTTACTTCTCTAAAATGGTCCAATGATGCTTTTGTAGTTACAATTATTGTCTTTTCCATATTGATGATTGTGTCTTCCTCAACTCACTATCACTGCCATACTCTTGCTCATTGTACGTGCCTTATAAATTTGGTGTTGCTCCGTCTCAAAGATATTCTAGAGTTGACCTTTTATGATCACTGTCTTTTGTCTATTACCATTGTAAAGCCTTCATTGATGAACTATAATCTTCAAAGATTTTGGTGTTTTGTAAATGAAATATGTTGATGATATTTACTTTGTTTTCTTTCACCGCATCATTCATAACATGATCTCTTTGTACTTGTGAATTTTAGATTGTAAACATCATGGAAATCTTGTAGGCCAGTTTTGAACTATGTTACTATTGATGAGGATTGGCCTTATTAACACGAGAAAACTCTAATTAATAAGGTATCCATTCCAATCAATAGAACCACAATAAATGAAACTTGCTTACAAGGATTACACCAGTGATATTGATGTAACTATTCCCCTCTAATGAAAGCAGAGGACAACATGTTGGGCTCAACCCTTATGGGATTCACATTTTAACCCACATGCTAATTAGATCATTTAAAATAATAGTATAACTTCTTCTATATTTGTACAAACAAGTTAGAAAAATATGTGTATATGGCATATATGTTTGATTTTCCTATTTTTCTTGATTATTTTGATGATGCTAACTGTTTAATGCACTTGAAGCTCACATTTTATGTTTACGGAGGTATGTGCATATCAAGATTTAGGACTTTTCATTGCTCTAACACAATTTTCTCTCTCAGATGCAAGAAACTAGGAGCAACAAGAACAAGCAACTGGATGCAAGACAAGCACAGGACTAAAGATGCAAGACAACTTCGTTGAGACTACTCATTCAGGCAATGGCTGGTCCTTTTTCCTTTTATGTGTACTTCTTTTCTTTAATATCTATAAATGTACAATGTTTTCTTTCTTATTTTTTAAAACAGTTAGTCTCACAGCTTGTCTGAGATCTTTAAATATTTGCATTGTTAATAAAGATACTTTGAAAAGATTTATAGAATCTTTCCTTGTGTTAAACATGCATCAGCATGAATGCAAACTGCAATTTCATAATATAATATTTTTTATCTCGTTTTGTACACTTGGAATGCAATATAGCAGAAGTAATATATATCTTTGTTTCATTTTGTAAAACAAACATAACTTAACCTATTTTTGAGCTAGAAGCCAAAAAAATAGGTAACACCAAGATGAAAAATTTGACTTTCAACCCTAATGGTGAGCCAATCAGACCTAAATATACATCTAAAGGGGGGATTAGAATGGATTTTAAATATTTTAAAATGATTAACTTAATGATCCTATATGCCCTAATATTAAAAAAGCAAGATCTCGACAACTGACATACATAAATAGTAGTTTGTAAGCGGATTTGGGAAGTGTAGAGGACAACAAACCCACTCAAAAAAGTTGGTTTTGAGGTCCCTACAAGGACTCTTTCACCCAAGGGCGAATGGGTCTTTGTACATGGGTCCTACTCAACTTTTTGGGTCCTCTAGTGTCAGATCTAAGCTTGTGTTTCCCACTGGTCCCATTGTCAGAATGTTGAAAATGAATTCTACGACCTGGTTTTCATGTCTTGGAAAGAATGATGACAACAAATACAATAATGCAAAATTTCTCTTCACGATCTCTTCAATCCTTCTTCAACCTGTAACCTGCACATGCACAAAGAGGGAAACATGTTTGTTTTGTTTGTATAGGGGTTTTCCTTGGTCAAACTCCAATTTGGTAATTAAACCTTGATAAAAAGATAATGAAAGGGAAGAAAATGATGAATGAACACTTGTTGCAACTCACCACCCTTCAATGGCTTCCTTGAAGGATTGAAGTCATACACATCTCTTCAAAGGAATTGGATATTGCTTGCTTGATTTGCTTGAATTCTTGAATGCTTGAATGTATGAAGACCTACAATGCTTGTTAGCCTTCATAAGACAACATGAACACACATAAACTTTGACATGATGTTAGGGTCTTGATTAATGCTACAAAAGATAGATAATGTTGTTCTTGAATTCTCTTGACAATAATATTTTCTCTTTAAATTTTCCTTAATGCTAGATCATGTTGCTTCATAAAGTGTTAGATTTCAAATGATCAAAAGACTATGTATTTATAGGTGTTTATCTAATTTCTTGAAAAATTAGATTTCAAAAGTTGACACTTACAATTTGAATGTGGATCATTAAAAGACCACCAAAAAATAATTTTAAAATGGTTCCTAGCACATAAAGGGGACCCATTCGCCCATGGGAAAATTTTCCCTAGCCTAAATTTCCAAGACACTCATAATCTATGTTAATTTAAATATTAAACACATTCATTTAATGTTGGTTTTCCTTTTAGAAAATGGTAAGAATAAGGCTTTGGAATGTATAATTTCATAAATTAGAAGCTTAATTAAGTCCAATAAATTAAGGGACCCAAGCATAGTGTGAAATTGTAAAGGTCTACAATTTTCTACCCTACACATCATAACAACAACAGATTACTTCATGAAGTGGGTTGAAGCTATCCAACTTTGATCTACTAATGTTGAGGCAATCTACAAATTTCTTCTAAACAACATAATTTCTCACTTTGGATTTCCTTCTTGTTGGCTCCATGGTTGTCGTTGCGCCAAAAATTTGACCTATTAATGCTTGATACAACTACCAGAGTTAACAAATCCATGGGAGGCGATTAAGCCATGTCATGAACCCCGAGGGGCGCATTGACCATCTACCAATAATCTCCCCCTCAGCATTACTTGAGGGGATTCGAACCTGACACCTTTGGCTCTGATACCAATTGTTAGCCCCATGATTGTCGTTGCACCAAAAGGTCGAACTGTTAATGCCCGATACAACCGCCAGAGTTGATGGATCCATGGGAGGCGGTTAAGCCATGTCATGAATCTTGAGGGGAACACTGACCATCTGCCAACACTTCTACCCTTGTTTCTGATAATGACACCCCATTTGAGAATAAGAAGGTAAAAAATTCTTAGGAAAATTTTATATTCAACATCAATTTTCTACACCTTCTTATCCTTAATCCAATGGCCAAACCAAAGCATCAAATAAAATTATTGAGCAGATTTCACGCAAGACGGTTAATAAGCACAAAAAATATTGGCATACTCAACTTACTTATGCATTGTGGGCCTACCACACAAGTGTTTGTATGACTATTGGTACTAATCCGTACAAACTCATGTATGGTGTCAATGCTATGATGCCTTTAGAGTTGGAAATTTCATCTTTGAGTTTCCATTAGAGGGTTGATTGATGATGACACTTAATGTATCAAACATCTAAACCAACTTGAGTTACTTGATGAGAGTCAACTAAGAGCCCTTGAGCACCTTTAGCGTTGTCAAAAATCTTTATCAAAGTATTACAATCAAAATGTTCTTTCACGCACTTTCAACATTAGTGATCTTATTCTTTATGAAAACCAAAGAAATGTAAACATGTCACCCGACCAAAAGGGAAAAAATAGTCCTAATTGGTTAGTTTCATACATAATCACCTCCATTTATGGTTCTAATGCATATGAACTTTTTGATATGAATGGCATACCACTGAAAGAACTATGTGTAAAATCCATTTTTGTGTCATGTGCACGACACTTGACTCTTTTAGAATCAAAGTATGTCGTGTTATGGAATTCCTTCATCAACACATTTCTTGTCCATTGTGTTATGCTGTATAAATGTATGGTTAATTTCTTTAAATAGGAATTAAGAGTGTGTATTTTGAATTTTATGCACTGTCATTTAATAATTTATTTTATCTTATTGGCATATTAGTCATTTCTTTATATATATGCATTGTCTTTATTAATTAGCATGTTTCATTTATTAATTAATACACTTCATTTATTAATTAGAATGTTTCATTTATTAATTAACATGTTTTATTTCCACATACATCTATTCATCATATCACATTAGATCATCATAACATTTGATTAATGATATATTTCACATGTGTTTGATTAAATATGATAGCATCTAATCTAATCAAACATCAACATGCATCCATAGAATACAAGAAATCAAAAGCATATGTCAAAACACAATCCATAGTCGAATCAAAATCTCATATATATGTAAATTTCTCAATGTACATATGTCATCATCACTACAACAAAATGTGATGTATGTATATTTGTATATGACTATATGCATCAAAAATTATATACATCATCAATGTTATGTTATATACATCATTAATATCTATATAAAAATGCCCATACAATATATGTCCACTCTATCCCCTTGGAGCATGGATCTCAGAGCCCTTTGGTGTTGGCAGATCTGGGTTTGGATGTGAAGGTTGATGGACTCACATATGGAACCGAGATTGGGAAACTAATCTTGAGATTGGTGTACACAGTCCCCTTAGCTCCCCTCTAAGTCATGCAATATGCTCCCTCTAGGTCATGATATGCTCTCGCAAGGTGTCCTCTCTCTACCTCGTACTCGCAACATCATCCAATAGTTGTCACACTCAAGGATGGTCAAGATCCATAGGGGCACACATCTGCACAACCTTGATCTCCCTCCTAAGATCCCAAGCCTCGCTCTAAAGGGCATCATGCACATGCTCGACACTCTCTGTCCTCATCACATCTTGATCTCGCCTTGTAAGGATGGTGCAAAGCTTCTTTTTTCTCTGGTCCCTTTGACCCATCATCTTGCTAAGCTTTGACTCTCTCTGGAACATCTCCACTCAGGTATCCTCATAAGTCATCCTAAGCCATGCTACAAGCTCAAATAGCCATACATGCCTCTCGGTCATTTGTTGAGGCCAGTAGGCATCAAGGATGGTACCTTGCATCTGCATTGCTAGTACCATCTTCGCTAGTGCTTGATTGAAGAAGTTGAGCCACTCTTGTGTAAAAATGACAAACACAAAGAAGAGGACATGTACCAATACCACATCATGATAATCATAGTATAATCATAAAATTGAAATCACATATAAATCAAAATCCAACTCATACCTAGGTCACCAACTCACCGGTCAGGATCAACTAGTGTAGCCCCACTCATCGAGGCCCTTGGTGTCCTTGTCACTGTAGCTAGAGGTACCCCCATCTACGCTTCTCATGGTGTAGGAATCTTGGTAGGCATACCTACTGATGGAAGAGTCGATACAAGGGGGACTGTTGTTTGGGAGGACACCCTCTTCCATCTCCTAGGCATCTCCTTTATTGCATCCTATGCCTCCTCCTGTTGGATCTCCTCTCCATCAGATCCTTTTGCACCTAGGTCTCCTCTAGGGGAAACCTCAAGGAAGATGGGAGTTGGGCTCATTGTCTCCCACCACCGAGCAAATTCATTTATCACCCTGACATCATTAATGTCTAGTGTGGATGGGTTATTGTTGTCACTGCTTCATGCCTCACTAGGCATGACATCCCTAATGATAGGATGAGGTAGGTCACCAAGTCTAATAGGGATCCTAAAGGATCTAATATGCGTGCACAACATGAGGAACCATCTGCACCTACCCAAACTTGTGCATGGAATGTGCTAGTAGTATGGCACAATGCTATGATCATGGTGACCAGTTAGGAACCGATCACGTTGCATGTATGGAAGCTATGACCTATTGGTGGGCCATCAATCCATCCCCTGATAGGGATGCCATACAACATCCCCAAACCCTAACCAATCCACAATCTATCTCCAAAATAGTAAGTCCCCAAATCTCCACTACCACACCAATGGGTATGGATGGGCTTGGGGTAGATCACATGTGATCCACTGAGGAAAATAGACTGACCAAGTACAGGTGATATGCTTGAAAGCCCACACTTGAAGGAGCATGTAGGTCATCAAGCTATGGTACTCATGGTAGACCTATTGCCCAAGGTCATGGTATAGATGGGCCAAAATGCTCTGACCCTAGGCGAATACAACACTACTCTCCTCCATGTCTCTGATATAATGAAAAAAGGCTTGCATTTAGGTGGGTGCCTCATCCTTCTATGGTGGCTTAGAGTGTCACTGTCACAATCATGATGCAACATACTAGGAGAACTACAACTCGTCCTTGCTCTATCCATCTCAAGTATATGTGCCCTATGGTTTTTGTAGGGACAAACCAATCGATATAATGTAGTTGGCTATCTCAAACATCTTGAGTTGTTTGTGGATCATCCAAAGATATCCTCTCCCCTCAGATAGGGAGACGTAGGATCTGGTAGACGTCCATCAAGGTGATCACCATCTCCCTTATCGAGAGATGAAATGATATGGTATCAACATCCCACCTCTCCATAAACTCCATCAACATCACCAGATGAAACCTCATCTTAGGCATTTCATTTACCCACTAGAGCCCCACTTGATGAAGCAAATTGTGGTCATGAGTTGTGATGTCCCCTATGCAACTATGTAGGAGTGATAAGATCACTACAACAAATTCCAGTGGTTTGATCCATTTTTTACTCCATTTTTTGCTTCCACCCACTATTTTAATGTATTTTTTGGCAATTTTTTGAAAACGCTAGCGCTATTTATTAGGATGGTGCAATTTTTGGTGTTTATTGCGCCGATTAGTATAAGTCAACGCTAATTTAGGCACTAATTAGCACCTAAAGTAACACCATCTTTAGCACCGATAATAGCTTCGAGTGTAGCATCACCTTGATCGCCGCCTTTAGCTCCAAGTTTAGCTTCAAGTTTAGCGCCGCTTTTAGCTCCAACTTTGGCTTCAAGTTTAGCTCTGGGTTTAGCCCCGATTTAGACACCCCTATGTCGAAGAGACTTATTTATATGTCTCATGGACGATGTAAAATAATGAAATGTCAACAAGATACGGGCATATCGAGGAGAGAATCACTTATGTCACATCGACAAGGTATATCTACAAGTGCTCGGTGAAACACAACTCTTGGATATAACGAAGTAATGTCAATGAGACATTGAGATATCGGTAAGATAAATTAGATTGTCTCATCGACACTCTTCAAGTAATGATCAAAAGCATACATCGCTATACCACCGAGAAGGTGAGCAACATATGTGGTAGAGCAGTATACACGACAACCCCACAACAAGAAGCCTTGAGCAAGGCAATAGTGTGGTAAACAACAGAAGGGAAGGGAAAAACACTTCTATACCACAACGATAATCACAAGTCTCCCCGACATGGAAGAGTTACACCAATATGTAAAGAAATACCGCCAAAGGAAAATATTGATGAGACAGTGGCATATTGACAAGAGATATTAACTTGTCTCATCGACACTGAAAACCAACATCAGAGGAACATAAGATCTAATGTTGATGAGACTTTGAGATATTGGTAAGACAAATAATATTGTCTCATTGACACTCTTCAAGTAATGATCAAAAGCATACATCGCTATATCGCTAAGAAGGTGAGCAACATATGTGTTAGAGCGGTATACATCGTAACCCCGCAACAAGAAGCCTTGAGCAAGGCGGTAGTGTGCTAAACAACAGAAGGGAAGGGAAAAACACTGCTATACCACAACAATAATCACAAGTCTCCCTAACATGGCAGAGTTACACCGATATATAAAGAAATACCACCGAAGGAAAATATCGATGAGACAGTGGCATATCAACAAGAGATATTAAATTGTCTTATCGACACCGACAACCAACATCAGAGGAACATAAGATCTAATGTCGATGAGACATTGCGATATCGGTAACACAAAGAAGATTATCTCATCGACACTCTTCAAGTAATGATCAAAATCATACACTGCTATACCGTTGGGAAGGTGAGCAACATATGCGATAGAGCGGTATACACTGCAACCTTGCAACAAGAAGCCTTGAGCAAGGTGATAGTGCAGTAAACAACAGAAGGGAAGGGAAAAACATCGCCATACCACAACGGGTATAATAAGAGACAGTGGTAGTACGGTAATCGTGGCATCATTACAATTTACACCAATACATGTAGAAAATCACATTAGTTGCCAAAATTAAATGCTATTAAATTATTAAGAGTTGCCAAAACTAATATCACTGAATACTGTGCCATCTAAAGATAAGTGAGTTTTCCCAATATCACACTCAATTGTAGTGCACTAGCATGGAAGGAGCTAAGGATATGAGAAGAAGACTGCAAGCGTGAAATACTCAGGTAAGTGCACAAAAACTCTCTAAAAGAGCTCTATAACATATAAAAAATATTTCAAGGTTTTGTCATCTGAAGCCATAGTAGAGAAAATTGAAACATGCCTCCTAAAAGAAAACGATTAGAAGTAAAAGAAAGTCGGCCTAAAATTAAAGATGAAGAAACTAAAGTAAAAAAGAAAGTACTCCATCCCAAAACAAAACAATAAAAAGTAAAAGAAAGTCAGCCTAAAATTAAAGATGAAGAACCTAAAGTAAAGAAGGGACCACTCCATCAGTCCATATTAGATATACTTCGAGTGTCTACTAAAGAGGGTAATAAGAAGTTTCTTGTGGACACCGTACAAAGTTGTAGGGATGCCCTCATTTCCAAATTTGAATGGGACCTATTTTGGTATTTTTACAATAAGAGAAATGAGAAGATTCCAGTGTCAAACGCTTGGATGTTGGATATAGCAAGGTTGATTATCCCAAATGTGTTTGTTGATGTAGAGTTTATCAGACTACTAGCTAAACACTATCACTCAGCTACCAAAACAATAAGGTTTCCAAATGACACAGCATTGGTAGAAGTAACCAGAAAATCCATCATTGAGTGTTTTGGCTTAAACAAGGAGGCTCTGACCAAGATAAACTTGCAGAAAAGTGAGGAGGATTGTGCTAGGTTAAAAAAGACTTATATAAGTGATGAGGTACTCCTATATATGAAAAGAGGCTTTGGTAACAAAACATTCCCCATCTCTACTACCACTACTAAACCATTTAATGTGACAGATTTTTAATATTACTTTGTGAATACATATTTAGCTCTTTACCAAGTGTTGGGGATAAATGCTCAAGATAAAATGCTAATAGGCCTAATGATGATGGCCATGAGAATTCAAAAACCTAAAACTAATATTGAATATGACTTTGCTTCATACCTTGAGAAGGCATTAGATGATGAATTCTCCCAAGTTATAGAGGATAGAGCACTGATTACATTTAGACACTATTCCCTACTGTGTCATCTGATATTGTACTAGAATAGGGACCATTGGACTAAAAGAATGGACTTGGCTATAGTAGATGAGCAAGGGGATCCCACACCTATCCAGAAATGGTGCTATATTTGGGACAATCGGTGCAAGAATTCAAGCTTTGTTGTATTCTACGAAGACTTTGTACACAGAATCCTTCAAGTTCTTGGGTATGCAATACCAAGATTGTCAACCAAAATGTTGCAACTAGTGAGACCTTTGGCTTTAAGACCAGAGCAGTCATGTTATCATGGAATCTAGCAGTGCTCATTCCACGGATAACCCCCCTACGAAACTTGTTTGTTTCCTAGGTTCGTGAAGTTTAAGCACGCAAAACGAGGTGATTTTCAATCCACCTCGAAGTGCATTCCAAAGCCTCAAACAGTTCTATATGTTTCGCGAAGACCTTCGAACGAGCTCCTTCGCGAAGTCTCACTTGATATTAGTTAAATTGTGAAGATGCAGTCTCTCATCCAAATTTTTGGAAAAAGTGCAGGGCAAAATCAGCGACCTTGCATAAAAAGTGATTTTCCAAAAATATGTAGAAGCACTAAAAAAGTGCGCTCTTACACATTGTTGTTTAACTCATCCAAATTTTTGGCTACGTGTTGAAAGTGCAGGGGCGCCAAAAGTCAGTGACCCTGCATAAAAAGTGATTTTCCAAAAATATGTAGGAGTGCTAAAAAAGTGCGCTCTTACACATTGTTGTCTAACTCATCCAATTTTTTGGCTAAGTGTTGAAAGTGCAGGGGAGCCAAAAATCAACGACCTTGCATAAAAAGTGATTTTCCAAAAATATGTAGAAGCACTAAACAAGTGCACTCTTACACATTGTTGCCAGACTTAGCCAATTTTTGACTATGGCATTATTTTTAGCACCTTTGCACTTTTTCCAGACTTAGTCATTTTTTGTGCAATGGTGCTGAATTTTAGCATCTTTGCACTTTTTCCAGACTTAGTCATTTTTTGTGCAATGGTGCTGAATTTTAGCACCTTTACACTTTTGGCAGTTTTTATCTTAGTCTCTTCAAACTTGCTCTATTTCCATTCCGAACCCCATTTCTTCACTCCCGCATCGTTTTCTATGCCTAGTTGCTTGTTTCACGCTTGCTCAACATCGTTTCTCACTTCACGCTTGCTCAACATCGTTTCTCACTTCACGCTTCCCAATGCTACTTTTTCTGCTAACATCTATTGATTCACCATCCTTGCAGTTTCTCTCTAGATTTCATCAAGTGATCCTAAAGGTGACATCTTCTAATCTAGTGAACTATCCCAGATCTACAAAGAAGTCTTTATGCAACAAGTTGAGGATGACAGTTTTTCCCAAAGCCTCAATACATATCATTTGCGATATACGACTGACACTTGATAATCTCAAGATGCATCTTTGCGGGTGCAAGAAAATCCATTCATTTTCCAGAAGGTCGATCACAAGAGCTCACACCCTTGTACATTACACAGTCGGCCTAGATGATGCTTTCATACAGGAGACCAAGAGGAAGTATGAAGACTCCATGCCCAAAGAAAGGAACCATGAAGATTCTTGATCTCCGATGTTGAACATTTTGATGCTTCCCATTATGCATCTTGTAAATATTTTCTGACATTTTATGTCTTTTTGTAAATTGTAATTGCACCAAGTTCGAGATGTAATCTTTTGAAAACAAATTACACTTTGACTTTGGTCAAAGTTAGGTGAGATCTCCTTGAATCGCTCACCTAACTTTCCTTGATTTTCTCAATTAGATTCCTAATTTTTCTCATCCCTCTTTCTATATAATGTGAGGGATTTCTATTGTAAATTTATCCTTTAGTATTTTGCAACGAAGTGCTGCCCTTTTTGAAGCAGAATTGTGAAACTTTGTGTTCATGCTTTGTGAATGAAATTTGATCAATAAAGAAGAAGATTGCAAACCAGACTTTGTGTTGGATTCGATAATCTTGTGAATTGATCTCATTTGATGGTAATTAGCTTATGGAATCTGAAGGACTCTAAGTAATTCATGTAAACTTTGTGTTACATCCTTTATTTAGATTTTCATTTGTGTTTTTTCTATCTTTGGTTGAATGATCTACAAGAATTTGTGCTTGTAATTGTTCATGCTCTTTGGATACTTTGGTTGAATGATCTACAAGAATTTGTGCTTGTAATTGTTCATGCTCTTTGGATACTTTGGTTGGATAATCTACAAGACTTTGCGCTTGTAATTGTTCATGTTGTTCGAGGAATTGTTGCGTCTAAGAAGACTTTGTGCTTCTAACGTGACAAATGACATGCCTATCACAAATCCACCATTGATAAAGCTACGGAACAACTTTGTGCCTTCGTGAGCTTTCCCTTTTATTTTTACTAATTTATTGTTAATCACTTCCGGTACCTCTACGCTTTGCTTTGACAAGATAGAGGTATTGGCATTACTGCTCATTGTTAGTTTAGAGTTATTGTGAATTGAGAACTTCCAACAGTGAAGCATTGTAAACATCTTCTCTGAAAAAAGAGAGAAGGATGAATGTAACACACCCCCCCCACTTCGTAAGTATTGTGTACATTTTGTAATTACTTATTTGTTTTACTATCACTTCTGTCAGCAGTAAGAAGGGCGCCTCCCCTTTCTGAGAGGAGAGATTTACATCTCACATAGTTGTGGCTGAAGTCCTAGTTGTGTAATCTATCGAAAAGCTGATTACATAATTTTCACCCAACAAGTCATACACACAATTTTGGAGATTGGTTCTTCCTCCCAGAAGTTACAATAATAAGAGTTTATGGATGCCCTTGTTGCTCCACACATACTGCCAAAATTTGTGCCCCTCAGATTAGCATTTCTTGAATTTTTGTGGCAAATGATGTGGATGGAGAAAGATGTAATGCACAAGCAGAAGAAAGGCACTTTCTTGCCAAACCAAACCAAGTGTGAAGATTGGACTGTAGGCTTAGACACACTAGAGGAGTTACAATATTATTTGAAGACAAGATATGCATTGAAATCTAGAAAAGAAAGAGCCTTTGACCCTAAAAATCATATGAACAACATAAGGCACAATATTCTTACCAAAATGACAGTGCCAATTTTGAAGAAGATGTCATAAGGAACTACATTACTTATAATGATGTATTTAGTAGAAGGAAAAAATTGGGAATATATGAAGAAGGTTGAAGAAAGGACGAAGCAGAGGTCCAAGTATTTCCTAGGATACTTTGTTGAGGAAAAGGACCCCATAAAGAGGATAGTATTGATAATTGGTATATTTGAAGAATTGTATAGAAAGAAGGAAGCATATCTTGAAGAACATGATAGTGGTGCAACTATAGAGCATACCCCAAGTGAAACCTCTGAGCCTCCCATGGAGCAGTTACCTCCCAAAAGACAGAAGGCAAGAAGCATTAAACAATTAGTACCTTATGAGGATACTAAAGAGGTGGGCGATATTGAGGAAGTGGCTATAGTACTGTAGTCATTGAAAGGTGATATTGAAGTTGATCAACCCATCCTTGAGACCAGTGCCCATAAACATGAGGAAAGGATGGGTGATGTAGAAAAAAAAGTACAGAGGTACATGAAGATGAAAGGGAAATTGCAGCCAAGGGATTCATAGAAGATGATGAATTCATTAAGTGTCAGGAACCCTATTTTTATGCGTCGTATTCTACAATGTTTCATTAAAATAATTGGGGTTGAAATAAAAGTACAATAAAATAAAGAGGGATGTAATTAAAATTTAATAAAGATTTTATTTATTCCAAATAAATGATATTACTTAGTTATTTTATTTATTTATTTTCATGAGTGGGTGAACTTTCTTTATTAATGTGCAAGTGAATAATATTTCTTTATTTGCTTACAAAGGATAAATATTTCTATTGCAAATTAAAATGTTTTCTTTAATTTAATTTTAATTTTCCACTATTTACTGTGAATATAGATTTTATTTTTCATTTTAAGGATTAGGTTTTGAAAAAACAAAAAGAACTCTTAAAAGGAGGAAACAATAACGGAAGTGGGGGCAACTTTCTTGATCTTGGTTCTTTGCAAGAAATATAATAGAAAATGGGGGTGCCGGGTAGAAACAGGGGGCAGTATGGTGGAGTGAAAACACAGGGGAAGAAGAAAAAGACTACAAAAGGGTAGAATTTGTGAGGTAAGGTACAGGCAGAAGGGAAACAAGGGTTAGGGACTGGATGGTTGTAGAACCACAATTTTCTACACCACACTATTTTCAAAACAAACTTATTATCAAGTATGAGGAAGGGAGTCAGGAGGATCCACGATGAGCATATGGCAACACGGAGGAACGGGATGTGATTTCCTTATTATACAACGTCTGCAGTAAAAGCACATTTCCAGGTACGTAGTCTGAAAACTAGCAGCTTGCATATTCCAATTACTGGTTGCCTTAGATAATGTCATATCCATCACTGATCTGGAGAAATATTCATGTGTCGGTTATTTCTTTCTTTCTTTAAAAAGGCGTTATGTCCAACTGTTATGATTGCTCGTCGACTTGAGCCTATAGTATCAAAGTCAGCTTCTTATATAAGCTTTGAGACTCCAAAGTTAGTTCAATACTCACGCAAATCATACCATGCCTTTGGGAAAAATTGGAAAAGTTATGGCAACGTACCACCCAAAAGTGGGAAACCGATCAAATACCTTTATCCTGTTTCTTGTTTGCATGAATAATGGTTTAAACTCCTTCTCTTCTGGCAAGATTTCGTTCATACCAAGAGGGATTTCTCTATTTTAGTTGTTGATGTGTATGCTAGTTTCCTCTGGCATAGATTCATTTCGTTCTTCTTCTTTGCATATCTGGCGGGTAGTTAGGAATTTGTTGATAATACCTAAATCTCTGCAAAGCTTCCATGTTCTTTTCCAATCCCAATCTGCTTACCTAATCCATAATTGGTGATAAATTTGGATATCACCTTTCAAGCTTTCCCCACACTTGGTTTTGAAGGATGCTGCTAGCCAAAGCCCTTGCCACCTCAAACCTTTAGGATCTTTTGGTTTAGCTTGTCCAAATTACACTGTAACTTGTCTCTAGGAAAATCTGGAACTTTGCGAATTAGGGGTTAATCTAGGTACGCGTTGAAGCCATGCACTATATTTTACTTCCAACACTTCCCTTGTTTGGTACACGCTGAGTTTAATTACTGGCATTTAGTCCCTATGTTGTTTGCATATAAAGCTAAACATTATACCAATCATTGTTTGGAGATCAAAATCGCATTTAAGTAAGTAATTCGCTTTCAATGTGTAGAGTTTTGCGCGGGAATCATCGAATATGTCTTTGTCTGGCAACTGAAACCTTGCATTTGTGTTTCACTTCAATGAATGCATTTTAAGTTTGAAATACCTTATTTCATTTCACTTGCTCTATTCTTGTTAGTCGTTGCATATTTATTGTGTTTGGAATTCAATCACTGTTCATTGGGAATCTTTCCCTGTTTCCTCTATGAATATGCCGAATTGCTTGGCAATCATGTTTTGTAATATGTTTTTACTTCACCTTTAATTGAAGAATATGTATATATATTGGCACTCAAATTGATATAATTACTTAATTATGTATGTTTGTATGTGCATGTTTATGCCATTTTATATTCTATTTTATTGAAAGTTGTATTATGTTTTGAATATAAACATAACTATATATAAATAAATGAATTATATTATTAAGTAATACTTGCTCTATTGTGTTACTATAATCATCCCTATTGATGGTTAACATTCACATCAAGAAATTTGCATGTAATAATGATCTTGCAAGGATGGGGTGTCATTCATCAGTAAAGTTTTGATTCCATTTATTTATCAAAGTCATGCCATTATCATCCCAACTCCATAAGCGACTAAACGTAACATTTTCCTTGATGATAATTTAACTTATAGAGTGTTTATTAAACGTGATTATTTGTGTTGCCAACACTAACTTACAAATTAGTTATTTGCATGCATTTTTTTACAATTGTAGGTACAATATGTTGGAATTTAAATGCAATCATGTGAAATTTTATTATAATGATGGAATATAACTTATATACAATATAGATCTAAGAGCACATCTTTTGAAGAAAATTTGAGGAAACTTGTTAGGTATGCATTTACTCTTTATCTTACCACTTGGAAGGAAAATTAGGAATTTTGTTTACTAAAGGCATTAAATAGTGTTACCTTTAATAAGGTATTCTTGTATGAGCAAAAGATGCTCACCGACATGTTTGTAATAGTTTCGAGCTAACAATTGTGATAAATTTTTCAGTGCACTTGAGTGATAAATAAGAGGTCATTAGAAGTAGAGTAGCCTTATTTGCGAACACTTGGGAATGAACCAGGATAGTGTTGGCATTACCTCATTTTCCTATGCAAGGATGATGCATTTGTGGAAGGAATTAAATGCTAAGTTTGTAGATTTATGTGACTTGAAAAGGAATTTCAACATGTTCCTTGTGATGTAAAGAAATGTAATGACTGTGAGACAATATGCTCATTGCCCGTGAGGCATCTAGTAACCTTTGAGATTATGTAGCCAATAAGGCTCTGCCAGTGAGGCACTTTATTAAGCCAGAGAGGCACTTTTAGCGAGTGGTTTTTTCACCCCTATGAGGGTTTTCCACTCATGAAAATCTTTGCGTTATGGTTCTTGTGTTGTTATATATATGATCTTGTTGTTGATCCTTAATTTACATTACAACATTTGATATATAATATTCTTGTGTAAGCCCCTATAGCTATTTCTAATTAAGGCATCACCATGTTTAAACATACTTTGATTTGTTCACATGTGTAACTTCATTTGAATTTAGTACTGAAGCAATTTAATTTCCGCACCATTTTAAGATTATGTTATTTTACTAACTAAATTGGAAATTAAGGGTTATAATCGGAAAGTGAGTTTTATGAAACTTTACATTAAGACTCCTAAGTTTAAGGATTTCTAGATGAAGATGAAGATAAAAAAAAATCAAGAGAGGATGGAATCAGGTGAAGCAGGAATTGAAGAATCGGAGAAAAATGAAATGGTAGCACAAACTTTCTAGGAATTAAGAGTTGACAACATTGACATTAGCCCCCAGAAGGCTAGAGAAATGGTCTTGAAGAGCAATATGCTCATTTTCCCTGGCTTGGAATTAAAGAAAATGTTTTTGCTTGCTCAAGTGTGGGCTCAGGAAGATCCAATGCTAGTTGCAGAATTTGACTACGATGAAGGTGTGAGTGGAACTAGGTATAGCTGGAAGATTGAAACCCTAGCCATATGGATCAAACAAAAAAATACACAGAAGCCAAAATTATTGGATGTAATTCAGGGATGAAAAGGGTAGTGATGGTAAGGACAATACAAGATACCACCCCTTTGGAGGCAGCCACAATGACCATGCATTCAACCATGTTCACTTAAGCAACTATTAAGGGATTAGAAGACAAATTGAAGGAGTATGAAAAGGAACAAAGGTTCCTAAATGATGAAGTTAATAAACTATTCATGGAGAATGTCAAATTGAAAGAACAATTAAGAGGAGAAGGACCCTCACAAAGCAAGGAGATGGTGTTATACAAGCCTCCTATTGCTCCAACGGATATTGTGAAGAAAATTTCTACAGAACAGGTAAAAACTCTAGAGAAGGAAGTGGATGATGTAAAGAAGGCCAACAATCAAAGCCAAGATGAAGTGAAAAGACGAATTTGTGAAGTTATGGAAAATATTCTTGAGCACAAGATAAAATCAGTTATGGATAAATTGGAGAATGTGCATGATAGTTATAAAACACTTCAACAAGCAATGGATCAAATAAAGACACATATGCTTGTATTAGATCCTTTGTTCAAAAGGTGGCATCCTATTCACCACACTTTGGCTAAGTTATGCAAAGTTCTATAAAGAAGTCTTGATGCACCCACAACATTAAAGCCAACTGAACAAACTGTGAAGATGATTATTGATGAATTTTAGTATGTACAAGGGTTTGATAAAAAGATTGTAACATGAATGGATTTATTCCATACCTGCAAACAATGGTACATACTTAAAATCGTGAGAGATGGTGATCAGTTGAAGGACTTGGATAAGTGGAAGAAAGAATTGAGTTAGGTTGTTCATAAGTGTGTAACTCATATACAAGAGGATGATGATACCAGTCTTCCTAGGTTAAATCAGATCATGGATGGGTTGATTGTTCTTGATACAAGATACCTAAAGTTTGTCAATGATACAAAGGCATTACTAGATAGTCAATGGAAAACTCATCTTACAAACATGTAAAAGATCTAGGAATATAAGTGGCCATCAGATTTTATGGTGTATCAGTGGGAGGAAAAGTATTTGGTTTCAAAAGAATAGGACACTGAGGCAAGAGCATTTGGAAGTTCATCATGGAGAGGAAGACTTTTCCAGATCAATGATCACGAGTCTTCTACGTTGAATAATGGAACCATATGTCAAAATGTCTTAAGTCTTGTTATTTCCTTAATTATGCTAATTAAATAGTTGTTGGTTTCAGAAGAATAGGACACTAAGGTGAGAGAATTTGGACGTTCATCATGGAGAGGAAGACTTTTCCAGATCAATGATCACGTGTCTTCTACGTTGAATAATGGAACCATATGTAAAAATACTTAAGTCTTGTTATTTCCTTAACTATGCTAATTAAATAGTTGTTAGTAAAATAAGTAGTTATGAAAGGTTGTTTCTTTTTGTAAAAGGCTTGTAGCTTGTTGCTTCCTATATAAATAGGAAACCAAGGCCTAGTTTTAGATTATCATCATCATATGTCATTTCCATTTTGAAGACTTATGTTATTAATATATATCAATTGAAGCAATATAATGGAAAACATCTTATTATCAGAGATTCTCCATGACTGTGTTATCATTATGTATTTTTCTTTTGTTTTCCATACTTATTTCTTCTTATATTTGAATGAATAATAGTTATTGACCCTCAATACTATGCTTATGTGAATAAATATGCTGATACAGTAAAGCATTTATTGTGGATGTTGGTAGAGCTGCTAATTTTTTTGAAAATTTGAGCTTATTTTTCCTTGTTACATGTTGAGCATAAAAATGGAAACTATTTAAAAATATTAAACAAAATTTCTTATTTAAATAATTGTGAGTTACATGCATTAATATTTTATTAACTTTTGTGTCTTCACGAACATATGTTGATACAAAATGAATGGAAGAAGCATCCAAGTAATCCTAATTTTTTCTTCCAACAATTCATACCAAAGATTGAACAATTTAAGGATATTGCAATAGGTAATTAAGGATATGATGATGATGATATAATCTTGTACTTGTATATTCTATGAAACATTCCTTATTTTCTATGAAATAGTGTATACATTCTTGTACTTGTAAATATTCTTTTACTATTATGTCTATTAAATAAAAAAAAGTTTGAATAAAAAATGCTTCACCCTTTTTTGTAAGTGAGTATGTGAATTATTGTTTAAGGAAAAAACTTATAGTGTTTACATTCTCAGTTTACTAGTTTCAAATCTTCATTTTCTATGTATATAAAATTGTATGTGCTCTTTATCTCGAATGGCATAAAACAATAATATCATCAGAATCATGGTTTTCAATTTCAACACCATCATTGTCCACACTTTTCATATCTTGTTCACTTTTAAGTACAATCATCAAAATTTTATTTTTATTTCTTGTCCTAGTTAATCTTGATTCCTTTCAGCACAACATAGAAGGTTGCATGTTAAATTTCAAACATTTTCTTTGCATTTTTTATATATATATTATTTTCTTATTGCATCATTATGTAACAACAATTTCACTTTTGAGATATACAGTAAAAATAAATGAAAGCACATGTTTTCTTTGTCAAGGGATACCCTATGTCTTTCAGATAAGTGTGCAAGCGAAATAAGACATAATTGATTGAATCTAATTTTCTACTATATAATTTTTTTTATGTGCTTTTTACTTTTTGCATGTGGATTACCTTCAAAAAGAGACTATTATCTTTTCTTAAATGAAGCCTTTACATTTCCTGTCTACGAAAGGAAGTTACTACTTGACAATAGGTTTGTGAACTTCATACAAATTAAGATTGGTGTAAAAGGCCATCCCCGCAAATTTTGTTTGGTCTAGAATTATAATGGAAAATAAAAAAGCTTGCTAAGAGAATAAAACAGGTTTTCAATTGTCCAAGTACAACATAATATTACTGAAGCATTTCAAATTTTAGGCCATAAGAATCATTCTTTTTTAAACATGGATTGCAAATAATTCTAAAAATTTAGAAGTCTTGATCATTAACATTATTGTTTGCTACAATGTCATCCAGTGTATCATTGTCAATGTTCATATGTTCTTTCAAGTATTTAATATTATCCTCATCCTCATCTTGACCTGCATCATCTTCATCATCATTGAAATTTGACTGTAGACCATCTATATTGTTACCAAATGTATTTGGATCATCATTTTCTATACCATCCATATTGTTGTCTTCCATAATATCATCTAACTCTGAATTGTTGTCTTCTTGTCCCTGAACATAACCATCTTCAACATCATCATGGATGTCAATTTCTTTGATGTTCTCTAATCCCTCTCTCATTTTTTTGGCCTTCATTGTTTTGCTCAGTATCCACTAATGCATCGTCAAATACATGCCTTAATCTTGGATCATAATGTATGACAAATATCCATTTTAGGTCCAAAATATTTTCATAGAAAAATACCTGCACATGAACGACATAAATATATTAGACATTATATAAATTTTATGAACATATATACATCAAATGAATAATGGAACACTATTTTATAAACTACCTTTTTTATACAATAATTGCTATAAAACACAATTTTGACAACATAGTTTATAAAACATCAGTCCACACTCATTTATTATTCTTTGGTTTTCTACCCTTAAGAACATCCTTAGGGAGACCTTGTTCTTCCCTCTTCTTTCACGCAAGAGTGTGTTTTAAGAAGGGGTAATCAATCAATAACTCATCCCCAATGGTAAGGTCCATAATAGCCTCAACCATTATCAATCTATCAACCTCTCTTTCCATATCTCCATCTTTATCATTTATAACCTCAACAAATTGACAATTCGGTCTTACAGTAGGGTCCCTTCCCTTGCTACTATTTATAAATCCTGCAATATTTTTGTGTGTGTATGCACGTCCATCTATATACATAAGATGACCTCTATTCATTTATTTTCCACTTCCCAATTGGAGATGATGTGTATACATATTTGAATTTAGACCATATGCTGACATGCTAGGCTTATATTCTGCTAGCCTTCTCCATTCACCACTATAATATGATGGACCATAATATGGCATTAATCTCCTAGTGGTTTGTTCTGAATTGTTTCTATGTTTGGATCCCAAATGTAAATTTTGGACAATAAAGAGGCCTAGATTCACTCCATGAATATTCGAGGGTCGTATCATGTAGCTTTATCCCCAAAATTGAAACACCTCATACACTCTAGGTAGTTGTTGATCACTAGGCCAAGCGCAATATAGTCGACGATCAAATGTCTCTTTGTAAATTGATCTCAAACTCAGGGGAAAGTCATCATCTCCATCACATTCATTCTCATAGGGTATGTAGTCCACCTTCCCCTTGTCTTTAAGCAAATTATGCATCTTCACACTGGTTCTTGTTCTATTACTTGTTTTCATCAATTCCTCATCTTCTGAGCTGGTATATTGGCACATATTTTTGTTAGATGTATCATATGATAAATGATCATTTCCCTCTAGGCTAGAAGTTGGTGATCCAGGAAACTTTAAACCAAGAACTTTATCTTGCAAGTATCCATTAAGAAAAAAATAGTTATTTAAATAATATAAAACAATGTTTAAACGAAGTATACATGTTATTTATATCAAATTGGAAAATTCCTCACCACAATTCCTATTGGATTTGAATCGATTATAGGAGGCATACTACCAACTAGAATCTCATCATATATGTAATGTCTTTGTACAATCGCTCGTTTGAATTGTTTCTTTCCACGACATACAAAACATCCACAAACAACAATTTTCTCAAAGTATTCATCCCATGTATATAGTCCTGACCTACCTCTTCTTCAGTGCAATCATTTGTTGTGTCTGCAGTATCCATTGCCATATCCTCTTCCACCCACTATCGTCTACGTGATTTAACAGTTTTAGGTCCACTTCCACGTACATATCTTGTTCTTTTGCTAGTTGAACACTTAGGCTCTACATTTACTCCAATCTCCATCTAAAATAATCAACAACATGCATTAATTTGTCAAGATTGGATAATACATTATAAATTTCAATAATATTGTGAAAAAAGATGGACATATCACAAATTCCATCAAATCATTTTTTCTTAAGTTAAGTCAAAATTTGAGTACCTGATGTCTCGCTTCATCCATTGTGTCCTCATTTGATATGAAACGATCTGTTTCCATGGCCTCGTCTCGCCCATATAATACACAACATAGTAAATAATGTTTAGTACACCAATTATATCATTTCAATGAATATGCTATCCAACACAAAACCTCACTTTAGTCATATATTTGACATATTGATATCATGTTTTGGCTGTCCTAATTTTCAAACTTTTCCCTTGATCATAGAATCACATTTAATCACCATTCCTGTGCATTTTCAACCAATAAGTTTGACCTCAGAGGCCTCATGGAAAAAAAATGACTTTATCTCCTCTACGTTGTAGCATTTGCGAATTCATAAAAACCTTCCTCCTTTGGTTGAGGTTGCTTTCTCTTCTTACCTCTATTGTATCTGCATATTCTGTTGTCTCATCTATTTCCACCCACTTTCCTCTTAGAAATTTAGTATTTCTATGTCGTCCACATCCTCTCTCCATGGCCTCCTCTGTGAATAAAAATGCCACCATAGAAGCTTTCACTGCACTAACGCCGAGAAGGAAAAAGCAACTTGTGGGACCATGGTAAAAACCGCTCTACTGCACTAAGCTAATGAAGGAGCCGCGAGACAGCGGTGGTCACCATACTACCACACACCAATGGTAGAAGACTTGTGGGAATGCAGGAGTCACCGCAACACCGCCAAGAATAGAAGGAACACTCACGTGCCACCATAGAAGCTTTCACCGCACTACTATCGAGAAGGATGAAGCACCTTGTGGGACCGTGGTAAAAACCACTCTATCGCACCAAGCTGATGAAGGAGCCATGGGACAACAGTGGTCACAAAAACAAGGTAGGAGTTGGAATTATTTCCAACACTCTGGATCTTGTGATACACAATAATGAAAATAGTCACTATACAACAATGATAGGCGCTAAATTAGGCACACTTGACATCGCTTTATACGTCCCAAACATATTACATTAATGACCAAAAGTCGGTGCTAAAGTTGGCGTTAACTAACGCCGACTAAAGCGTTGACTAATGAATCAAAATTGAAAATTTAAAACTTTCCCATGTGAAGGAAGAAATCAGATGACAAAAAAGGGAAAAATGCCGCACAAAGGAAGAGAGCAGGGCACTACTAGCAATTGATGAGAAATTCAATTTAGTTTGTGACACCATAGGTAAGGTTACAATTTTTTTTCTTGGTTGAATTCATGATTATTTATTGCTCTTTGTATTGCATTTGAATTCGTGATTGTTTACAGGTTTATGGCCTAACCAGTCCAGGAAACCTCTAAATTGTCCCATCATTATAAATTGTAAAACCTTTGAGAAACCAACAACAATTTTTACCCTACCCATTTGAGCTTTGGCTCAAAATATTATAGCATGAAGCGAGGATGCCTCTGTATTCTTTCCCTAACCTGGGTATCAAGGAAATAGTGAACTGCTTGGTAAATCTGGGAATTGGGTCGGTCACTACTGAGCAACTGCTGAAAATAAACACAAAAACCGCTTGGTTTTGTCCAGCCGTGCCATAGTCACCGATGCCATGACAAATTCATGCAAGATTGCATTATGAAAGAGTTTTCATGATATGGTTATCAACACTAAGCAAACCAAGTGAACATATTTTCCCTAGGTTATCAACACTAAGCAAACCCAACGAACATATTTTCCCACAAAACAAAACTTTCATACCATAAACTGGACGAAAACTTTCATACCTAACGGTGTGTACTTTGATTGCCTCCACAGACTGGATGAATTTTTTTTTCCCTAGGTCGCCTCAAAATGTCAAGCAATGGAGGGAAGCGAGCATTGCTAGCAAACTTTGGCCACAATGAGGTAATTCATTGCCAATTTATAGATTTGTAAATGTTTCCATTGTTTCTTTGAATTTTACTTTTTAGTTTTTAATTTCTAAATTTAAAAGAAGAAATATAATTTAAATATATATATATATATAGGGACATGAGACTGACAAAGATAAAGAGGAATTGGCTTCCATATTGGGGGTAGAGGCAGTGAGCAAATTGGTTAATGTGGACTAGACAAAACTTGCCAAATACATACAAAAACAATCTATTAACGCCCCTCAAACATTGCAAACAAATCAATTGTCTCAAAGGGAATCAATTGATTCCCCAACCAATCTTGGATCGAGCAAAAGATCCAGGAGGAAATCAGTGACAATAAACTCTAAGAATGTGGAATAGGGAGTAGAGACTTCCACTCTTGGAACAAAAACTTCTTCCACCACACCATGTTTTCAATCTTGCATTGGTAGCTACAATACGAAGATAGAATACGAGGTGGTTTTAGGGGAAGTCCGAATGATGAATGCTAGGAAAACGTTTGTGAATAGGTTGAAGGAATCATTCCTTCAACGGTTCAAAGACCATCTACATTTTCCATTCTCAAAGATACCCATGCACCTGAAAAAAGCAATTATCCATGACATGGAGAATGAATTTGGCACAGGTTGGTCTGTAAAGAAGATAAAGCTACAAATGTCTCAAAACTGCAAGAGATTTCGGTGCAACCAAACAAAGAAGATAAAAAAAATCCCTCCTGAGCTAAGGTAGAAAAAAGGCCAATTGATGTAATTATGAAAGTATGGAGAGAGCTTGTAAAATCATATGAGAAGTTCGATGCATGGAGGAAGTTCGGTGAGGAGAGTATGTAGGTATTTGGATTTTCTCATAAGATTATATCAAATTTATTAAACAATATTTAAATTTTATTCGTGCATAGTTAAATTGAATTAGTATATGTTTCAGGACAAGGCCTCCAAGGCTAAGCTTGAGAAACTTCGTGCCACGCATTGCAGTGGCCAGAAAGGTTTACATGCCTTGATCTGTACATTTGTAAGTATATTTAATATGTTAAATGATATATATATTTCATTGGAATAAGTAAATGGTTGCATATTAATTAGTTTAACTAGTCCATGTGCCATGTTTTGACAGGAGGAGAAATATGGCCACCATCCAAAGTAATTTGAAAAGAATATGTTACAAAACAAAAAGTGGAACAATTTTGTAATCTGGATGGAGAGCAAGGTATCAATAGTTGAGTTTCAATAACTTAGTTGGATATTGTTGTGTTAATATGTCAATTTGAATCTCTTGTGTTGAGTTGTTTATTGATGCATAGGATGAGTAAATAGAGCTCAAATCTTATGATTACAAGATGACCGTTTATGTGCATGAATAAATAGTAGAAGGATGTAGATGAACTCAATTCATCTGACTTTATGCCTCTTGGTAGGCATTCCTCTTGAATCTCTAATATCAAATGCCCGAGACTTCCTTGTAGCTTTTACCTTTCGTTGCCGCCTTTCCTCTTCACTGTTAGACTAGTCTCCTTTTTCCTTATCTCCATTTTTGGCTTTGACTTCTAATTCATCCCATGTTTTACCTTTCTCTTCTTCAAAATCTTCTTCTTCTTCTTCGTCCTCCTCTGACTCCACAAGAGATTCATCTTTTGAACCTTCCTCATTTGATTTTGATTCCTCTTCTACATCAGAGGGTTCATATCCTTGATCTAAGTCTTATGAATTATCAAAATCAGAATCACTAGCTTCCATATTCAAAAATTCCCAACCAACATCTTCAATAAATTTATCCGGATCATCAGTAATAGTCTTCAAAATTGGCTGCCAGTTCAAGTTCATTCTACTTTCATAATACTTTATATCCATGGAGTTCAGCCATTCCTTGATGCCATCAAGCAAAGATTGAGGAATGGCGTACATGCGAAGTACATCCTACTTGAAGTATTTGAAAACAATAGCCATATCAAATGCCTTTTGCCCAAGTCCTACTCTCTCAAGGTTAACAATCTCAATCTCACTAATAGCGATTACTAAGAAAGGTAATTCCACCAACTCTACCAAATAGTTTACTGTAGGAACAATAAAAGCAGAGGCTTTGAAAGGAACTCCATGAAAACCAAGCTCTCTAAATGGTATATCAAACTCTAGTTCAAAATCTTTTAGATGAGGCTGCTCCCATACTCTCTTACTCGCTTGACAAATCCTTGAAACTCTGTATTGATTTTATTTTTCCTGTCCCTCTCTTGCTGTTCTTCCTCAATTTCATTAAGATCATACATTGGCCTTCTTGCCCCTCCTAAAGTTTGGACCACATCCATTACCTCCACATAAAACTAGACATCCTTGGTCTTCTTGGTTCCCATGCCATGATATGGTTATGCAAATGAAAATGAAGCAAAGTAATCATCTCCTTCTCTTATGGCTGGAAGAATGCACTCTTAATGTTTTGATACATGATATCAACTCTCTCTTCTACTCTCATGGTTGAATACTGAAATCTAGTATGGTGGACCTCCAGAGTTCCAGTCATCTTTCTTCTTCTTCCACCAAATGCTAGCCTGATCCACACATCTGCCAACCTAATTGGCTTTGTTTTTGAAAGCTAAAGTTTCCCCTGAGTCACCAATGTAGCTCTCTCTACCTTTTTCAGACTCTTTCATTGCTATAAATCATCTCTAGGATTTAATCATTTGTACCATATGGTTGATTTGCTTTGAATCCTTGCATCTAAAGGAAATTTCCTTAACATAAATACTACTAGGGAATTTCAATGTTGCCATTGTAGTTGGCATTAAAGTCGGTACTTGCAACATTGAAAATTATCTTTATATAAGAATTCCCTCCATCTTGTTAATTGGCTTGTAACACTCTTGATGGTGGCTACATGAAATATGATTCTGATTCCTCTTCTACATTAGAGGGTTCGTATCCTTAATCTGACTCTTCTGAATTATCAAAATTAGAATCACTAGCTTCCATATTCAAAAATTCCCAACCAACATCTTCAATAAATTTATCTAGATCATTAGTAATAGTCTTCAAAATTTTCCGCCAGTTCAATTTCATTATGCTTTCATAATACTTTATATCCATGAAGTTCAACCATTCCTTGATGCCATCAAGTGAAGATTGAGGAATGGCGTACGTGTGGAGTACATCCAACTTTAATTCTTTGAAAACAATAGCCATGTCAAATTCCTTTTACCCAAGTCCTACTCTCTCAAGGTTAACAATCTCAATCTCACTAATAGTGATTACTAAGAAAGGTAATTCCACCAACTCTACCAAACAGTTTATCGTAAGAATAATAAAAGCAAAGGCTTTGAAAGGAACTCCATGAAAACCAAGCTCTCTAAATGGTATATCAAGCTCTAGTTCAAAATATTTTAGATGAGGCTGCTCCCATAGCTCTCTTACTCGCTTGAAAAATCCTTGAAACTCTGTATTGATTTTATTTTTCCTATCCCTCTCTTGTTGTTCTTCCTCAATTTCATTAGGATCATACATTGACCTTCTTGCCCCTCCTAAAGTTTGAACCACATCCATTACCTCAACATAAAATTGGACATCCTTGGTCTTCTTGGTTCCCACGCCATGATATGGTTATGCAAATGAAAATGAAGCAAATTAATCATCTCCTTCTCCATTGGCTAGAAGAATGCATGCTTAATGTTTTGATACATGATATTAGCTCTCTCTTCTGCTCTCATGGTTTAATAACAAAATATAGCATGGTGGGCCTCTAGAGTTCCAGTCATCTTTCTTCCTCTTCCACCAAATGCTAGCCTGATCCACACATCTGCTAGCCTAATTGGCTTTGTTTTTGAAAGCTAAAGTTTCTCCTGAGTCACCAGTGTAGCTCTCTATGCCATTTTAGACTCTTTCATTTCTACAGATCATCTCTAGGATTTAATCATCTGTACCACATGGTTGATGTGCTTTGAATCCTTGCATCTAAAGGAAATTTACTTAACATAAATACTGCTAGGGAATTTCAATGTTGCCATTGTAGTTGTCACTAAATCCGGTACTTGCAACATTGAAAATTATCCTTATATAAGAATTCCCTCCATCTTGTTGGCTTAAAACACTCTTGATGGTGGCTACATGAAATCTGATTCTGATTCCTCTTCTACATCAGAGGGTTCATATCCTTGATCTGACTCTTCTAAATTATCAGAATCAGAATCACTAGTTTCCATATTCAAAAATTCCTAACCACCATCTTCAATAAATTTATCTGGATCATCAGTAATACTCTTCAAAATTGGCTGCAAGTTCAATTTCATTCTCCTTTCATAATACTTTATATCCATGGAGTTCAACCATTCCTCGATGCCATCAAGGGAAGATTGAGGAATGGCGTCAATGCGAAGTACATCCTACTTGAAGTCTTTGAAAATAATAGCCATATCAAATGCCTTTTTCCCAAGTCATACTCTCTCAAGGTTAACAATCTCAATCTCACTAATAGTGATTACTAAGAAAGGTAATTCCACCGACTCTACCAAACAGTTTACCATAGGAACAATAAAAGCAGAGGCTTTGAAAGGAACTCCATGAAAACCAAGCTCTCTAAATGGTATATCAAACTCTAGTTCAAAATATTTTAGATGAGGCTACTCCCATAGCTCTCTTACTCGCTTGACAAATCCTTGAAACTCTGTATTGATTTTATTTTTCCTGTCCCTCTCTTGATGTTCTTCCTCAATTTCATCAGGACCATACATTGAACTTCTTGCCCCTCCTAAAGTTTGGGCCACATCCATTACCTCCACATAAAACTAGACATCCTTGGTCTTCTTGGTTCCCACACCGTGATATGGTTATGCAAATGAAAATGAAGCAAAGTAATCATCTCCTTCTCCATTGGCTGGAAGAATGCATGCTTAATGTTTTGATACATGATATCAGCTCTCTCTTATGCTCTCATGGTTGAATACCAAAATCCATTATGGTGGGCCTCTAGAGTTCTAGTCATCTTTTGTCCTCTTCCACCAAATGCTGGCCTAATCCACATGTTTGCAAGCCTAATTGACTTTGTTTTTGAAAGTTGAATTTTCTCCTGAGTCACTAGTGTAGCTCTCTCTATTTTCTCTTTCATTTCTATAGATCGTCTCTAGGAAATCATTTGTACCACATGGTTGATGTGCTTTGAATCCTTGCATCTAAAGGAAATTTCCTTAACATAAATACTACTAGGGAATTTCAATGTTTCCATTGTAGTTGGCATTAAATCCGGTACCTGCAACATTGAAAATTATCCTTATATAAGAATTCCCTCCATCTTGTTGGCTTGTAACACTCTTGATGGTGGCTACATGAAATCTGATTCTGATTCCTCTTCTACATCAGAGGGTTCATATCCTTGATTTGACTCTTCTGGATTATCAGAATCAGAGTCACTAGCTTCCATATTCAAAAATTCCCAACCACCATCTTCAATAAATTTATCTGGATCATCAGTAATAGTCTTCAAAATTGGCTGCCAGTTCAATTTCATTCTGCTTTCATAATACTTTATATCCATGGAGTTCAACCATTCCTTGATGCCATCAAGCGAATATTGAGGAATGGCGTCAATGCGGAGTACAACCTGCTTGAAGTCTTTGAAAATAATAGCCATAACAAATGCCTTTTTCCCAAGTCATACTCTCTCAAGGTTAATAATCTCAATCTCACTAATAGTGATTACTAAGAAAGGTAATTCCACCAACTCTACCAAACAATTTACCTTAGGAACAATAAAAGCAGAGGATTTGAAAGGAAAACCAAGCTCTCTAAATGGTATATCAAACTCTAGTTCAAAATCTTTGAGATGAGGCTGCTCCCATAGCTCTCTTACTCGCTTGACAAATCCTTGAAACTCTTTATTGATTTTATTTTTCCTATCCCTGTCTTGTTGTTCTTCCTCAATTTCATCAGGATCATACATTGACCTTCTTGCCCCTCCTAAATTTTGGACCGCATCCATTTCCTCCACATAAAACTGGACATCCTTGGTCTTCTTGGTTCCCATGCCATGATATGGTTATGCAAATGAAAATGAAGCAAAGTAATCATCTCCTTCTCCGCTGGTTGGAAGAATGCATACTTAATGTTTTGATACATGATATCGAATCTCTCTTCTACTCTCATGGTTGAATACTGAAATCCATTATGGTGGGCCTCCAGACTTCCAGTCATCTTTCTTCCTCTTCTACCAAATGTTGGCTTGATCCACAAGTCTGCCAGCCTAATTGGCTTTGTTTTTGAAAGTTGAAGTTTCTCCTGAGTCACCAGTATTAGCTGTAACTTTTTTGAAATTTTATTATGGTATGTGCACTTTGAGATGATGTAATATGATTATGGTTTCGTCTCATATGTTGTAATATTAGATATATAACAAAAAAATAAATTATTACATGAAATAAATAATAAATTTTCATTCTAAATGTTTTCTTTTTGTAGAACACAGGTCTTCTAGAAGATCAAGATGATCCTCAATATGATATAGATCCACAAAATATTGGTTATGCCAGTACAAATCACATGGCAGAGGATGATGATGACGTAGATACAGAAGACACCGAGGCTGATGACAATGATGATGATGACGACGACGATGACGATGATCATGATGGTGATGATGATGATGAGACCATTGGTGGTAGTAACCAGTGACATTCATGATCATATAGACTACATCATGGATCATTGCTAATATATTGTTATGATGACACTTTTCATGGTTACTGTCATATGTATCATTTTCACGGCCTACAAGACTATATTATTGAGTTGTATCATATTGACATGTATCATTTTCACTATATCATTTGGACATGTATCATCTTGACTTGTATTAGTTTGAGTTACATAATTTATCAATTTTATTTATATCATTTGCACATGTATCATTTTCACTTATGTCAATTGTTGGACATGTATCATTTTGACATGTTTTTGATGTACTGGCATATTTGACTTTCACTTTTTTTAGTTATATATGATGATGATCTTATTAGTATTGACTTGTCAATTTATATATATTAAAAGTGGTCAATGATTCTTGGATGGATATTTATTACGTATGATGATTTTAATTTACTACTCAGGATGGATGTCAAATTTGTTGGGAATAGGATGTCATTTAATTGCAATCCTAAACATTATTTATTTCACGTGTCTCCTAAGTCCTTGGAAAGTGTTCTCAAACACTAGGATTAGAGAGATTAATTTTGGATGAAATAATCATGTTAATTGACATTTGTAATTAATTCTAAATAATAGGAGCATGTGAGGGCGTCCAAGATGAGTTCCTAAATAATAGGAGCACATGGGGCACCCTCATGGAAGGTGGAACTCACCTTGAGTTAAGTTAACTGTTTGTGGTAAAAGATAACACTTATGAATGCATGTAAAGATCCTAGGAGTTAGGGTTTGATGTTTACATGCATGAAGCTCAATTTAGTTTAGTTTAGTTTAGTTCAGTTATGGTTCAGTCATCTTCAGTTAGATTTAGTTGAATGCTAGTTGACTTTAGTTAACTTGTAATGCGTGACTAATGACTTGAGTTGCATGATAGATAACAAGTGACTTCCTTCAGTTAACAGGGGATCACCATTCTTGCGTGAATGGTGGAGAGAGATGTTTTAGTTAACAAAAAATGACTTGGACCCACTTTGGGTGCCCAAGTTGACTTCTTGGAATTAAATCCTTTGCATGTTAAGATATTTTAGAAGGCTAAGTTAAGTGGGCCCACTCTTGGGCACCTACTTTGAGGATAAAGCCTTGAAGATATTTACAGAATAAAGGTTGAGTTACTTCTTCAGTTTGGGATGCCCAAATGGATGAAGGTGATGATTTGGCATTGTTCTTCACAACTCTACTTGGAAGAGATAGGCGCACCTTTTAAGAGATAGGGATTGAGCTTTGTAATTGTAACTCTTTTGGAGTTTACAAAGTTGTTTATTGCCTATATATCTCAAGCAAGTTGAAGAGAGTTTGTATTAGTTTATTGCTGGTTGTGAAGAATATTTGTTGAAGGCAGAAGAAGCATCTCAAGGAAGAATTGGAGTTATTGTAATCTACTTTAGAGATTAAATAATACATTGATTCTTGGTGGAGTTTTTCCCCGAAAGGGTTTCTCCACGGTATATGTTGTGTATCTTCTAATATCCTGTCTAATTCTTCTACAACTTCTATCTTCATTCTACAAATGATAAAATGAATTAATCAGATAATCACCCACAAAGTATATGTAACAAAGAATACATATTTAGATCAACAAGTATAATAGTTTTACAAAGTATTAAGCTACATAAACACCTCAATTTTCAACATTTGGTATTAGAGCTGAGGTTGGGTAGAGTATTGGGATGCCTTTCTCTTAAAATATTGGAGGTTTTTTGGCTATAGTGGGAGCTTTTACTATTTTTGTTATTGCTGATTTTGGAAAATAAGTTTGTTACAAGAGGTATATATTCTTGCTTTAGAGGATGTTTATCATGTGTCATTGAGAGCTTGGATTCATAGGTTTGGTGTGAGCTTATGACATAAATGTGGTTTTGATTATGTGCATCATGATGCCAAGGGATTGCTCAGTATCATGGTATTATGGGATATTCTGAAGTGCGATTCTTGGTTGTAGGATGGTTTTGTTATTATGTCATGGTATACTCTTGATTAGCGGTTTAGAGTTGTGGCATGGTACATGTTATGATAATTTTGATCATGAGGAAATATTTGAAATTCCATATGCTTTGACAGTGATTGTTTTATGTTTATCTTGTTGCCATGTATAGCTCGATATCACAGTTCAGTGGGAGCTTTGGTAGGATATAGTGATCTTCATGAAGAGGATGGTAGTCACGATGCCATGTGTGACTTGGTACCACGGTTCAATGGGAGTTGTTGGTAGCGACGTGGATGCATCATTGGTAAGGTTATCCTCATGTGATTGGGGAAATGGTTTTTTCTTGGTTTAGATTGGTTGCTATTATGTCATGGTTTACTCTTGTTGCATTTAGAGTTTGGCATGGTTCTCTTGAGACTAGGATGTTTAAGTGTGTTATGGTGCATGTGATCTCCTAGGAGGAGATTGTTAGATCATGGATGTCATGTTTATGTTCAAGATTGGATATTTGACATTGATCTTGTGTAGTTCTCTTAATTATTGGGTACATTAATCATTTGCTTGATTACTTCATGATAGTGCTATGTTGCATTTGGAGTTTGGCATGGATTGGTTGTTTATAGGTCCTCATGGATACTTGGAGAAATAGGCGAGTCTTGAGTTCTCTTATGGTAAGAGATATATGTTGGAATAGTTACTAGTAAGAAAAGCTATTTTCGACAAAAAAGATCGAGGAGCCTACACCTTGGTTGAATGTGAGTTCAACACACTCAACGGTTTCACATGCCTCCAAAGAGGCAGTTTGGATAAAGAGACTTGGGAAAGGTATTGGTTTTAATTGCAAGTAAGTTAAACTTGAATGTGATAGTTAGAGTGCTATGTGTTTAGCCAAAAATCCTATGTATCATGCTCATACTAAGCATGTTGATGTTAAGTATCACTTTGTGCGAGAAATGGTTGAGAGTGGGAAGGTATTAATTGAGAAAGTTGACACTTTAATTAATGTTACAGATTATCTTATGAAACCAGTTCCTTCAGATAAGTTCTCTTGGTTGTAATCATTTTCTTGGAGCTTCATGATTATGCAGGTTGCATTTGAAGTTGGCATGGATTGATTAGTTGGTGCAAGAAGGCCATTGGCCTTAAGTTCTGTACTTGATTTATAATTATTCCTTGTTTAGAATAATTGTAATGTATAATGTCAAGTGGGAGAATGTTGGGAATTGGATGCCATTTAATTTCAATCCTAAACATTATTTATTTCATGTGTCTCGTAAGTCCTTGGAAAGTGTTCTCAAACACTAGGATTAGAGAGAGATTAATTTTGGATGAAATAATCATGTTAATTGATATTTGTAATTAATTCTAAATAATAGGAGCATGTGAGGGTGTCCAAAATGATTTCCTAAATAATAGGAGCACATGGGGCACCCACATGGAAGGTGGAACTCACCTTGAGTTAAGTTAATTGTTTGGAGTAAAAGATAACACTTATAAATGCATGTAAAGATCCTAGGAGTTAGGGTTTTATGTTTACATGTATGAAGTTCAGTTAAGTTCAAAATCAGTTTAGTTTAGTTATGGTTCAATTATCTTTAGTTAGATTTAGTTGAATGCTAGTTAAATTTAGTTAACTTGGAATGCATGACTAATGACTTGATTTGCATGACAAATAACAAGTGACTTACTTCAGTTAACAGGGGATGACCATTCTTGCGTGAATGGTGGAGAGAGATGTTTCAGTTAACATAAAATGACTTGGACCCACTTTGGGCGCCTGAGTTGGCTTCTTGGAATTAACTCCTTTGCATGTTAAGATATTTTAGAAGGCTAAGTTATGTGGGTCCACTCTTGGGCACCTACTTTGAGGATAAAGCCTTGAAGATATTTACGGAATAAAGGTTGAGTTACTACTTCAGTTTGGGATGCCCAAATGGATGAAGATGATGATTTGGCATTGTTCTTCATGGTTAAACTCTACTTGGAAGAGATAGGTGTACCTTTTAGGAGATAGGGATTGAGCTTTGTAATTGTAACTCTTTTGGAGTTTACAAAGTTGTTTATTGCCTATATATCTCAAGCAAGTTGAAGATAGTTCGTATTAGTTTATTGCAGGTTGTGAAGAAGATTTGTTGAAGGCAGAAGAAGCATCTCAATGAAGAATTGGAGTTCTTGTAATCTACTTTAGAGATTAAATAATACATTGATTCTTGGTGGAGTTTTTTCCCGAAAGGGTTTCTCCATAGTATATGTTGTGTATCTTCTAACATCCTATCTAATTCTTCTACAACTTCTATCTTCATTCTACAAATGATAAAATGAATTAATAAGATAATCACCCACAAAGTATTTATAACAAAGAATACATATTTAGATCAACAAGTATAATAGTTTTACAAAGTATTAAGCTACATAAACACCTCAATTTTCAACAAAATTCAATTAAATTATAGATATTTGACTCACTTGTTTTAATTATAGATGATGATCATGTTACAATAATAGTTCAGGCGGTGATGAAAGGTAAAATTAATTCTTGGCACTTCCATAGCATAATTGAACAAATTAGAGAAGTGTTAATCTCTTTTGAAAGTTTTGTGGTGAGCCACATTAAAAGAGGTCGTAATGTGGAAGTGGATGTCTTATCTAAATGGGCTTTAAATTTTGGTGAAATGGGGGAATTTAGGTTGGAGGATTTTAGAGGTGTTAAGTTAGCAGACTTAGGTGAAAACACGAGAGAGGACAATGCCTTAAATGAAAAAGATGGCGAAGTGACTGGAGTAGGTTTGAAATGACAAGCGAAGGTAGGGGTGGCAGGTGGTGGTGAAGTAGTACTTCATTAATAGAAAGTGTGGGAAATCCAAGATGATGTTAAATGCAAGCCCTCAATTAAGATGTGTTAACTACATTTGGAAATGGTCGAGAAAAACTCTGCAACAAACTTTGGTGGTGGCGACACTGGTTGTTAGGAGAAATGGAAGCCAATTTCACCTTCTGGTCATGAAGATCTTTGGGCCCGTTTTATGGAGAGGCGTCTGGAAAACGACTGCAGAGCCTTTTCCTTGTTGATCACAAGCGGCTAGTGCAGTGTGCAAAAATGATTTGTGGCAGGGATTTTGGCTCTCTGAAACATAAAGACCGAATCGACATGGATGTTTACTCCTTCATTGCGGCGTGGGGCTTGGATTTAGGTGAACTAGTGGAAATGGTGAGGATGGTGATGCAGAAAATTGTGCATGAATATTTTCTGGTAGGCATGGAGTCCATTCTCAATTGGGAAATTATGGGTGTAGGTTTATATTATTCTGAAGGACTGGTAGATGATGAAATTGGGAGCTCTATGGGAGACCAAGGCTCAAACCCTTTATTTGTTGGCCCGAAGGAAAATACAAAGCTCATTGCCATGAGGAAGCGCGTTTGGGATGGAAAGCGCTCAAACTCTTCATCGAACTCATGGATGTTGATGAAGTTGGAAAAAGAAAAGGCGAAGATTCAGGGATTGGAAGCAAAATTGGAAGCAAACTTGGAAGCAAAACTAGAAGCAAACATGGAAGCAAAATTGGAAGCAAAACCGGAAGTAAAACTGGAAGCAAAACCGGAAGCAAAACCAAAAGCAAAACCAAAAGCAAAAGTGGAAGCAAACCTGGAAGCAAAATTGGAAGCAAACTTGGAAGCAAACTTGGAAGCAAAAATCGAAGCAAACCTAGAGGCAAAACTGGAAGCAAAATTGGAAGAAAAATCGGAAGCAAAACCAGAAGCAAAATTGGAAGCAAAATTGGAAGCAAAACCGGAAGCAAAACTAGAAGCAAAAATGGGAGTAGAAATAGAAGCAAAATCGGAAGCCAAATTGGGTGCTAATTTAGGCACTATTTCTGACGCTATTTCCTGACGCTATTTTAGGTGCTAATAGAGGTGCTATTTTTGGCGCTATTTCCCGATGCTATTTTAGGCACTAATAGGGGCACTGTGATTTTTGGGCGCTAACTACGGTGCAGCGTCAGACACAAAATTCGGTGCCAAAGTCGGCACCAAGATGACCATGCATGTTTGTGCCGAGTTTAGCGCCAACCAAATTGCCCAATTTGTGAATTGAAATACACTGAAATTTGGTGCTATTTTAGGCACTATTTTCCTATTTTGTTGTAGTGGATCAAGTCATTGGTGTGCTTACGAACCTCTGGTAAACCCTCCAAAATACAACTTTTCCATGTAAAATCCTACATTTTTTATACCTAATGTAAGCATGTCATACTTTGAATTCTTAACACAATTTTCAATTTTGACTCTAAGGATGCTAGCACACCCTCCTAGATGACAACACGTCCCTAGGCCACCACCACATCAAGAGGAAATGAGTGAAAAACTGTCCCTTGGATGAATATGTGAGGTCTTGGATTCCAACACGGGTCCAGGATGTCAATGCGCACTAAGGACGCTTGCATTACTCTAAATCTTCCTACTAAAATTAACTACATAAAATAATGACAAAATTGAAATCTTTTGGCCAACCTTGTATAGGGGCTCATCGGTCTTTGCAGTGGTGCAAAGCTCCTCCACGCATGATGACCATTAATCTCGTTGGAGAGGCATTTTCACTCAATCTCTATAGAACTATATGTAAAATCCTTGTCATGAATGGTGAAAATAACCCTTTTGGGGCCCACCTTGTGAGTATATAGTCAATTTTTTGCGCATTTTGTGGAAATTTTGATTTGACTACCTTTTTATTTTTACCCTTTTGGCTAGGGGAAAAAACATGAGGGGGCATATATTCACACATTTGTCAACTTTTTCTTCAGATTACTAATGTCTTCTTAAGCATTCTTCTCGCCAAAGTAGTTTCTTCCATTTTCAAAATTAATTTTTTTATTTTACAACACCTAGATTTTCATGTTAGACTCTATAGACTTTAGTTGAACACTAGAGGAATCATTCGTGTTGACCTTTGTAACCTCTACAATATCCTTTTTTGGGGCAATAAATGCACTTATTGTATTTAATGCCTTACATCTTTTTAGCTACTTCGGTGTAGTTGATCCGTTTGAATGATTAGTTCACTAAAGTGGGGGACAACATGTAGTGTTGAAAATTGCACCCTATGCCAATTTCACACTTACGCATTGTGCCTAGTGTATTTATGACAAAATTCTTGATCAAAATTGGTGCAGGAGCACCTAATCCACCAATTTCAAGATTCAACACTTGAAGGTTGTCAATATGGTCATCTAGTTGTGTCAAGGGTAGATAGGGATGTTTTAAGTTTTATCATGCTAAATAAGGTCTTTGGAGACCATATTTTATGTAATAAGTTGGTGTTTGAGTCTTAGGTATCACATAGCTAAAAGTTGCACAAAATGCAAAAATGTTGTTTTAGGGGAATATGAAGGCATTAGGATTTTAAAAGGAAGTTGTGAATGTTGGAGCAATTAAAATTTGAATGTAAATGCTATAAAAGGCCTAAAAAAGGCTCGAAGAGGGATTGGAGAAGAATTGTATTGAATTTCCCATAAGAAACACAACGTTTTTCTGCTATTTCCTGTGTTTTTTTAACTTTCCAACTATTGTATGGCCTGTACAGTCTATGGCATGTTATGAAATCCATTCCAATTTGTGGAGGTATGTTTTAACTCTGATTTGGAACAAGTTTGGGCTCCTTTTATAAAGTTTGGTGAGAGTTCCCTTAATATCTCTATAACTGCTCTGTTTTCATAGTTTAAGGGTTGAGGGTCTTCAAAAATGCTTAATTGACCCATTCCACCTTTTTTTTCCACTGTATCTCATGGAATGGGTCTAAAATACTCTAATTTTGGTGTTTCATTATTTTGGTAGGTAGTGGGATTGAATTGTGAGAAAGGGAATGAAGCCCTAGGCCTGATAGAGTTATTTTTCCATGTGAATTTGTGGTCTCAGAGGTTGAATGATAAAGGCCTGATGTGTGTGAGTTTTACAAGTTTGTGTAAGGGTATAAGAAATTATGTTTTGTAATGCATTATTTGTGTTTTATAAGCCCAGGTATATGGACTTTCAATAAAACCCTAGTGTTTTTTATGAAAAAGGAGGGTTTCTTGGATCGGTGTTGTAAGGGTCTTGAATCTAAGAATTAATTGTGGATTTGGATGTTTTGACAAAAAATTAGTGACTGTCTATGAAGTTTTGGTGAAAACAAGAAGTCTAGAAGGCACTTCCTTTGTAAAACAGGGCTAATTTAATAGCCTAGAACAGGGGTGGTCTATTGGTTCTCTATAGTGTTGTTAAGGAATCACTTGAAAACTTTTTGGATTGTGGTTTGGGGTCAATGGTGAAAATTGATATCTCTCTATTGGTTGAGTTTTGAAGGCTAGAAGCCTATTGGTGTTGTCTAGGGACAGTTTGAGAGAATTGTGTTGTGAAGGTTGTTTCCTTGTTGTAGTTGATCAAATTGAGTTGGATATTGAGTATCAGCCACCTTGCTTGCATCAAATTTTTTACAATTCTAATCTCATGAATGGAAATGATGAAGCATTAGTATCTTGTGGTTTGAAGTTAAAAAGAATTTAGAGACGTTTATGCAATGCGCAAATGTCTCGATGAGATTCGAGATTCAAACGGGAATATCTTGTATAGTTTATTTATTACACATGTCCCAACACCCAAATACAACTATAACGGCTATCCCCATTGATTCCAAGGAAAAAAACTTGCTTATTTTCCTCATTTTAACGAATGGTTGGATCTTTTTGGACTTAGAGCTCTCTATCTCTCTCTCTTAACGAAAATTTATCAAAATACTCTCACATCTTGAATAGTTTCAGCAAGAAAGACTCCTCTTGCTTATGATAATGTCATGTCTATCATTTGAAGAGAGGGGCCATAGCTATTGATAACTCTCTCTTGCTCATTATTCAAAAAATATCATATATTATCATATTTATTTGATCTCATCTAGTGTCTCTTTATCATGATAGGGGTTCTCCTCCATATTGGGGTTTGTTTCTATCACACATCTATTTTAATTTTTATATCTTCCAATCTTGTCTAGTTATTTGTGGAGGTGGAAACACCAAAGCGGGGGTTTGACTAAGGCAAACCCCTATATAGCTCCAACAATTTTCCTCGTCTCCATGTGTAGAAGTGACAAACAAGTTCAACTAGCAAAGGACTTCATTCTGGTGATTTTTGGGCTCTATCCATACAAATGATAGCGTGGATGTGTAGAATTCCTCATGAAACACTGGCATTCAAGATCGAGACTTCACCCTACTAGTATCACATTCTGTGTATTTAGAGCTTTTCATTTCTATGAACTAAACATTTTTTTCACTTTATATGTGCAAGTTATTTGACATTTTTTAGTTACATCTATTGTTAAGCATAGTCTAGAATTCGGTTTTATATATCTCATTCTAGTTCACTTGAGTCATGTCAATTGAGGTAGTTGATATCTATTTGTTCCTTAAGACTCCATTGTCTTAAGAGAAAAAAAATCCCTCCTCTACACTACCATAACATCAAAACATGTAAACTATATCAAAAAATATAAAATGCACTATATCTTACCATATTTGATATGCAGTCCTTTACCAACTTGTTGATAAAATATTTTTCCTTAAGAAATTATTGTAGAACATTCCTTTGATGAATAACATACCAAGCTAATCTACAAGAAAATATCACACCCAATTACCGACTATAAAGCACACCCTCTTAATACTCAATACTTCTTTGTCCCTTTTTTTGACTCCTCCAACTCCCATGCCTCTACTACATCTTATGTATCAATGATGGAGTCACCACTCTCCACCAATATCTCCCCTTTAGATTCTGGATCTACATATATATCAATTTGAGGAATTCTTCCTACTTCCAACCATCTAAATCATTTCCCCTCTTGAAAATATTCCTCAAGATTCATCTCCTCAAAAAAGGCTCCATCCATTACTAATTTTAATAGTATATGCACTATTATTTCATCTCCTTCAAGGATGATCTCTTCTTTTTGGGAATAAAAAATACTATTCCAAGTTATAGATCATTCTATGTATAATGGTCCATGCATATTAGTAACCTCAAAACCATTTTTATTATTATCCCTAAAAGGTTTACAAGTAATGTTGGCTAGGACTATGTCATAATGTGTATTATCTAATACCAAGTTCCCTAATCATTCTGAAACTTTCTTAGACATTATGTTCATAATGTTGAGGTCTATTGGAGCTTCCTTTAGTGATATCCCATTAAATTTTAAATCAACTAGAATAGGGCTCCTTTTTCATTTATTTATGGTTTTTGTTGCACTCATAACTTGGTGGTTCCTATTGTGCCTACCACATTTATTCCAATGCTTGATATTTTTAAAAAAATTCTATTATTTTTATTTGCATATTACATTGGATAATTCTTTGATCCTTTGTATTTCTATATTTTAAAATAGGCCTTATATTTTTCTTCTATTTTACGGTATTCTCATATAAATTTCCTAAATTTCTCTACTATAAATCATGTTTATCATTAATGGGGTACTCTTCCTCTTCTTCAAACTCCTCTTGGACCTCCTTCTTATCAATGTCAACCCCTCCATAGGTGATCACTATAGCTTTATTTTTTTCTTGTATTCCTAAATGAGTCACTTTAATTTTTCTTCCTCTCTACATATTATCTATATAGGTATTATTCTTCAACCAATGAGGGTTCACCTATCTCCATCTTATTTTTTGGCTTATATTTTTGGAATTTTATAGCATTTGGAGGTTTTGATTTAAGAATCTTCATTAATGCCTTTACTCCCTTTATTGTATTTGGTCATTGTTACCCAATTTTCACCTACGGGCTCAATCGGGCACAGGAATCTGTGTTTCAGGTGTTCAGGAAGGCCAAATGGAGACATTGTTGTGCATGATTAAATCATACCCCTGATGCATTTCTCAAGGAGCTCAGTTGAAAAGTGTGCCTCAGTCAAGTTTGGCATAAAATTCCTTTAAGGAGAAAGTCGGCAAGACCTTCCAGATGTCTTGTCGACTAGCAGCGGTTCTATTCATTTTTGAAATGTCCCGGTCGGCTAGACATTTTAATCGCCAGGAGATCTCGGCGAAGGGTTATGCCTTCGGCATAAGGTTTGGTCGAAGGATAAGGTCTCAGCGATAACTTGTTCCTTCGCTATGAAGTCCCACCGATCAAGCGAAGTCTCCCCGATATGAAATGAGTTCGTCGAAAGGAAGCATCTTCGCCAAAAGGTCTGGCCGACTACCAAAGGTCTCGCCGAAGGATTTTTCCTTTGGCATAAGGTCCTGCCGAATAAATGAAGTCTCACCAAAAGAGTGGAACTCTCGGCGTAATGTTAAGCTTGGGGAGATGTCTCGGCGATGAAGTGAATGTCTCACTGAAAGGCTGTGAGTTCGGCGTGATGTCTTGTCGATGCCCGGTGGTCTCGCTGACGGAGGGTGCTTTCACCATGAGGTCTTGCCAACCGCTAATAGTCTTGCCGAAATAGAAGGGGACATCAGTAAGACTCTTGTCGCCCGCTGTGAAGTCTTCCCGACTGGTGGGAGTCACGCCGAAAGTTGTTCACAAGGTCTCACTGTCGGGGTGAGGTATCGCCGAAGTGAAGCAGCATCGGCAAAGGAAAGAAGTTCGACAAAAGGTTTCACCGAAAGCCGAAAGTCTTGCCGAAATGTTTGAGCTCAAGGAGAGTGGTTTGTGTTCGCTATGAGGTCCCGCCGACAAACAAAAGTCATGCCAAAAATTGTTCACAAGGCCGTCGGCGGGGAGGAAAAATATTGCCTTCGGCAAGAGGTCTAGCTGAAGGGGGAAAATTCTCACCGACAGGGTCTTGTCGAAGTGAAGAGAGCTCAGAAAAAGGAGGTGCTATCGACAAGATGTCTCGCGATGGTTGTTAGTCACGCTGACATGTTTTGTGCCTTCCGTGCAATGTAAAGAGCTCGACATGATATCTCAGCGAATGAGGGTAGTCTCACCGAGAGATATTGCCTTCGGCATGAGGTCTGGCCGAGTGACGAAGGTCCTGCCGACGGGGGGATGCTTTTGGTATAATATTTTGAGGTTGGGGAGAAGTCTCGCCGACCCAATAGTCTCGCCGACCATTGTGAACAGGAAGGTAGGCTCTCACCGAAACAAGATGGCTTCGACAAGATGTCTTGCCGACCCGATAGGGTCTTGCCTAGATGAAGTGACCTCACTGAGAGAGTTTGACATCGGTTTGATGTTGGCCGACAGGGCGAAGTCTTGCCGATGGAGGAGCACAGCGGTATAATGATGAGGGCTCGCCATGAGGTCTTCCTGAATGCGAAAGGTCTTGCCGATATGACTTTTGGGCTCACTATGAACTCTCGCCGACGGTTGTGAGCTATGTCGATAACCGCTGAAGGGCATGATCACATCGGGGAGACACGGTCAGTGTCTCACCAACATGCAATTCAATCTGAATGACTTTTGACCATTTGGTGCCCCCATGAAGCATCTGTTCAACCAATCGAAGGAAGCTACAGGAGAGCCATGGTAGTTTGACCCCTGCAAAGAAGATCAGTAGAATGAAAGCGACGTGGATTTGCTCTGAGCTCAAGAGCATTCAAAGCAGCTCGATAGGCAGGTTAGAAGATAGACACGAGACCAAAGTTAATCCGGGAGTTGCAAAAGATCAAGGAGGCTATTCCTGGAGCGACTCCACACCGACATGGACAACGGGGATGCAACATTAACTTCCTACAAAAGATCTAAGGATAGATCTTTCTGAAGACTGATATTTTTGTAAGCCCTAGGGGGCCGACATCTTTTGTATATAAGGAATTTTTTCCTCTTTGTAAAGGAGTTCAGATTATGCATTCTGGAGAGTTAGTGATTTTTCCTAAAATCCTTTCTCAACTAATGTAGATTTTGTAACTCATTTAGAGTTCTCCTTATGCTTTTTTGAAGTTTGTGACTTTTGGCAGTCCTTTCTCAGATTAGCAGACTTCTGTAACTCATTTTGGAGCATAGTATATAGAGTTTACCTTGGTCACTGTTGATGTTTCAGATTACCCTCTTGTTCTTGCAAAGTGTTGTGCACTTCAGGTTCATGATCAAGTTATTTTTGTGAATTTATTTCATTCCTTTATAACTTTATCTTGTGTTTCATGCCTTCTTTTGCAAAAAGTATCATTATACAAATCACAAGTTGTGTTTATATAATCGCACATGGATTCTATTATGTGAAAATATTTTCCTTTTTTGAAAAAGTGTGTGAATCAAACCTGTTTGTGAAATATTAATGCCAAGCTTACAAAATTTGATGTGTAATCTTATGGTCATTGTCAATTTTCAAGTGTAACCTAAGTATCCCATTGCTCTTCTCAGTTCGGTGTATCACCATAGCGTTAGTTTTATTTTTATATACTCCTTCTCCCTTTCCCTTTACAAAATCATTAGTTTAGGTGATACCAAAGGAATCCGGCCTTCTCCGGAGGTTGACCTCTGTCTACAAGTGACCCACAGCTTTAGAGGTCTTCCCATGTTACACTGAGGTGTTGAACATTAGGTTCAACAGGGTGAAATTTTGGTGCATAATAGTTTATGGCAGGCCTAGTGGGACCGTTCGAATCAGAATAGTTTAAAGAGTACATGTTACTGCTAGTTTTTGATATGCAGCTAGTAAGTTTCAGGCCTTTCAGAGGTTAACGTCAGCATATCATGGCGACTTTGTATACCAGTGTATCATTGAGGAATTTAAAATATTGAGAAAATTTGGTGTTTTTCTCAATAAGTTCAGCCTTTGGAGGTAGTTTAAACAACACCTGGTGATTCTGAGCAAATCTACTGGTTTCAACAAGTTCAGTGCTGGTATGTTTCAATTACAAGCTTAATATTCTAATTTTCAGCATTCATATGAGTAGAGATGACAGATTTTCGTAGTCACCATGTATACCCACTTCTGTTTCATGAAAATCCTGTCAACCAATCACCCTATCAGCCATATTAGGCCAATCATGCTGCTAGTTTAATCCCAAATAGCCATGCAACAACAGCCTATCAGCATGCTCAACCTGCTTACCTCCCACCCACCCCTGCTCAGTCTTCAGATCCGCATTTGGATGTCCAAAATCAGCTCCAAGAGGTTGATTATATAAAGAATAACATGAATAACATGAAGGACATACTGACGTACATCGCAAGGCAGATAGAAGAGTTTAGGAGGCAGCAGGAGTATGGTCAACAACAAGAAGAGATGGCCTATCAGGCCTACCTTCATGAGCAAGAATTACTAACGCAAAGGAGACAGTTTGAGAATAGGCTCGAGAGAGAGTTAGCTGCAAAAGAGGAGCAAATGAAGCTTTTTATTGCTCAAACACATAGGCATGAGGTCCAAGTAGCTCCTTATATTCCACATCAGCCTGTTCAGGAGAAGGTTCATAACTTTAAATTTCCAAGTTTCAAGCAAAACTTGCAGCAGGAGGTGAACGAACATGATCGATCAAGACAACACATGGAGGAGTTTCAAAAGAGGCAACTTGGGGGGAGTTTCAGAGAGCAAGAATTTGTTGTGCAGGAGGAGCTTGCTTATCAAACTTATATTCATCAGCAGGAGTTTGAGACACAAAAGGGATCCTATTTAGTACAAGAATTTGAACAAAGTCAGTCTAACTCTCCTGAAGAACAACTTTCTCAAATGCCCCAATCAACTGCTACCTTTCCAAATCCTTTCTTCGAGGAGGGGCTTCACTTTCTGAGGTTCAGTGTTCCAAGTTTTGAACATAATGAGTTTCCTGTCGAAAAGAAAACAGAGGAAGAGCAGCCCGTTGATCCAGACAATTTACTCCTTTGGGAGAAGATTAAAGAGGAAAATCCTTTACATCTAGCTATAAGGTGTTATCAATTGCAACAACAAGAAATGGTTGAACAAGTCTACTTTTATGATTAAAAAAGAGTGGCAAAAAGAATCCAGTTCGAGGAAGACCTTGAACAGGAAATAGATGCTAAGGAAGGACAAACGAAGTTCTTGTCTGCTCAGGTGCAGAATACTCAAGCTTACTTAGATTATCAATACCAACTAATGGAGGAGTTTCAAAAGAGGCAGCTTGAGGGGAGTTCCAAAGAAAGGAGAGTTGTTGCAGAAGAAGAGCAGCCTAGTGATCAAGTTAGTTCATTCACCATGGAGGAGACTAGAATTCCAAATCTGTTACATCTAGCTATGGAGGAATATAGAAAACAACAACAACAAATGATTGAACAACAGGAAAGACCTCATGAACCTAATTTGCAAAATCATAACTGGTCAGAGGAACTTCCATTCCATTATACAGAAGAACTTGAGACTTCATCACCACTTGAATTGTTGTCTTCTTTCGTTGAAGAGGACAAGCCTGAATCAGAATGTAGTTCTTCCAGTGATGATGAAAATTATAAGCAACTTCCTTTCTGGTGTATAAAGGAACTAGAGCTTGATGAATTGATTGAAAATGTGTTGAAGGAAGCCACCTCATTATTCTCCATTGAAGGAACGAATATTCATTTTGGAAAGCATGAGCATGCTGAGGAGGTTTCTATTTTCCCACCAAGTCCGCCACAAGGACTCGACCTTTCCAGCCAGCAAGGTGATAGAATGGCAGCTCATGAGCAAAAGATCAACAAGGAAAGTGCAAGCTTTTCCCTTACTAGAGGATACCCTATTAGGTATTTAACCAACATGGAGTCCAAACAAGCACAAATTATCAAGCATGAAAGTATGACTGAGAGTGTCATCAAGGATGCACTTGCAAATGAACATGAGTATGTCCAACTCACTTATCCTCTTTTAAGTAACATTACATGTGATCTATTTAAGGAGGGTAGTGAATCTCTTTATCTTTTTCAAGAAACGATGCATCAAATTGTTGAACATTTCTCAGTATATTGTCTTCTTTTAGCTACCATCATGCATGTAAGTTGCTGCATATTGAGGAGAAAAGGCAGCTATTTCAACCATCCTGTGAATGGTTTCGTTTGACCAGCTTCTTTGCTGGTTAGAATAGGGTAGGCTAGTTTCATTTTAAATGCATCTTTGTTTTCCCTAAGTGCTTTTGAGCATAGTTAGATAGTTTGCTTCTTTTGTGTTGGGTTTTCAGAGGTTTCAAGGGTATCTCTTGCTGCTCTGTTGAGTTATAACAATTTGCAATGTTGTTTTCAAGTGGTGTTGGTTCTCTAATGACTCCATGCCCAATGGATAGGCCTAGGCTACTGGTTTCCATGTTTAGTAGGAAAACATCCAGCAAAGGTCACCAGAAATGTTACCCAATTTTCACCTACGGGCTCAATCAGGCACGAGAATCTGTGTTTCAGGTGTTCAGGAAGGCCAAATGGAGACATTGTTGTGCATGATTAAATCATACCCCTGATGCATTTCTCAAGGAGCTCAGTTGAAAATTTTGCCTCAGTCAAGTTTGGCATAAAATTCCTTTAAGGAGAAAGTCGGCAAGACCTTCCAGATGTCTTGCCGACTAGCAGGGGTTCTATTCATTTTTGAAATGTCCCGGTCGGCCAGACATTTTAATCGCCAGGAGATCTCGGCGAAGGGTTATGCCTTCGGCATAAGGTCTGGCCGAAGGATAAGGTCTCAGCGAAAACTTGTGCCTTCGCTATGAAGTCCCACCGATCAAGCGAAGTCTCCCCAATATGAAATGAGTTCACTGAAAGGAAGCATCTTCGCCAAAAGGTCTGGCTGACTACCAAAGGTCTCACCGAAGGATTTTTCCTTCAGCATAAGGTCCTGCCAAATAAATGAAGTCTCACCGAAAGAGTGGAACTCTCGGTGTAATGTTAAGCTCGGGGAGATGTCTCGGAAACAAAGTGAATGTCTCGCCGAAAGGCTATGAGTTTAGTGTGATGTCTTGCCGATGCCCAATGGTCTCGCTGGCAAGGGTGCTTTCACCATGAGGTCTTGCCGACCACTGATAGTCTTGCTAAAATAGAAGGGGACATCGGTAAGACTCTTGCCGCCCACTATGAAGTCTTCCCGACCGGTGGGAGTCACGCCGAAAGTTATTCACAAGGTCTCACCGTCGGGGTGAGGTCTCGCCGAAGTAAAGCAGCATCGGCGAAGGAAAGAAGTTCGACAAAAGGTTTTGCCAAAATCCAAAAGTCTTGTCAAAATGTTTGAGCTCGGGGAGAGTGGTTTGTGTTTGCTATGAGGTCCCGCCGACAGACGAAAGTCATGCCAAAAATTGTTCACAAGGCTGTCGGCGGGGAGGAAAAATATTGCCTTTGACAAGAGGTCTGGCTGAAGGGGGAATAGTCTCATCGATAGGGTCTTGCCGAAGTGAAGAGAGCTCAGCGAAAGGAGGTGCTATCAACAAGATGTCTCGCCAATGGTTGTTAGTCACGCCGACATGTTTTGTGCCTTCGGTGTAACGTAAAGAGATCGACATGATGTCTCAGCAAACGAGGGTAGTCTCGCCGAGAGATATTGCCTTCGGCATGAGGTCTAGCCGAGTGACGAAGGTCCTGCCGATGGGGGGATGCCTTCGGTATAATATTTTGAAGTCGGGGAGAAGTCTCGCCAACCCGATAGTCTCGCCGACCATTGTGAACAGGAAGGTAGGCTCCCGCCGAAACAAGATGGCTTCGGCAAGATGTCTTGTCGACCCGATAGGGTCTTTCCAAGATGAAGTGACCTCGCCAAGAGAGTTTGACATCGGTTTGACGTCTGGCCGACAGGGCGAAGTCTTGCTGACGGAGGAGCACAACGGTATAATGATGAGGGCTCGCCATGAGGTCTTCCCGAATGCGAAAGGTCTTGCCAATGGTCTGGGTGACCGCCACTATGAATGTCGATATGACTTTTGGGCTCGCTATGAACTCTCGCCGATGGTTGTGAGCTATGTCGATAACCGCTGAAGGGCATGATCACATCGGGGAGACACGGTCAGTGTATCACCGACATGCGATTCAATCTGAATGACTTTTGACTATCTGGCGCCCCCATGAAGCATCTGTTCAACCAATCAGAGGAAGCTACAGGAGAGCCATGGCAGTTTGACCCCTGCGAAGAAGATCAGCAGAATGAAAGTGACATGGATCTGCTCTGAGCTCAAGAGCATTCAAAGCAGCTCGACAGGGAGGTTAGAAGATAGACATGAGACCAAAAGTTAATGCGGGCATTGAAAAAGATCAAGGAGACCATTCCTGGAGTGACTCCACACCGACATGGATAGCAGGGATGTAACATTAACTTCCTACAAAAGATCTAAGGACAGATCTTTCTGAAGACTGATATTTTTGTAAGCCCTAGGGGGCCGACATCTTTTGTAATAAGGCATTTTTGCCTCTTTGTAAAGGAGTTCGGATTATGCATTCTGGAGAGTTAGTGATTTTTCCTAAAATCCTTTCTCAACTGATGTAGATTTTGTAACTCATTTAGAGTTCTCCTTATGCTTTTCTGAAGTTTGTGACTTTTGGCAATCCTTTCTCAGATTAGCAAACTTCTGTAACTCATTTTGGAGCATAGTATATAGAGTTTACCTTGGTCACTGTTGATGTTTCAAATTACCCTCTTGTTCTTGCAAAGTGTTGTGCACTTCAGGTTCATGATCAAGTTATTTTTGTGAATTTATTTCATTCCTTTATAAATTTATCTTGTGTTTCATGCCTTCATTTGTAAAAAGTATCATTATACAAATCACAAGCTGTGTTTATATAATCGTACACGGATTCTATTATGTGAAAATCTTTTCCTTTTTTGAAAAAGTGTGTGAATCGAACCTGTTTGTGAAATATTAATGCCAAGCTTAAGCTTATGGTGTCAATTTTCAAGTATAAGTCGCTACACAGATTCTATGTGAAAATCTTTTCCTTTATGAAAAAGTGTGTGAATCAAACCTGTTTGTGAAATATTAATGCCAAGCTTACTTTGATGTGTAATCTTATGGTCATTGTCAATTTTCAAGTGTAACCTAAGTATCCCATTGCTCTTCTCAGTTCGGTGTATCACCACAGCGTTATTTTTATTTTTATGCACTCCTTCTCCCTTTCCCTTTATAGAATCAGTAGTTTAGGTGATACCAAAGGAAGCCGACCTTCTCTGGAGGTTGACCTCTTTCTACAAGTGACGCATAGCTTTAGAGGTCTTCCCATGTTACACTGAGGTGTTGAACATCAGGTTCAATAGGGTGCAATTTCGGTGCATAACAGTCATAATAGTTGATCAATTTTAATGCTTGAAGGTAGCTAGTCATTCCTATAGTATTGGGCTACCTTAGGAAAACTAAAATAATCATGTGCAATATCACCAAAAATCCCAAATGATCTATTATTCACTCATTTCTACTCATTTTCTTTTAAATAGGTCACCTCTTCTCTTCTCCTCTATCATCAACATCTTTCCTATCACAACTCCCTCTAAAGACATTGTGGACCTTGCTCTTTGAGAATATTCTTCATACTTTTATTTAGGATAATTATTATCTTCTATTCATGGTGTCAAGTTATGTTTAGATGTAGCATTCCTTACGCAAGGACTCAATAATTGTCCTCTTACCTCTAGATATTTTGTTATCTTCATCTCCTAATTGGTGTGGGATCCTCATATAGTCTAAAATAGACATTTTCATCATCAAATACATATTCGTCATCCCAAGGATCAAATCTAGCATTTTTCCCTTCATCATTTATCATTTGATAGTCCTTAGTAATGTACCTATCCCACTCTCCACACTCTTTGGCATTACTTAGGTCTATCACCAAATTATACCATTAAAGATGTTACTCTTCTATACCCTTCAATTAATGGGCACTTGTTCCTAATATGTCCTTTATTAGCATAGTGAGTGCACCATACTTTATTTCTTTACAAAGGTGGTGAACCCCTTTTTCATTCTACCTTGGCCAATATTTTCTTTCTTAAGCCTCAAATAGTCCAATTCATGTCATATTTTTATTCTTCAATATTCCCATTTTTTAGTCTCCCTTTATGATTGTGCCTCAATCCTCAAGGTTAACTCTACCATTTAAATAAATGCATTAAATATCTTCCAATCTAATGTTTCCCTTATCATAGGTAATAGTATTGATATGAAGCATTCAATCCTTTGTTTCTTAGTTAACGGTTCTTCTAATTTTCTTATTATACTCTTGAATATTTGAGCATAACTTTTATATTTTCATCTTTCTTTTGGAACATGGCTCTCATCTTACTAAAACTTTTAAATTAGGACTCCAAAGTTTTGAAATTATTTTGAAGTTAGTCTTAAGCTTGGTTCACTCTTGATTATGTAAAGGACACTCCTTCACATGCCACATTAGAGATTCATCTCTCCAAGTTCCAACAAATTAAAATAATTTAATATTATTATCTTTGATATCCAATCTCCTCCATATAGATTCTAAAACAAATAAATATTCTTTAACCTCCCTAGAGTCTTTCCCAAAAATGCGAAGCTTAGTTTAGTTTTGGGATACTTCCACTATTTGATTGGCACGTTTTTTATTTTATCTTTATGTTTTCTTGGTTCTTCGATACCCTCTTTCTGATTTCTCTTATGATTTAATTTAAAATCTTTCAATGATATTACCTTTCCTAGTTTTTTATTACTTTTAATAGCCTCTTTTTATCTCAAAATTCTCCTCTCTACCCTTATTTATGGTTTTAAATAAATTTTATTCTAAGATATTTTTCATGTATAAACAAATATTCTCTAAACTTCACTTTTCACTCTTTATCTTCCTCCTTTTGTAATATTTCACTATATGTTCCTTTTTAGAGACTATTCTCAACTTACTTAGCATATGGAACATGACTAGTCCAAGGGACTTATCTTCTTGTGGGGTCTCTTGAAATTTGGGAATGTGTTATTTTGTAATTTTTCATTAGTTAATAAATTTATTTTAATAAAACTTAAGTCATCAACTACTTTTTCTCTTTCCTCTTCAATTATTTTCAATGTTTCCTTAGCATATTCTAGATTTAAAAAAAAAAAGTAGTTTGCCTTCTACTTCCACATTTTCTTCTTGTGTCATGGAGATAGACCGTGCACTACCCAAACACACCTTTTTCTCTCAAAGAATTTCCAACACCATGTGACACTGGTGAACTCTATTCACGACTCCCATTGAGACAAGCCCTTTTGTAAAACCCAAACTATGCCTCTAGTAATGTTAGTGCTCCAATAACCCAACTTGCATTCACACACACAGAGACACCACATAACGGTAATGCATGTGGATCCTTCACATGGATCTCCTTCACCCCATGCCATCAACACTCCTCTTCATGCCCCTATAATTCCTCTGATCCACTCAATTGAAAACCCCTTCCACCTTGAAATCCTAATCAAACCTTCTCTCTACAAACCATCATACCTACTAATTTCAATACCCAAATGTTTTATGCTAAATTAAAGAGGTTTAAACTAAGAAATAAAGGTTAACAATTCCTCAATTTTTTATATAATTATGACCTTCATACGTGATAAATTTGGATCAATAGTCAATCCTTGAGTTAAAAACACATCAACTGGCTGAGAATTCCTACTTATAAGTCATCTCCTATTTAATGCTTCATACTCCAATTTTTCTAGGATCCACCAAATTTTATTTGGATTTCCTTATTAATGTTATTAATTGCTCTAGCTCTTCAATATTCACGAGTGTCATTAAGTTTTATGATCACTTTGACTTAGGCTTTCCTAGGTTTTTAGGAGTAGCCCTCCTCATGCACTCCATCCCAATTTTCTTGTGATATATCTCTTCCATTTCACAAGTATACTTTATCCTCATTTCCTTAGTAAGGTTCATCTTCTTACTTCCCCCATAAGACATTTTTATCTCCACAACTCTCTCTCAAATTATTGCTATCACATTTAGATATTAATACTTTAATTTTTTCATTAATCCTTTTTATCCATCCCCAAAATATTGGGAAAATTTTGAATCAATTATCACATCCTTTTAGAATCCCCCCATTTCATCATCACTCCTAGGTGCCTAACCCCCTCAAGGTCTAGGACCTAGTTTGCACTAATACTCATTATTGCCATTGCTTTTATTATCATTTGCAATCAATTTTACCTTTGGTCTCACTTACTACAAATTTTATTCTAGGTTCAATCTTTTGCTTATACACCAATGAAACAAGTTGATAAGGAATACAAAAAATTTGGAGATTGAGTCTCGATCTTGTTGATGGTCAAAGTAACACAACAACGTTAAAATAGAATATTGCTACTCTATTTCTCCTGAAAAAGATAAATGATCTAAAACCACCTATCTTCCAAGGTCTTTGTAGTTGGTTCTCAACTATGCTATTATTATTCAGTGGTCCATGTAACCATAATGTTCAAGGGGCCTGCTGGTAAATGAGTACAAACTAATCTAATGTTTTGGGGGTGTAAACAAACGAAAAAAGATAGAACAAGGCTTAGGACAACAACACATGAACACTGTTTTCTTTTAATTCAAACACACAAACTTCATAATGAGTGCTTTCTTAACCAACTAAAGCCATAGAACAACACAATCTATAGAATAATCCATACCATTGATTCCATTCACAGTGCAAATTTAAAGCATACAACCATTCATCATCACTTTTTTTTTAAATCATCTTTTCAAATAACAAAATATCACAAACTCATTACCAAAACTAATAGATCAAAAAATATAGAGAAATATCATCCACATATAATGCAACAAAATGGTTTCAGATTCATAGTCTTCTATTGATTTCCATCAAATAAGAAACATTTATGCACAACAAAGCTCACTGGCATACGAATGACCATTGTCCATTAACACCATCGTTAAACTAACAAATTTGTGAAATAAAACTAATTGCATTAAAGTTGTAAAAAGTGTTTGAGTATCTTTGCATAAAAAGTTGTAAAAATAGTAAACTGTATCTAATCTCTCTTTCATGTAGCTAATCTAACTTCAATTAGCCGACCTTTACAATGAGGAGAGAATTCTAAAATATAGACCAAATTAGCATCAATTCCTCCTATCAAAAATTAAGATCCACAATCTGGGGCCGAGATCCACAATTATAGGGATGCCCAGTTAACTCAAAGTGTTTGTCTCTGCTGAAATTGTTGGAGCTAAAAAATGTATGCCATCTTCTTCTTCAATCAAAATCCAGACTGCAAGTCCCAACTCAGTCCTTTGCTGATCACCACATGTTATCTCTGACTTACCAACCTTGATCCAAAATTGTCTACTTGCTCAAAAACCACCATGAACGTATTGCTATCAAAAAGATAACTGAAACAATTTCTTTCACTTGTCACCCTTGTGAGAAGCCCCATGATACTCACCATAATTGGAGAAAATTTGCTTCAACATATCATCAGCAGGTCCATTGACCCAGTCAGCTTTAAACTCTAAATCTTCAAATTTATTCCCCACTGTAGCAACAATTTCTCTCAGCTGATCAATGTCCATGACTGCCCACTGCATGTCACATCTAATTTCTAGCATCCTATCCATAAGTCTCAGCTCAGCAGTATCTCATTCCTTCATTATTTTATCAAGTATTTCCTCCCAAGCATCTTTTATTTCCCCTAATGATTCAATTCTCTGATCCAGAGGTAAAGTTTTATCAATAAGTTTTGAAATAATATCTTCAAAAATTCCTACTTGTTCCCATATATCATGAATGCCCTTAAGCATGGCTATTCTTTGCTCAAGAAGATATTTTGTTTTGAAAATAGATACATTAATGGAATTTGAAATAAATTCAGGGTCCTCATCCCCCAAAATTTGTGACTGGACCAATTCTTCATTAGAAATTTTGGCAATCACCTTCAGTTTACCCAAGTAGTGCCTGAGCTTCTCTACCTCTTCCCACCATTTTCTTATAGATTTTTCTATTGCTTAAACTAGTTTAAGGCCTCTAAAATAATGTTTAAAACCTTCATCCAAGTGCTCGTCCATGTCATATTTAAAAAATTTAAACCAATTATCAAACCATGTGGCCTTCTTTTTCATTTCACTTAGACCATCCACCTCTTTTTGGCTCATCAAAACAGGGATCTCTGATGGTGTAGGCTGCTCAGGAGTGGATGAAATTAATTCCTTCAGAAAATTCTTCATCCTTCCTACTTTTTCCTTAAGCTCGTCTTAGGCTTGCTTATCTTTCATTAACCTTGACTTGGTGGTGGTGGCAACAATATCTATCAGATTTATTTGTTGATTCGTAGTATTCTTCCCTAGATTAACAATACTTATTTGATAATCCCCAAGCTATAATTATCTATCATCTTTATCAACAATAGGAGTAGAAATTTCCGCTACCAAATCTCCCTCATCAGTCAACTTGGTTGAATGCACAACACGAGGCTTTTTCCTTGACTTCACTTTATCTATTTCTGCCCGCATCTCATCCCATGTCACTGGTTGAGCTTGCACTTGCTGCCTCTTCTCTAAATTCAATTTGAGCCAAGTGGGTGCAGCCGGTTGAGTGGTTACTTGTTGAACATTGGGAGGTGTCAAGGATGGAGGTGTAGAAGAATTTGTTTCAACGGTTTGCTAAGAAGAAACCTTTTTTTGATCTTCCTGTTCTTTTTATAACCGTTCCTGCTCCATTCTCTCATTCTGGCCTCTTATTTCTTCTATCTTTTTCATTTCTTCCTCTTTTCTTGCAGCCTCTTCATCTTTCAACCTCTACTGCTCTAACTCTTTAGCCCAGAGGTTTTCCTCCGTAGCCTTTTCTTGTGCAACTTTCTCCTGTGCAACTTTCAATTCTCGTTCAAGAGCTTCTTCTTCTTCTGCTTTCTTTAGTGCCTCAGTAGCTTCCTTCTCTCAAGCTAGCTCTTCAAATTTTCTTTTTTGTTCTTCTTCTTCTTGAGTAGCCTGTTCAACAACTAACTTCTGGGCACTTTCCATCAATTCTTCCTGCTCTTTTTTAGTCAACACATAATTTAGCCTCAATTCTTCACTATATAAGCTACCAATTTCAAACCTAGTTTTCTCTTCTCCTGGTTCCTCTTCAACCTTCTTTAGATATTCACCCCATTCGGGTCTTTCTCCTTCCTGGGATAGAGTTCTTTTAGAGTTTGAAGAAATAGGTGAATCTGTCACATTAATCACATGAGGTCTCTTCTCTTCAACAGTTACTGTTCCCAAAGTTGATGGCATAGTAGGAACATTTTCCTTAGTTCATGAAGGAACAACAACATGTCCTTCTTCAGAAATTTCTTCACCAGGATGCACCATAGCTAAGGGTGTGGCACCAAAACTTGAAGCAACCCCATCAACAACCGCCTCATAAGTAACCTTTACTTTACACAAAGCATCATCAATTTGTTGTAATGAAATATCCTCTTCTATTGAGGTAGGCTCTTCTGTGGTTATTTCCCTTGTTGTAACACCTTTCTTTAATATTTTGTATTGTTTGGTTTCCGTAGAAGTAGGTTCACTGCTAGAACCTCTTTTCTTTGAAACCCCATCTCTTGGCTGCTTTAACCAGAGTTCAATCCATTTCAAGCTTGTGTTCACCACTCCCTGTGATATTTTTTGGATCTTAGTTTCTTATTTTTCTACCCAATTGATGGGCTCCAAACTCTTTGTGGCCACTTTATCCATATCATACCTAGGATCAAGTGTGATCCCATCATCAATAGTGCCTTAAGGAGTATCCGTTTTAACATAAAAATCTCTCATATGGGGAATTATTAGTCTCTCATACCCCCTTTTTCTTACTTGAAATTGGTCTTGAAGGTTGGCCCAAAAATCCTCGAGAAGTGGTTGATGATGAGGAAACTGAGAAGGGTACAACACATACATTTTTCTCTTTGTATCAAAATATTTTCTAAAAGTCTATTGTTGGAAATGTAGAGCCTGAAATTCCTCTATTGTTGACTTGGCCATTACCGAAGAAGAACAAGAATAAAATCCCAATTGCAAGGGGAAAGAATGAGCAACAGTCTTATGTTGTGAGGAGAATTTAGCATTTACTTCTGCAGCTTGTTGAGAAAACTCCATTAAAATACACATATTACCACAACGTCTTGGTAGCTTAAAAGGGTGACCATCAAAACCTAATAATCTGAAATAAGTAGTCCTAGGATATTGAATAAACCAATACCCCCATTCCTGAATGAACTCCATAGCTTCCTGTGACAATTTGAAACCAATGTCACCTGTGAGCTAATTTATCACAACATACAGAAAACCATCATTGACTCTTTTAAATTGTTTCTCTGACTCCTTAAGCTCAATTTGGTCACAATGTTCCAAAACCTTCTTTTGATCTGGGCCATCATCCATTGACCCATTAGTGTTCAACCCAGGAAACCGTCTGATCCTTGCTGCACAATAAATGACATAAGAAGACATATAAAATGTCTTTGTTTGTGTTACCTTAAGGAGCTGGTCATGAATGTTATTTGAGATAATCTGCCCCTAATGTAAGTATTGCTTTCCATCTATAATCAATTGGATGAAAGGAAACATCTAGTGTTCAAAGACACGAGAACTTGGTTTGCCAAACACTCTAGCCAGTAATGTGATCATATCCCCTATATCTTCAGAAAATTCTGACCTCTTAGGATTAGGTGACACTTTCTTTACTGACTTCTTTTCTTTCTTCAGCCACCGTTTGTTGATAAGTTGTCCATCCACATGCTTTTCCCATAGTTCAAGTGCTTTAGCTTCAGTCATATTCTTAAGATTGGGGTAAGTAGGAGGGTAAAAAATGTGTTTGATCATGGCCAGGGTTAAATCAATTATTACATTACCCTAAACATCAATGCATTGCCTCTAAGTAGGATTGTACACTTGTGCAACAATTGGAATAAACTTAGGACATTGCACAACAATAGGAAAACTGGCCACATGAGCTAGCCTTGACCCTACAATTCTCCTTGCTATTGGGCAACATCCTCTGAAAAGGTATATGTGTGAAACTGCTCCAAATTCATATGTCCTACTAATGTGTTAGTGACGTTCATGACCTCAGATTCAAACTTAGATGGAAATGGGTTCCCTTGGAACTTATACTTCATAGTAAGAGGCACTTGTTTTGGCTTTAATCTCTTATCTTTTACTCTCTTTGATGTTTTTTTAGATGTTCCCTCAGTAGGATCTTCCTCAGTAGGTACTTCCCCTTTGGAGTCAAACATTTGTTAGTTATCCTGCAATGCTGACCATTATTAGGGAAAAGGAAAGATATATGAGGAGAAATTTAAATAAAAGCATTCATATTATATCAACATCAATTCGATCTAAAATCCAATTCAACAAGTTAGTTCAACATCTTTGGGTTTTGGGTTTAGAACAAAACCAAGAACTTAACCATTTTAAGCACAAAACCGAACCTTGTCAGAAGTCAGGATTGGGTCATTTTCTGACCCCATAGTGTTTGTGAATCAGGATCGAGATAGAGTCTTGGCCAAAAACCTACACGTATGATGGTAAACAAGTTGAGTATCAATCTGCGATTCGATCCTGCAATGTGGTTGGGAGTCAGGATCGGGGTAGTTAGAAAACACAATCAATAAAGGGGTCTTGTGGAGTTCCAATCCTGATATTTAATTGGAAGTCAGGATTGAGTTGTCATTCGAAACCAGACCCATAATAATGGACAAGTGTAAGTAGCTTCCCGAGTCTCAATCCCAATAGGATGTTGGGAATCGAGGTCGGGACTCTGTCATGAACTAGGCCTTAAGTACACATATTGGGAATGGGTCAACTCTGAGTTCCGACCCCGATAACATATCAGGATTCAGGATCGAGGTGACACTAGGTCAATGTATTCATCGATGTATCAATGATTCGGTGTTACAATGACTTTCAATCTCGATGGTAATGCGGGGATCAAAAGCGAGACTTGGAATAACACTTTGTCAAAATTTTATAACAAGCTCATGGTGTTGGTCCGATTCCCAATCTTGATAGTAATGCAGGGATGGGACAAGTGAAGGAACCTAGACCAAGTAGTGGAAAAAACCAAGTGGAGTTTTGATTCCCAACCTCGAAATACATGTGGGAATCGGGAATCGCAGAGTAACAATAACAAAGGAAACAATGACTATAACAATATCTTAGAATGTGCCTTTGGGACGGGGTTATGTGTTAGGATCAAAAACTTTGTTATTAAACAGTCGAAACTTCAAATTTGACAATTCAAACATACTCTGACTCAAACTAAGAGAAAAACCCTAGAAAGCTAGGGTACAATGAGACAAACAATCCCGCAACCAAAACAAAACACAAATGACACAAGAAAAACAAAACACGCCCAACGAACCAAAAGGATTTGAGAGAGAAGAAAACACGAGCAACAAAAATGGAAGCAAGAACAAAAACCAAGACAAGAAATGCAAGCAAAACACCCACCTTCAAATGCAACCAATATTTTTGACAACACGTCCACAAATTGCAGCAAACTCCTCAAACCCTAGCTCGACATCACTCTTGTTTTCTTCGCCAAACTCTTCAAAGTAGAATGGACGAAAATCAAGGAGCGGCAAAATAAAAATCCATTCATGCGTGTGAGCAATTATGACATTAATTACAGGTTGGTTGGGCCTCAGGATCTGAGCGGACGTCATAAATACGAGGTTGCAAGAATGAAGACAAGCGGGAGTTGGGATTGGGACATGGATTGAGACCGAGCTCTCAAAAAGTGCAAAATTCAATCGATGGCTTGCGGTATGAAACCTGAAAAATAGACAAAACAAAGCGGGAATCGAAATTGGATTGAGAGATGAACTTAGAACTTCAAAAAGTTCAAAGTACAAGTCACGGTCTAAAGTTCGATCCCAAAACACACAAAGGGAGGTGGACATCGAGATCAGGCCAGAAACAAGAACAAGAAATTTTTAGAGTTCTTGGTTCCAGTTCCAGTCTGAAACCTGACTTTGACACAAGCAAAACACACAAGGCAACAAGCGGAGGTCGAGATCGGGTCAAAATCAGGAACTTACACCCTAAAGGGTGCAAAGTAATGGTTCCAATCAAAAACTTGAATCTAACACACAAAGAAAAAGAAAAGACAAAGCACGGGGACCAAGAATGGGACATGCAAAACAACTTATACTTCACAAAACAACAAGTGTCAATGTGAGTCCACAATCCAAACCCGAAGGAACAAAGAAAAGACACAAGGAAAAAGATGGGGTCAAGATCGGGACACGAATAGGGACTTGAACCTTTTGAAAAGTAACAAGTGCATGTTCCTTCTTGAAACCTGAACCCAAAAAAAATAAAGAGAAACAAAGACTTAGGAGAAACAACACAACTCCTAAGACCTAGAGAAAAACACCAAGAACAAAACAAAACAAAAGGGGGGACCCATTTTGACCAAAAACAAAATGGGGTGGTTATGCAAGGCATAAAAATTGGTGACTCGGCTGCAAAAATGGTTTACTCATTTTCAAGATACTGAAGAATTTAGTCACCTAGAACATTTGGTTCATGAACGTTTTAACTTAAGTATGATCGGTCATGACAAGCAAGGTTGAGCTGGAATCTCAAATGTAAATCAACAATAACAACTTCAAATCTGAGTGTGTGTATGTATGGTGCATCTCTTTCCCTAAAGGCTCTACCTACCCTTGAACAACCATATTAAGATTCAAGCTACGTGAGTTGAGCCCTTTTGACTGTCATGCAATGATATCCTGGGCATTGCTCTGTTGCCAGCCAGACATCTATAGCCCCAATGGAGATGCCTCAAGTTATCTCAAAGCATTGCTCTACTGCCAGCCATGCATCCATAGCCCCAATAGAGATACTTGAATTACCCTTCTCATATTGAGTTTTCCATATTTATGCTTCTCTTTTCTTTTCTTTTGAATAGGCTTTACATGAAGAAATTCTTTTCTTATCTTTTCTCAATAGTTAGATGTAATAATCTAAAATTTTGGTTGAGAACTACAATGGACCTCATGGTAGTGTTAGGACTCATATTTTTCACCTGAATCATGAATACCGTCACCCTAAGACAAATAGGCCTTTATGTAAATAGATGTTTCTATCTATTTTGTGGCATATTCAACCGTGGTTTATGAGATCACTTACAATGTACTTGTTTGTTCTTAACCTTTCAGACTATTATTAAAACGAACACAAAACATAAGTCTTGAAATGAAAAAATTTCAACAGACATACTTGAAAATACCTAAACAAATTTCTCTCTTAGTACCTTTAGTATACTTTGAACAACTACCCCTTCACTTTGAAATGGAGAAAATGAAGGCCCCCCATAAACAAAAATAAAAGAAACACAAACAAAAATAACAAAACAAACAAACAAACTAGGAGCAAGAAAACAACTAATTACATATATACAATCAAACAGAGTATTAGACCCTCATGGGACGAAATAATGTTTGAGAAACTGCCCATTGACAGGCAATGAGACAAGTTCCCCTGTTAAAGTACTTAACTGGAAGGTATTTTCACCAAGGATTTCGACAATCTGATATGGACCCAACCAAAGTCAGTCAAACTTTTGGTGATCACCTTTCCTTTCCCTGGATTTGTCCCATAGCAACATGAGGTCTGATATTTTGAAGGCTTTAATTTTAGCTCTTTTGTCAAACCAGCATTTGACAATAGCCTGATGTTTGGAAAACTATTGGAGAACAACATCTCTCTATTCTTCTAGACTAAGTAAACTAGTCAGTCGAACCTCTATCCTATCACCATTAGAGTAAAACTCTTGCATGAACTGAAGAAAGGGTATCTGTAGATGAATAGGGAAGACTGGGTCTTGGCTATAGATTAACTTACATGGTGAGTTTCCTAAGGAAACTTTGATTCTAGTTCTATCTGTCCATAAGGCAAGCAAGTCTTAGTTGTGTGTGCCAATCCCTAGGATTACTCTCTAGTAACTTCTTAATTACCTCCAACAAACTTTTAGTAGTAGATTTTGCTATGCCATTACCCTATGGATAGTAATTAGAGGAGTACTTAAACACAATTTTATGCTCGTACATCCACTGAATAAATTTTTTAGAAGAAAAGGCAGGGCCATTATCACATACCAGGGCGAACAGTACTCCAAACCTGGTAGCGATGTATTTGTTTAGGAACTTAATGATGACTTCAATAGTGTTATTCTTGCAAGGCCGAGCTTTAGTCCAGCAGGAACAATAATTTTTTTCCATCAAAATAAACCTGTGACCTAAGAATGAATTTAGATTAATCACCTCAAAAAAATCTAATGCCTATTGGGAAAATGGTCTTACCTCGTATACTAGTTGTAGGGGCATCACTGGATTGCATTTCCTAGATGTTGAAGTTTGACATGTATGAAATGTCCTAACATGTTGGTGAGCATCACGAATCACATGGGGCCAATAATAGGCCAATCTCAAATTTTGGTGTGCCATGGAATCAACAGAATCATGCCCAGTACCATGTCTACCATGAAATTCAACAATGGCCTATTTTGCTTGTTGTTGATCAAGGCAGCGTAGATAGACACCTTCAAAATTTATTTTGTACAAAGCTCCCCCTTTGAGCATATAATGAGAACTCTTTAGTCTCAATTCTCTCCTCTGAGTGGTATTCATTCCATCTAGGCATTTGTTATTCAACAACAAGAAGATCAAATCTATATACCAAGGATCACCTGTGAATGATTGTGCAGTTTACTGTTGGTGAGTAATCTTGATATCAACGTCTTCCATAGCCTTAGATAAGCCCTGTCCTCATCTAGCTTCATCGAGTGGATTTCAAGGTCAAATTCTTACATAATTTCCATCCACTTTCCTCGTCTTTCTCCCAGCTCACTCTGCATAAGAAGAGACTTCATTGTAGGGTCAGGAACTATGGCGGTGATCTGACTGCGGAGGATATAATGCTTGAACTTTTTAATTGCTTGTACTAGCATGAAGGCCTATTTTTTCAAGGATGAATATCTAATTTCAGCATTCTTAAATGGAGAACTCATAAAAGCAATTGAACTTTCATCCCCTTTTCCTTTCCGTTGTGTTAAGACAACAACACATGAATGATCAGATGCGAAATAATAAATATAAAAAGGCTTTAGATAATCGAGACTGGTTAGAACCAGTGTCTCTGAAATAGACTGTTTGATTTGTGAGAAGGTAGACTTAGCCTCATTGCTCCATTTAATCTTTGAATCCTTCATCATTTCATTAAGGGGTTTGATGATCTCCACAAACCCAGTTATGAATTTCCTTACAAAATTTATCTTTCTGAAGAAAGACCTCATCTCCTTTTTGCTGCTAGGCATGGTCAATTTCAAAATGGATTCAACTTTGTTTGGGTCAATTGAAATTCCCCTTTTTGATATTATGTGGCCCATTAATTTCCATTCTGAAACCCTGAACACACACTTCTTTGGATTAAGGGATACACCATAACTTATGCATTTTCCAAGGACTTTTAACAAATATGTAGCATGGTCTTTCCTATTATTGGAAAATACAATTAGATCATCCATATATATGATTATAATCTTACCTACCAAGTCCTTAAATGCAACATCCATTGCGCGTTGAAAGGTGGATCCAATGTTAATAAGACCAAACCACATCCTCTGGTAGACAAATGTCCCCCACTTGGTAGTGAAGGCGGTCTTCATCCTATCCTCGTAGTTAACAAGCACCTGATTGTATCTTGAATAGCCATCCAAGAATGACATCATCTAGGAAGCGTTAACTATCTGCAACACCTCATCAAGAGAAGGAAGCGAGTAATTATCCTTCTCTGAAGCTTTGTTGAGGTTTCAAAAGTCAACACATAATCTGACTTCCCCACTCTTTTTATGAATAGGGACCATATTAGCAACCTAGGTCGAATGCTTTACTGGAAAAATTATTCTTGCTGACAACAACTTCTATACCTCTTTAAGAATTGGGGGTTCAATCAGGGCATTCACTAGGCGCTACTTTTGATGGAAGGGCTTCGCTTCAAGTTTCAAGGGGATAGTATGTGTTATTACTGAAGAATCGAAGGTTTTCAAATCTTCGTACCCCCAAGCAATCGTTGTAATATCTACTTTCAGTACTTTCAAGATTTTATCTCAAATGTGTTTTGGGAAAGTTTTTCCTATAAATACATTCCTCTTAGGGCCTGAATCTGCCAAGTTGACAGACTCGTACTTCCCTCCATCACTATCTATAAGTAACCTTTTATGATTTTGAGGATCAGAATCAAAGATTCTTTCTAGTGCTACCATTCTCTTGGGAATGTTGTTGGTTTTCAAGTTAATTATTCCTTTTCTATCACAATTTTTGGGATCCCAACCTCCCTAATCTCTATCTCATTCATTGATAATTTTCCCCTCAAAGACATCTGAACTTGCCAAGAAGGCAAGTATATGTTGATCGTCATCAAAGACCTGGGAATTTCATATGTTGTCTGAGATGGTTGGGATCGAGACTAACTCTACTAAGAATCTCTTCAACTTGGAATCTTGTGTAGGTTCCAAGGTACTAGTAGCAAGAACAAGTGCATCTGCAATATGGTTATCTTATTTGGCAATCAATTTTATTCCAAAAGCATCAAGTCTTCTATCAAATTCCATATCTAGTTTCTATATGCAACCAACCTCTTGTTATGGCATGTGTATTGGCTACGAACCTATTTGAAAATTACCTCAAAATATCCCATGACTGTCAGAGCTGTAACCTTCTTCTAATGCGTAAACATCAGTCCCCTAGCAAGTGCTTCATACTCCGTGACATTATTAGTATAGCTGAATTGCAACTTGTAAGAAGCAAAATAGGTTTTCCCTTTCGGGTTTGTTAGTTCAACTCCAGCTCCACTTCCTTTTTTGGACTTAGAACCATCAAATTTGAGGATCCGCAACTAATCTTGGGTTGGGATCTCTTTCTTTAGGCCAACTGAGGGTGATTGTTTGAGAGGAATAGGTGGCGGCTTGGACTGGTTCAATATATCAGATCAAGAGACTGTTGTAAATGATGATCATCAGATATTTCACTCAGATTTAAAACCTGTGCAGAAACTACTTCTTGCATCTGATCTTCATCAACAATTTTACAGCTAGTTATTGTTTTGAGCAACCCCTTATGCATTGGAAGGTTAGCAGGGGTGGGTGTTTTAGACAGTTTCTAAGATCCTCAACCTTATCTTGTAGATCAAAAAATAGGACCTGAGTTTGTTTGGTTTGGGGACAGACTTCTTCCTGGGTACTATTGGTCCATGTCAAAATAGTTGTGTCTCTAGCCTCAAATGGAAACTGATTCAGAGATGTTCTGGGGTGGTGTTCACAAGTCTCTCCTAATTGAAAAAACATGGTTCAAAATGTCTATACAAGGTTGACATGTCAACGCAGAATGGCTCAGATAATGGACCCTGCACTAGTTCGGGAGTAGAAAACTCCATAAATCAACCTCCTCTCCCAAAACCAACCTATTTTGTTGCAATTTTCTGATTAAAACCTGTTGGTTGATAGTGGTGATAGGGTCATTGTGCTCTAAAGGTTGAGGACAATCAAGATCAAATATAGAAAAGGTCAAAATTTCATCCCTCTTATACACTCCTATCTCAGTTTCAAAATAGGCTACTTTGTTGGGGCAGTCATACTCAGTGATCATATGTTTCAAACGAGGCTTGCTTTCAATCCTAATCTGAATTGCTACCCCTTTCTATGGCAGCCACATGTGTGAGAAATCCAATGAGAGATAATCTCCAAGGATTTTTATCAAGTCTTTGCTTAGGAGCATGTCGTACATTTCAGGGATATCAACAACCTGAATATCTATATTTGTTTGGATCCATGGGTCTGATCAAATCTGTACATGCACATTTTTTAGTTCTCCTACAACATTAACCTCAGTTTTATCTAACTGTATCACCTTCTTATGATTTTGAACTGGGCTTAAACCCAACCTTTTTCAAATAGAGAAAGAAGTAACATTACCTGAGGCTCCGGAATCCAAAAGGAAATTATGTAGATTCTTTCCAAAAATTCTCAGACTTAAAAGGAATGGGGGTGTCCCCGTCTTACCTCTGTACAAGACTATGTTCATGTCAATAGTTGGAGTCAACTTAGTCTTTCCTTTTGACTGATCTGCCTCCTCTAGGACTTTCAACATGATGTCACGTTGGGCGGGGCACCACTTCAAAATGTCAAAGAATGATAGAGAGGTCTTTTGTTTCTGCATTTCTGAAATGAAATCAAATTCCATGTTATCATTGACTTGACATTTAGGTATGAATACAAAACTACCTTTGTTTGGAAACTCAGGTGGGCCTTTTGGTGGAGGGAGATTATTGTCAACATTCTGATTGGGTGGAACCATATTGTTGGGAAGGGAAAATGTGGTAAGCGACCCCTTATTCTGGTTTCTTAGAAAATAGCCTCCCTTGGTTTGGAAAGCGTGAGTGTCATATGTATCCGCTTCTGGTTCATTTTCCTCTTGCCTAAGGAAAGGAGATCCTTCATCATAGACCTCATAAGTCATGGTTGTATCCATAGATCCACCACTTTTGTTGGGATCACCCTACAGTGGTTGGGTGTTAGCTTGTGCAATCTTAACCACTTTTTGCATCTTTGGATAGTTGACTTCAGAATGTGTTGTTGTGTCATGCATCCTACACTAGTTAGTCATGAAGTTCATATTTGCAACATTTGCAGTATGTGGTTTCATTGGCTTGATAATTGTGGGAAAATCCCCCATCGTTTGGCCCAGTGTTTTACTATATGTTGTTATTATGCCTCTGGTTATATCCCCTATTCTGGTTCTGATAGTTTTGGTTGGGGAAATTTTGGCCTTGAGAACTTCTCTGATTCTGGTTGGTATTCTAGTTGGAGTAATTATTTTGGTTGGAAAACCCTCCCTAATTTTGGTAATTTTGATTTTTATTTTGATTTTGATTTTGAGAGGGGTTAAACTTGAGTTGTGCCATCTCATTGGTCACCTGGGATAAAGTTTTCTTTAGAGTTTCTAACTCTATTGTTAAATGGGCGATACACTCACTTTCTGCAGTAGTCACAGCTGATGGATGTGTTATGGGGTTAGACCCTCCAACATGATTATGAGAATTTTGAGCTTGTTGGGAGGAGTCTAGAGTCCCAACGTTAAAGAATGATTGTGGGGGTGGAGGTTGTAACTCAGCTAAGGGTCCATATGCAGAATGGGACATCCCCGGGACTGTATTGAACAAAGGGGAAGGATTAGGCATTTGATATCCTAGGGAAGGAAAAACCCCACCTAAACCCCCTGCTTGTGAACTTATTTGTTGCTACAATTTAATGGCCAGGTGATACACCTTAGACAAGGAATCAATGTCTGGCGCAAGGTAATTTCTTTGCAAAAATAATCCAATGAGCGAGTCTATGGCTTTTAGGTATTCCTAGATGGTGATATTCTCGACCACCAAGTATGAGTCTTTTAAGCACCTATACATCCTATGGAATCATGTATTAAACAAAGGAAACAGTTTGTGTGGTTCCTTCCTAATTATAGCACATTGGTGGTATAAGATGGCGAGGTCAACATAGACCTGGAATTGGTTAATAAAAATGTCTTCCAAATTTGTTCCACTGAGGATGGATCCAATAGATAAGTTCATATACCAATTGTAGGCCATATCTCCCAAAGAGTAGGGGAATAGTCTACATGCAACGTCATGGTGAGCAATTTGATCCCGAGTATAGGAATATTTGAATCCTTGTATGTGCTCTTCAACACTTCGTGACTCTCCATCAGTGTACCTGGGGCAAAATTTCTCTGGATTCTTAGACATTTCATGTATTCCACAAGGAATAGTTCCCAATGGTGAAGAATTATTTGCAAAGAATTATGTGGGTGGCAGTGAATTTGGTTGTGCCAATTGTGGTATTGGTGGAAATCCAGGTGGAGTGAGTGGTGGTGTTAACGGTGGCAGGATCAAAACCCTACAAGCTCTGGGTCTAACAGGGGCTTGGAGTTCAACTAATGGTTCTGGATTTGTAGCAGATTTGAGAACTCTTTCAAACCTATCAGGTGAAAAGGACCTGATTCACTCCAGTTTGTTCCTCTGGGCAATCCTAGCGCCAGTTTTGTTGATGGTCAAAGTAACACAACAACGTTAAAACATAATATTGCTACTCTATTTCTCTTGAAAAAGATAAATGATCTAAAACCACCTATCTTCCAAGGTCTCTATAGTTGGTTCTCAACTATGTTGTTATTATTCAGTGGTCCATGTAACAATAATGTTCAAAGGTCCTGTTGGTAAATGAGTACAAACTAATCTAACGTTTGGGGGGTGTAAATAAATGGCAAAAGATAGAACAACGATTAGGACAACAACACATGAACATAGATTTCTTTTAATTCAGACATGCAAACTTCATAATGAGTGCTTTCTTAACCAACTAAAACCATAGAACAACACAATCTATAGAATAATCCATACCATTGCATCCATTCGTAGTGCAAATTTAAAGCATACAACCATTCATCATCACTTTTTTTTTAAACTTCTTTTCAAATAAAAAAATATCACAAACTCATTACCAAAATTAATAGATCAATAAAAATAGAGAAATATCATCCATAGATAATGCAACAAAATGGTTTCAGATTCACAGTCTTCTATTGATTTCCATCAAATAAGAAACATTTATGCACAACAAAGCTCATTGGCATACGAATGACCATTGTCCATTAACACCATCGTTAAACTAACAAATTTGTGAAATAAAACTAATTGCATTAAAGTTGTAAAAAGTGTTTGAGTATCTCTGCATAAAAAGTTGTAAAAACAATAAACTGTATCTAATCTCTCTTTCAGTTAGCTAATCTAACTTCAATTAGCCGACCTTTACAATGAGGAGAGAATTCTAAAATATAGACCAAATTAGCATTAATTACTCCTATCAAAAATTAAGATCCACAATCTGGGCCCAAATCAATAATTATAGGGACCCCAAGTTAACTCCAAGTGTTTGTCTCTATTGAAATTGTTGGAGCTGAAAAAGGTACGCCATCTTCTTGAATCAAAAGCTAGACTGCAAGTCCCAACTTAGTCCTCTGTAGGTCACCACGTGTTATAATTGACTTATCAACCCTGACCCATAGTCGTCTACCTACTCAAAAACCACCATGAAAGTATTGTTGTCAAAAAGATAACTAAAACAATTTCTTTCACTTGTCACCCTTGTGAGTAGCCCCATGATACTCATCATAACTAGAGAAAATTTGCTTCAACGTATCATCATCAAGTCCATTAACCCAGTCAACTTTAAACATTGAATCTTCAAATTTATTCCCCACTGTAGCAATAATTTCTCTCAGCTGACCAATGTCCATGACTGCCCACCGCATGTCACATTTGATGTCTAGCAGCCTATCCATAAGTGTCAGATCAACAGTATCTCCTTCATTATTTTATCAAGTCTTTCCTCCCAAGCAACTTTTATTTCCCCTAATGATTCAAGTCTCTGATCTGGAGGTAAAGTTTAATCAATAAGTTTTGAAATAATATCTTCAAAAATTCCTATTTGTTCCCATATATCATGAATGCCATTAAGCATGGCTATTCTTTGCTCAAGAAGATTTTGTGTTTTGAAAACATATACATTAATAGACTTTGAAATAAATTCAGGGCCCTCATCCCCCAAAATCTGTGACTGGACCAATTCTTCATCAGAAATTTTGGCAATCACCTTCAGTTTACCCAAGTAGTGCCTAAGCTTCTCTTCATCTTCCCACCATTTTCTTATAGATTATTCTATTATTTTAACCATTTTAAGGCCTCTAAAATACTGTTTAAAACCTTCATCCAAGTGCTCTTCCATGTGATATTTAAAAACATTAAACCAATTATCAAACCATGTGGCCTTCTTTTTCATTTCACTCAGACCATCCACCTCTTTCTAGCTCATCAAAATAGGGATCTTTGATGGTGTAGGTTGCTCAAGAGTGGATGAAATTAATTCCTTCAAAAAATTATTCATCCTTCCTACTTCTACCAGCTTAAGCTCGTCTTTGGCTTGCTTATCTTTAATTAACCTTGACTTGGTGGTGGTGAAAATAATATCTATCAGATTTATTTGTTGATTCCTAGTATGCTTCCCTAGATTAACAATACTTATCTGATAATCCTTAGGTTGCAATTCTCTATCATCTTTCTCAGTAATAGGGGTAGAAATTTCTGCTACCAAATCTCCCTCATCAGTCAACTTAGTTGAATGCACAACACGAGGCTTTTTCCATGACTTCATTTTATCTATTTATGCTCGCATCTCATCCCACGTCACTGGCTGAGCTTGCACTTGCTGCCTCTTTTCTAAATTCAATTTGATCCAAGTGGGTGTAGCTGGCTAAGTGGTTACTTGTTGAACATTAGGAGGTGTCGAGGATGGAGGTGTAGAAGAAATTATCTCAATGGTTTGCTGAGAAGAATCCTTTTGTTTATCTTCCTGTTCTTTTTATAACCGTTCCTGCTCCATTCTCTCATTATGGGTTCTTATTTCTTCTATCTTTTTCATTTCTTCCTCTTTTCTTGCAGCCTTCTCTTCATCTTTCAACCTTTGTTACTCTAACTCTTTAGCCTGGAGCTCTTCCTCTATAGCCTTTTTTTGTGCAGCTTTCTACCGTGCAGCTAACTCCTAGTCACTTTCCATCAATTCAACCTGCTCTTTTTCAGTCAACACATCATTTAGTGCCAATTCTTTACTATACAAGCTACTAGTTTCAAACCTAGTTTCCTCTTCTCCTAGTTCCTCTTCAACCTTCTTCAGATATTCTTCCCATTCCATTCTTTCTCCTTCCTGAGACAGTGTTCTTTTGGAGTCTTAAGAAATAGGTGAATTTGTCACATTAATCACAAGAGGTCTCTTATCCTCAATAGTTACTGTTCAAGAAGTTGATGGCATAGTAGGAACATTTCCCTCAGTTTGTGGAGGAACAAAAACATGTATTTCTTCAAAAATTTCTTCACTAGGATGCACCGCAGCTAAGGGTGTGGCACCAAAACCTAAAGTAACCCCAACAACAGTTGCCTCATAAGTAACCTTTGATTTACGCAAAGCATCATCAATCTGTTGTAATGAAATATCCTCTTTTGTTGAGGCAAGCTATTATGTGGTTGTTTACCCTGTTGTAACACCTTCCTTTAATCTTTTGTATTGTTTGGTTTCCATAGAAGAAGTAGGTTAACTGCTAGAACCTATTTTCTTTGAAATCCAAACTCTTGGCTACTTTAATCGAAGTTTAATCCATTTCAAGCTTGTGTTCACCACTCCTCGTGATATTTTACGAATCTAAGTTTCTTCTTTTTTTGTCGAATTGATGGGCTCCAAACTCTTTGTGGCCACTTTATCCATATCGTACTTAGGATCAGGTGTGATCCCATCATTAGTAGTGCCTTCAGGAATATCTATTTTAACATCAAAATCTCTCATATGGGGAATTGTTAGTCTCTCATACCCACTTTTTCTTACTTCAAACTAGTCCTGATGGTTGGCCCAAAAATCCTCAAGAAGTGTTTGATGATGAGGAAACTAAGAAGGGTAAAACACATACATTTTTCTCTTTGGATCAAAATATTTTTTGAAAGTGTGTTGTTGGAAATTTAGAGCCTGAAATTCCTCTATTGCTAACTTAGCCATTACCGAAGAACAAGAATAGAATCCCAATTGCAAGGGGAAAAAATGAGCAACAGTCTTATTTTGTGAGGGGAATTTAGCATTTACTTTCACAGCTTGTCAAGCAAACTCCATTAAAATCCACCTATCACCACAACATCTTGGTAGCTTAAAAGGGTGACCATCAAAACCAAATAATCTGAAATAAGTAGTCTTGGGACATTGAATAAACCAATACCCCCATTCTTGAATGAACTCGATAGCTTCCTGTGATAATTTGAAACTAATGTCACCTATGAGATGATTTATAACAACATACAGAAAACCATCATTGACTCTTTTAAACTGTTTCTCTGACTCCTTAAGCTCAATTTGGTCATAATTTTCCCAAACCTTCTTTTGATCTGGGCCATCATCCATTGACCCATTAGTGTTCAACCCAAGAAACCGCCTGATCCTTGCTGCACAATAAATGACATAAGAAGACATATAAAATCTCTTAGTTTGTGTTACCTTAAGGAGTTGGTCATGAATGTTATCTGAGATAATCTGCCCCCAATCTAAGTATTGCTTTCCACCTAGAATCAATTGGATGAAAGGAAACATCTAGTGTTCAAAGACATGCTAACTTGGTTTTCCAAATACTCTGGCTAGTAATGTGATCATATTCCCTATATCTTTAGAAAAGTCCGACCTCTTGGGATTAGGTGGCACTTTCTTTACCAACTTTTTTTCTTTCTTCAACCACCATTTTTTGATAAGTTGTTTGTTCCCATCCACATCCTTTTCCCATAGTTCAAGTACTTTAGCTTTATTCATAATCTGAGGATTGGGGTAAGGAGGAGGGTAAAAAATGTGTCTGATCATGGCCAGGGTTAAATCAATGATCACATTACCCTGAGCATCAATGCATTGCCTCTAAGTAGGATTGTACGCTTGTATAACAGTTAGAATAAACTCAGGACATTGCAAAGCAATAGGGAAACTGGCCACATGAGCTAGCCCTGACTCTACAATTCTCCTTAATCTTGGGGAAACATCCTTTGAAAAGGTATATGTGCGGAACTACTCCAAATCCATATGCCCTACCAATGTGTCAGTGATGTTCATGACCTCAAAGTCAAACTTAGGTGGAACTGGGTTCCCATGGAACTTATACTTCATTGTAAGAGGCACTTGTTCTGGCTTTAATCTCTTATATTTTTCTCTCTTTGATGTTCCTTCAAATGTTCCCTTAGTAGGCTCTTACTTAGTAGGTACTTCCCCTTCAGAGTAAGACATTTGTTAGTTATCCTACAATGCTGACCATTATTAGGAAAAAAGGAAAGATATATTCAAGGAGATTTAAACACAAGCATTCATATTATATCAACATCAATTCAAGCTAAAATCCAATTCAACAAGTTAGTTCATCATCTTCGGGTTTCGGGTTTAGAACAAAACCAAGAACTTAACCATTTTAAGCACAAAATTGAACCTTGTCGAAAGTCAGGATCGGGTCATGACTTGGTACCATACCTATGTTAATAAAGAAGTTAAGTGTAATTCCATAGCCAACCCCATAGTGTTTTGGAATCAAGATTAGGATCGGGTCTTGGCTAGGCACCTACATGTATGATGGAAAACAAGTTGAGTATCAATCTGTGGTCCGATCTCACAATGTGGTCGGGAGTCAGGATCGGGATTAGTGTAGTTAGAAAATTTAATCAATGATTGGGTCTTGCAAATTTCTGATCCTGATATTGAATCAAAAGTCAAGATTGGGTTGTCATTCAGAACTAGACCCATAATGATGGACAAGTGTAAGTAGGTTGCCGAGTCTCAATCCCGATAGGATATCAGGAATTGGGGTCGGGACTCTGTCGTGAACTAGACCTTAAGTATGCATATTAGGAATGGGTCAACTCTGAGTTTTGATCCCGATAAGATATTGGGAGTTGAGATCAAAGTGACACTAGGTCAAAGTATTCATCGATGTACCAATGATTCAGTGTCGAACCAACTTCCGATCTCGATGGTAATGCAGGGATCGGAAGTGGGACTTGGAATAACACTTTGTCAAAATTTTATAACAGGCTCATGGTGTCAGTCAGATTCTTGATCCCGATAGTAATGCGGGGATCAAACAAGTGAAGGAACCTAGACCAAGTAGTGGAAAAAACCAAGTGGAGTTTCAATTCTCGACCCCAAAATACATGCAGGAATCAGGAATTGCAAGGCAACAATAACAAAGGCAACAATAACTATAACAATATCTTAGAACATGCTTTCAGAACTGAGTTATGTGTTAGGATCAAGAAATTTGTTTTGAAATGGTCAGAACTTCAAATTTAACAATTCAAACATACTCTGACCTGAACTAAGAGAAAAAACCTAGAAAGCTAGGGCACAATGAGACAGACAATGCCATGACTAAAACATAACACAAACAACACAAGAAAAAAAACACGCCCAACAAACCAAAATGATTCAAGAGCGAAGAAAATGCAAATGGTGTGAAGGAAAACATGAACAAACGAAACAAAACAAACAAGAAAAGAAAATGGAAAGCAAGAACAAACACATGAAACACAAGCAACACAGACGAAAGAAAGAACAAAAATCAAGACAAGAAACTCAAGAAAAACACCCACCTTCAAACACAACCAAGAATTATGACATCATGTCCACAAATCGCAACAAAATCCTCAAACCCTTGCTTGGCATCACTCGCATTCTCTTCACCAAACTCTTCAAAGCAGAATGGATAGAAATTGAGGAGCGATAGAATAAAAAGTTGTTTGCATGTGTGAGTAGTTATGACATTAATTGCAGGTTGGTCGGGCCTTGGGATCTGAGTGGATGTCATAAATATGAGATTGCAAGAATTAAGACAAGTGAGAGTCGGGATCGAGACATGGACCGAGATCGAGCTTTCAAAAAGTGCAAAGTTCAATCGACGGCCCACGGTCCGAAACCCAAAAAATAGAAAAAACAAAGTGGGAATTAGAATCGAGTTGAGAGATGAACTTAAAACTTCAAAAATTTCAAAGTACAAGTCATGGTCCGAAGTTTGATCTCGAAACACACAAAGGTATTCAGATGTCGGGATCAAGTCAGAAACAAGAACAAGAACTTTTCAAAGTTCTTGGTTCCAATTCTGGTCCGAAACCCAACTCTGACACAAGAAAAACACACAAGGAAACAAGCGGAGGTCAGGATCAGGTCAAAAGCAAGAACTTACACCCTGAAGGGTGCAAAGTAATGGTTTCAATCCAAAACCGACTTCGTCACACAAAGAAAAAGACAAGACAAAGCGCAGGGACCGAGACTGAGACATGCACAAAAACTTATACTTCACAAAGCAACAAGTGTCAATGCCAGTCCACAACTTGAACCCGATGGAACAAAGAAAAGACACAAGGAAAAAGACCTAGTCGAGATTGGGACACGAACAAGGACTTGAACCTTTTGAAAAGTAACAAGTGCATGTTCCTTCTCGAAACTTGATCCTGAAAAAAAAAAGAGAAACAAAGACTTAGGAGAAAAAGCACAACTCCTAAGACCCAGACAAAAACACCAAGAACAAAACAAAACAAAAGGGGGGACCCATTTTGACCAAAAACAAAATGGGGTGGTTACGCAAGGCATAACAGTTTTGAAGAGTGGGAACATGAAGATAAGTCTCTGAACCATCAGAACATGCAAGAATTATGATATACTCAAGCTCCTCTAAAGCATTGTAATCAAAGGGTATGAAATCTACATCTATAAGAGGAATGAGGCAATTATCACATCCTTTTAGAATCCCCCCACTTTCAACCCGTAGGTGACTGACCCCCTCAAGGGATAGAAACTAGTTTGCAACAATACTCATAATTTCAATTACTTCTATTCTCATTTACAATCAATTTTACTTTTGGTCTCACTTGCTACAAATTTTATCCTTGGTTGGAAATAGACCCAAATTTTGACAAAAAAGTAGACCCGGAGTTTTATTTTATTTATGTAAGAGTGATGTTTACCTCAATATGATGCATAAGGAAGGATATTAGATTATATGTAGTAGTATTAAAAAATAAAACAACATAAAATATGCATTCATTCATAGGATACAATCAAATTTCTAGTAAATTCTTTGTGTTCTCATTATTACTCTTGTAGAAGGTCTAATACATCATATTTTACTATTGATTCCTCTCATTACATGCATTCTCTCTTATGCTCTCCACTATTCTCAATTCTCCTACTATCTTATCCTAATCTTTTGTGCGGTACATCTATACTACTAATATAATCTTTCCATGTATAGGGACATGTACCTAATCCTTAGATCTATTATAAACAATATGATTGTACCATAATGCTACTTTCTAATTTGTATGTTGGTTTAAACTATATCCTACCCCTGGGCAATGGTCGTGTTTGATTCCAATCTTTGAATCCCTTGTAGGTTTTCACCATTTGCCTCCATTAGGGCACCACTTTTGGTTTTCAACCTAATGAGAAAAGATGAACTACACTTGTAGGTTTTCAATTGAACTATTAAGAATCCTAAAATTAGGTTTTCCATACATACACAAAATATTTAGAAAAATAGCATATAGGAAACTTGAACTTAGAAGTCACATTCTATTTAAGAATTTTTTTTTTTCATTTAATTGTTACTTAACATTATTAAACCAAAAAAATATATTTAGAAAAATAAAACACTTTCTATATCTATCCTTATGGATTCTCACATACATGTGCCTAGAGTTCTAGTTGTTAATTATTGAGGAGCCACAAGAAGAGGGAATTCTCCCTCCCTTATTGAAAAATATCCTTTAATTCCTTATCAAAGTTGAATAATTTCCTAATGATCCTTTAATTTTTTATTCCTAAGGCATAATCCTTTACCCTAGCTTGTTGAGGAGTGATTTCTATTAGTGTTTATATTGCTACTGCTTTCTTTCTTCCTTAAGAACCTAGAGATGAATGCTTCCTAGAAGCACCTTTTGAAACTAATTTAGTCATTTCTTGTGACTATATTAAGCATACTTAACCTATTTATAGGTCTCATATCTCATGATTAAATTTGTTGATTGCATGACATGTTGCAGTTGTAAACCATACCTAGTGAACCTTGACCAAATCTAAATAGAACTTGATATGAATTTTTTCCCATAATTAACCAAGGTAACTCACCTTGGCATAATTTGTTTTCCTCTTGATGTCTCTTAAAGGGTAGTCTTAAATCCCTAGATTTAGGTTTGTGGACACGGAAAAATAACCCTTCTACTTTTTCTCATGTTTAGGCCTTCTAGTGGATTTGGCTTGATTTTGCCTAGATTTAATGTTTGGACCCTTGAGAATCATTAAGAATTCTATGGTGTCTTGTAAAAGTGTTGTGAAGTGTTGTAACCCACTTTCACACTTTTCTAGGAACTTTTCATTATAATTCACTTAAATAACCCCTTTTTATCACTTACCAAGTCTTATTTCAAAGTGTTGTAAAGAGTTGTAACAAGCTCTCATGCTTTTCTAGGCTTGTCATCACTAATTCAACCCTTTCTTATGTTTAAATGACCCCTTAATGCACTTTCCGACCCTACTTAAGTGTATTTTTTAGAATATTCTTGTTAAACATCATTAAATGGACTTTAATTCCTGACACCCAATAAAATTGTCCTATGGACCAAGTCGCCACCTGGGGCGACTTAGTCCCCCTAGGCACAAAAAACAAAATTATTTTAATTTTCTAGTGGGATTTTATTCTCTTAGCCTTGAGGTCGGCCTGTGATGTGTTATTTTTGGGAAATATTGGAAAATCAAGTATAAATAAAGGGTTTTTCCTCTCATTTTACACCTAATTCATCATTCAAGCAATTCATCCATTTACTTAGTCATTTTCAAGCATTTCAAGCATCTATAAGCACCATCAAGTCATCCATTGGAGCAGTTCATTACATATCTTTAGATTTTAACATCAAAGGCTTGGTGAGTTTGTGAAATTGCATGTTATTCATTCATTATTCTCTCTTTATTCCATTTCATTATCAAGGGTTTGATTACCAAATCGGGGTTTGACTAAGGCAAACCCCTATACTCTAACCCTTAACCCTTTTTCCCCTTTTTGCATGTGTGTTTGTAGGTCTTGTATACAAATTTGTCAAATATTTTGGTGTTAAAAAGTGGTCAACAATCCATCAAAGTCTTCAAAGTCAACAAAGCCCTAATTGAAGCTTGGAGACCTCTTTCAACCCATTTTATGTAGAATCTGGACCAGATACTTGTCAAGAAGGGAAGTGTAGACCGAAAGCTACAGATTCCTGCCTCAAAATTTTCAAGATTCCTAGGTGGACTAAGTCACCATTTGTGGTGAATTAGTCGCACTGCTAGACCTGAAAAGTGGTTTCTACATTTCTAGATACCCATTTGGCAGATTCCTTTTCTGGTAGAATTTTCCCGAAACTGGACTAAGTCGCCCAGCTTGGCACAAGTGTCCCAGTCAACTTTTCTAGTCAAATCTACAGGATTCTAAAGCCTCTCTACATCAGACTTCAAATTCCAGGTGCACCTCTCCAGTCTTGTTTAAATATGTTGTTGTTTTCTTGCATTCTTAGGTGTTTTTGCATACATAACTATGTTTTCCAACATCTTGCATTTCTTAGGTATTGCATTAATAATCACCTTTCTTTTTCAATTTATTGCATTATGGCATTGTATTTATTCATATTGCATCCATCCTTGCATTGATTTTGAGTGTTTACATTGCATTTTGGCCCATCTTTCTCCTTTTAGGTGAAAAACCCTAGAAGTGCTAGAAAGCCACTGGAAGCCAAAATCTTTGTTTACATTTTGGTGAACCTGGCATGAACATTTTACTTCTGATTTCAAGTGCATTTTCATCCTAGGTTTAACTTGCATCAACATTGCATTAGGTTTTGCATTGTTTAATTTGCATCCTACGGTTTTAAAAATTGCATTAGTGAAAGGCTCATATAGCTTGCATTTTTGCATTTTATTTAATTGGAAAACAACAAATTTTGCATTTTCATACTGTAGTTGCATCTGCAATTTTGAAAAACATCAAATTTCATTTAAATTTTTTGAAAAATCACAAAAAAATCATCACTGGGACTAATTTGCCACACTGGGCGACTTAGTCCTTTTGCACATTTTGCACAGTAATTTCTGGCATTTTTTGCACATTTTTTGCATTTCCATTTTCTGTTATTGCATTACTATTATAGTTTCCAGAATTGTAGTTATCAACTTTTTATTTCTCTTAGTTTACTTTGCATTTCAATCCACTTGCATTTAGAAACCTTTACATGAGTGTTTGGTGTCCTATTGCTAATACCTTAGTGAGAAGAAGCTCAAGACTCATGTTATCCCACGATTACACTCGTTGTGGATCTTGGATTGTCTAACGCTTCCACTCCTAGTATTGCAACTAGTACACTAGGCATGGACCCTATCTTTAGCAATGCTTTTCCTTCCCATAACATGCAAATTGACACATCAAATGATCACATTTTTCAAGACAAAGTCATTAACATGCATGAGGACTTAACACATCTTCAACATAACTTGTGTCTTGAAAACATTTCCACCACTATGATTCTTGCTATAGAAAACATCCATCACCTGATTGAATGTGATGAAAGCCTAAACGTTATGAAAAAAATTGTTGAGATATGCCACAAACATGCTCTTTCCACCTCTAACACATCTCAATCAGCAAACACTGTGGTTAGTCAAGGAGGACCTAACACTCCTCCTTCAACAGTAGCATCCATACCTACCTATACTACCCCTCAAGTCACCACAACAATGCAACATGTTAGCAATGTGATTCCTTCCTCGACTATTCCTGCTACCATTCCTAATTCTTATGTGGCATCGCATGTTCTCTCCTCTTCCACCATACCATCTATAAGCATTCCATTCACTTGACCTACCACTACATACACTCCATCACCACTTTCCCTTCCACCTCATACCACTTACATTGACCCTCTCATAACACAACTTTTCCAAACTGTCTCCTCCATGCAAAATAAAATATCCACCATCAACCAAAACCATAATGGACCACCTACCTATTATGTTCATAGCAGCCCACTATCCCTAGAAATACTACGAACACCGACTCCACAAGGAATAGAGATGCCTAGGTTTGAGAAGTATGATAGGAGGGGTGATCCTTCTAGCCATGTTAATGCTTACACCACCTTATGTAGTGACTTTTTCCTAGATGATAAACTATTGGCAAAATTGTTTCCTAGGACTTTAAAAGAAACTGCCTTGGAATGGTTTTCATCCTTACCAAAAAATTCAATCCGTTCATTCAATGAACTAGTTGATGCATTCATAAAACATTTTCAAGTGTATATGACTCCAAAGAAGACCTTGGCCTATTTGATGAGATGCAAACAACATGAAGAGGAAAAGATAATTGATTTTATCTCATGATACCAATCTCTTTACTCTCAAATCGATGTCAAGATTCTCGATCCACATCTGAAAAATATGTTTATTGAAAACTTGCAAACTAAACTTCAAGAAAAACTCACAATGATGAAATTTACCTCCTTTATGCATTTGTGTACTTCCCTTTGTGATTATCACAATTCGGTTAGTAGTCATGATGCAAAGTCCACTTCTAGCTGAGGTAAGAAATCTAAATATGCCAATCCAAACAATTCACAACCATTTAGAAAAAAAAAACATAGGGTTCTTACAGTTCAATCCCCCTCAACAACCAACTCAACCCATCAATAACCAAGTAGTCTCCGCAATACCTTATAGTTATGGAGATTCAAAATGATAGTTCACACCTTTACCAGACACTCTTCATAACATAATGACCCAACTTATACAACAACAAATGATTACTTTACCTGTTGTTAAACCATTGGATCCTACTAAGCCTTTACCACCAACCTTTAAACCCAACACTTATTGCCATTATCATAGACAAAATGGACATGGCACAAAAAATTGTAAGCATCTTAAACACCTTGTGCAAAACCTCATTGATTCTAACTGCCTATCTGTTTCAAATGTTAATGTTAAAGGAAATAAGTCTGTTGCCCCACCCAATCAAAATTTAAAAAATTTCACCGATCCCATGCCCAAACATAATGTGTCATTTGTCAAAGCTAGTGAAACTCCAAAAAATGATGTGATGAATATTCATACAAAAATTTCACATCCTGATCCTATTCCACATAACATTACTATTAATCCTATGGATGAAATGGTAGGTGTGATAGACGTTATCCCTCATAAGGGCCAACCTAAGAAATCTCTTGATATTACTTTCTCATCTAAGGACATGCTTCCACATCTTCCTGATGGTCCTCTTTACATAGCCAACCATATTTATGATAAGCCCACTAATGGGATACTCATAGATCTTTCCTGTGGAGAGAATATGATCACTAAGGAATTTTTGGTATTACATGATCTTTATCAAGATGATTATGATAAACTGAGAGCATGGATCAAAACACACAATGTTTTCACTTGTCCTACGATAGGATCAATCATTCTTCCATTACAGATAGGAACTAAAATAGTGGATGTTACATTCTCCATCATCTTGCAGTCGGATCAGTTTCATTTGCGGCTAGGCCACCCATGGCTTCGCTCAATGAAAGTTGTCCCTTCAATCATACACAAATGTTTAAAGTTTCTACTTGACAATGAAATATTCAATGTTCACTATAGTGGCTTTAACCCTTTGTCTTCTAAAGGAAACTTCTCCTTAGAATCCTTTTGGCCTGAGCCCATGGAGCCTATCACCTCACAAAGTCTTCCTTTTCATTGCTTACCAAAAGTTTAAAGCAAATAAAATTACTGAATTTTCTCTCTGCAACATGTCCCTGTCCACTTCTGACACTCCTATTCTAGATGAAACAATGCTTCAACCTAACCAAGAACCAACCCATCAAACTCAACCAACCCGAAACCTCCCCCACATCGTCCAAATGACCGCGAGATAATGATAATAACTTTGTCATGCCTCCTCGTATAAAACAAGTTTATAAGGCAAAGGAAAAAGTGGATGAATAACCTTCCATGGTTTCTTCCGTTCCTCCCTTTAGGGAAGAAAAGCAACCAATGGTTGATCAACCCGCTCCTTCAAAAACACAACTTGACAATAAAACCAAAAAAAATAGAGGAGCTAGGGAGCGTAGGTGTAGATGTCGTGTCCTTGCTCGCAAGTCACAAGATGAAGAAAATAAAGAAAACCAAAATATGCACTTGAAAAAAGCAATGCATGATGACCCTCCTCCACAATCATAACAAAATGATCCCATACAACAACCACAACTCATGATACACCCCTCATTAGACATTATCATCTGTCCTCCTATCATGATTAACCTGGATGACGATGATAAGATTACTAAAATAGACAAAGAGGTGCATAATGATCTAAATACATTATTTTCCTCTTCTATGATCTTAAACAACAAATATCCTACAACAAGCATAGCACTTGGTACTTCCCCTAGTTTGGCACTTTCACTTGTCCCTTTGGCTAGTCGTCCACCCTCGACATATCCTGAACATGATTGGGAGGTGGATGACTTGCTCGACAGTTGACTTGCATCTGCCTTACTAGTCTTTGGCATTTTCCTTTTCTTTTTCTTTTGTGTGTGCATGTGCATATTGTGTTCCCCTGTGACATGTTGTTTGATGTTCTTTCTCTCTTTGTACAATTCCTCTATTTGTCCCTTCATTCTTATATATGCCATACATTGATTTTTCTTTTCTCTTTTCACTTTTGTTTTGTGTTTTTCCTTTTGGGGATGAAACAAAGCATTGAGATGCCCTATGTCTCTTCCATGTTAACCCAAAAGGTCTTTCTATTTTCTCTTTTTTTATTTGTTTTGTGTTTTTCCTTTTGGGGATGACACAAGGCATTGAGACCACAATGTCTCTTTCATGTTGACCCAAAAGGCCCCTTTTTCTTTTCCTTTTATCTTTTTCTTGTATTTTCCTTTTGGGGATGACACAAGGCATTGAGATTGAAATGTCTCCTTCATGTTGACCCAAACGGATCTTTTTTTTCTTTGTTTTCACTCTCTTTGTGTCATTCTTCCAGTTCTATGTATTCAAGGAATGATGACAGTGTCGAGCTCTCTAAACAAAATATTGCAACAAAGAACATATTGACCCCAAATCCATAGATCCCTTATGTGTTTGGTGTTTTCATTTTGGGGGCAATCCCTTCTTTTTATTTTTCCTTTCTTTCATATGATGTAGCCTTACTCGAAACATATGACTTGGCATAGGGGCTTTCCAAGTTGGCTCTCATGTCTTCTTTATTGTTGCATTTTTCATTGGCTAATTTAAAGTAATTGGTCACAATACAGTGTGTAGCAATTTCTTTAAAGTGGGGGCATACATTGGCATTATTCATTTGCATTTTTCTTTCTCTTGGTTCTTAGTGCAACCTTGTTACTTGATACAATGTGTTTGTCAGTTTGTGGATGACATTTGGTGTGATGTCCTTCATGAGCATGATCTATCTTAGCATATTACATTCCTCTTAGTGGCCTGATGCAACACACTGCATCCCCTAAGTTATGAATTTTCTATTCTTTGATTGGTCCTCTCTTGGAGACATTAGACACAATGTTCCCTAAGTTAAAGACCTCACATGAACTAAGCAAGACTCCTTTGAACATCTTTTACATGTTGCATTTTGCATTTGTTATATGGCCACCTTGCATAACACAACTTGCATGCCTGTAGTGCCATTGCGTTTGTTCATGAGCTCCAAGCATACAAAACTTTGCTTGTCTCATGAAGCTCGAAATGTCATTTTCTTTTGTGGCACCTTATTAAAGTTATCAGGAGGTATAACTTTGGTATGGTTGAGTAGGAATCCCATTCTAAGGAATGAATTTTCCCCATAGCCACCTACATGTGTGTGAGTGCATACTAGCCATGAGTGTATGTTTCTCACCTTTTTGGCCTTCCCACCTGTCGTACAACCATGAGTTCTATCACCTCAGAGTGAGTATACATTTATTCTTTCTGGAAAAACAACCTAGATCTTATCCACAATGGGATGGACAAACGATCGAAGCTTGATCTGACATTCTCCTTTTCCTTCTCTCCCTTTCATTCTTTTACATCATTCTCATGTGTGTTTCTCATGCTCATGTTTGGTTTGTCATGGGATCTCCATCCTAGGGGCTTGATCATCCCTCTTGATCATTGTTATCTCATCTTGCTAAGCATTAGTTCATTGAAACCCTTCTTGATACACATGTTCAACTACTTTAGTGTGAGTTTGAAGCAAGTTCATCCTCTCACTAAAGTGGGGGCTAACTGTGGACACAAAAAAAGTAATTCTTCTACTTATTCTCATGTTTAAGCCCTCCTAGTGGCTTTGGCTTGATTTCGCCTAGATTTAATGTTGTAATGTGGTCAAAACATTCACATTAGGTCTTGGACCCTTGAGAATCATTAAGAATTCTATGGTGTCTTGTAAAAGTGTTGTGAAGTGTTGTAACCCACTTTCACACTTTTCTAGGACCTTTTCATTATAATTCACTTAAATAACCTATTTTTATCACTTACCAAGTCTTATTTCAAAGTGTTGTAAAGAGTTGTAACAAACTCTCACGCTTTTCTAGGCTTTTCATCACTAATTCAACCCTTTCTTATGTTTAAATGACCCCTTAATGCACTTTCCGACCCTACTGAAGTGTATTTTTTAGAATATTCCCATTAAACATCATTAAATGCACTTTAATTCCTGACACCCAATAAAATTTCCCTTGTGGGACCAAGTCGCCACCTATGGCGACTTAGTCCCATTGGGCACAAAAATCAAAATTATTTTAATTTTCTGGCAGGATTTTATTCTCTTAGCCTTGAGGTCGGCTTGTGATGTATTATTTTTTAGGAAATATTGGAAAATCAAGTATAAATAAAGGGTTTTTCCTCTCATTTTACACTTAATTCATCATTCAAGCAATTCATCCATTTACTTAGTCATTCTCAAGCATTTCAATCATCTCTAAGCATCATCAGTCATCCATTGGAGCACTTCATTGCATATCTTTAGATTTCAACATCAAAGGTTTGGTGAGTTTGTGACATTGCATGTTATTCATTCATCATTCTCTCTTATTTCACTTCATTATTAAGGGTTTGATTACCAAATTGGGGTTTGACCAAGGCAAACCCCTATACTCTAACCCTTAACCCTTTTCCCCCTCTTTACATGTGTGTTTGCGGGTCTTGTATGCAGATTTGTTAAAGAGTTTGGTGTTAAAAAGTGGTCAACAATCCACCAAAGTCTTCAAAGTCAACAAAGCCCTAATTGAAGCTTGAAGACCTCTTTCAACCCGTTTTCTATAGAATCTAGACAAAATACTTGTCAAGAAGGGAAGTGTAAACTGAAAGCTACAAATTCCTGCCCCGAATTTCTCGAGATTCCTAGGTGGACTAAATCACCATCTATGGAAAATTAGTCCCACTACCAAGCCTGAAAAGTGGTTTCTGCATTTCTGGATACCCATTTGGTAGATTCCTGTTTCAACAAATTTTTCCTGAAACTGGACTAAGTCACCCAACTTGGCACAAGTGTCCCAGTCAGCTTTTCCAGTCAAATATGTGGGATTCCAGAGCCTGTCTGCATCATACTTCAGATTCTAGGTGCACTTCTCCAGTCTTGTTTAAATCTGTTGTTTGCTTGCATTCTTAGGTGTTTTTGCATACATCACTGTGTTTTCCAGCATCTTGCATTTCTTAGGTATTGCATTAATAATCACCTTTATTTTTTAGTTTATTGCATTAGTAAATTGTATTTAGGTATATTGCATCCATCTTTGCATTGATTTTGAGTGTTTGCATTTTGGCCCATCTTTCTACTTTTAGGTGAAAAACCCTAGAAGTGCTAGAAATCCATTGGAAGCCAAAATATTTGTTTACAAGGTCCTTCATCAGATCTCTATCTAATAACTTATGGCATGCTTTCACATGACCCCAATGAGTCACATAGTCTTTAAATTCCCTAAAATTATTTTTTGCATACACATACCCATGAGGTTACAATAGGATAGATGATCCCTTATACAAAATTTCCTCTATTTGAAGTTTATGTTCCTATAACTTATTTTTTTCATACTATAAGGAGCCTTGGATATAGGTCCAACTCTTGGTATAATATCAATTGAAAAATCAAACTCTTTCTTGGGTGGGAAACCTAGTAAGTTCTTTGGAAATGAATTATTAAACTTTTGAAATATAGGGTGTCCATAATATTATGATATTTACCTTCTTTTTTCTTTTCTAAATTAATCATGAAGGTCTAACAACTTTTATGAAATGTTTCTTTGTATGCATAATCGTAAGAGTTTTCAACACCATAGGTATATGAATACCTTGGAGAGCTAATATGTTTCAAAAATCACCCAAACACTCAATTAACTTGGAAAATAAATAAAAAATGTGCTTCATGAGGCCCAAACCAACCCATACCAAGAATCATATCATAGGACCACAATTGAGTAATATATAGATATACATAGACCTCAACGATCTTATCTCAAACCTGACATCCTTAAGGAAATGGTTAACCTTCCAATTATTACTAGACCCAACTCTACCTCCATGCACTCTTTACTTAATATTTTGAAAGTATATTTCACTTCTCTAACATAAAAGGTGAAGTAAAACTATTTGCAGTTTCTAGATCAACTAATATAAAAATTGTTAAACCATGAATTCTACCTTGTAGATATCAATGCAACTAGTTTATCTATGTCTTCCCTCTCAACTATTGCATAGATCTTCAAATGGATTCTTGAAAATATCCTAGTGACTTGAGGGAAATCCATCTAAAAGTGATCTCCTCTTTAATTCTAATACCTTTCCATAGGAAACTTACATTCTTCACTAGCTTGGGTTTCCTTCAACCATTTATATTATTTTGTGTTGCATGGTTAGCTTCATTTTGATAAGTTCTCTTGAATTTTTTTCAATTAATATTATTAGGATGTTCTCTTCTAATATTATTAATTATATATGGTTTGAAGCCATTTCTTGCTCTAATTTTTTGTCTCTCATACTCACTCTACCTTTTTTCTTTGCAATTAAAGTTGCCTTAACTACACGTGTCAATGTATTTGGTTAAATAAATTTGGTAGCACTACATGATATTATTTTTATCCCCAAGATAAAACTTATTGATACAATCTTGTTCTATCTTCACATAGTGCATGTGCCTTGACAAAGCCATAAAATTAGTTATGTACTTGGTAACTATAAGAGTACCTTCTTAAGGAATTAAAATATATTAGTTTCTAGTCTCTATGTTGCTTTGAAATATACCTTTTATTTAAAATTATTCTCGAACTTATCCCAAGCCATAGTCGCTAAACCATAATTATTCATTAGTTTTAGGTGATCACACCACAAGGTTGCCTCACCCTCCAAATGATAGATAGATACTTTAGCCTTGGTATTTAAATCATATCCATTCATGTAAAATACTCAGACATAACAATGATCCATGCCTTTGCAATACCACATCCACTTAAACCATTGAGCTGGGGTCGATGCACCTTCATTAACTCTTTGAGTGGTGAATATACTCTATTCTTTTGAGGTGGTTCCTCATGTTATTAGTAATAAAATAAATTTAAAATTACCTATTACACCATATTTAGAACTACTATGCTATGCATTCTTAGAACTCAAACCATTCTTATAATTATTATTCTTAATTCCAATTTCCCTTTAAGTTTTTATAGTTCCTTAATAAGTTTCCCTTGCAAGGCAATGTGAGCTCTCAATACATCAAGCTCTATTCTCAAGGCGTAAAGTGTATTTTAGTAACCCATAAAATGTCTAGTCTCTCTATCCTTTCTAGCCTTAACATGATATTTACCCAAATTCCTTTGAGTTATATCCATCCAATCATATAGGTTAAAGACACTTTCAAAATTAAGAAATTAAAGTATAAAGTTTAAAAATAAGGCTTATTATTTTTTCCAATGGCTTACTAGCGTGTTGTATTATTTAGTGTTTAAACCATGCTTTGATACCATTGTGACAACCTTCAAAATGTAAAACCTATTTTTTTTACTTTTTAATAAATAATGAACCATGCATAATAATATGGAAGTATATGTACAAGCATAGGTAGATAAGTATAAAGTCATTCATATAATAAGTAAAATCATATAGTTGCAATAATAGACCAACTAAAAAGTAGCACACCATCAATAAGTACAATAGGATTGTAGTAGATCCAACTCAATATTATAATAATAAATATTATACATGAACATATGCAACATCCCTCAATCACCACATATGTAATAGTGGTCTATAATCAATAATACAATATATAGAACATGCAAAGTACATTTTAGAACACTTATAAGTAACTCTCACTCTATCCAAAGCTCTAGTTGTATATTGGGGAGGTCTTATGAATCCACATACCGAAGGAACCCAATATCCTCAACCATCATATTTTCTTGAAATGTAAATAAAAAAAATCCTACTCCATGAATAATTTATAGATATTAAGTTTATAATATATCTCTCATTCATATTCATGTTCATATTTATATACATGTTCATAATCATATAACACTACACAAACATTCATTAAAATTTCACAATATTAGTCAACACATCTCCATACATCATATTCTAGCATACAATAATTCATAACAATTGACATTAGACATTTAGATGTTGGAGTACAATACCACTTAGAGGGGGGGTGAATCAGTGGTATACCAATTAAAATGACCTTGAATTAATCTTTCACAACTTTGAACATATAAAATGCAAGTTTCAGAATAGTTCAACTATCATGTGTAGCATCATGCATGTATAGCTATCAAACTTGATTGAACATAAAGAACATAAGTAGATCATAAAAGCTAAAGACACCATAGAAACTCAAATGATGAAAGATACACAAGATTGAATGTTTGAACATGAAGACCAAGTAAACCACAAATAATGGGAAACCATATCACAGTGATTTATGAATGGAAAACCCTCATAGGGATAAAAAACCACTTGGGAAAAATTGCCTCACTGGCTTAATAAAAATCCCACTAATTACAGAGCCTCACTGGATACTTTTTGTGCCTCATTGGCTACACAATATTCCTCACTAGAAAAGCCTCACTGGCTACACAACATGCCTCACTGGCAAAGGAACCTCACTGGTTACAAGTATATTTCACTAGAAAATACAACTTTCACATCAATATGATTTTGTGAATAAAAAGATAGAGTATAATCTTTGTTTCATTACAAAGCATTTCTTGTTTGTCTCATTTACATTGGAGACTTCAAGAATCTGTATGTCTATGAATACAACTTGCACTTAAAGTGCATTTACAACTTTCAAAACAAATTTCTCATCAATATTTTTAGAATGAAAGTAATAGTAACTCTTAACAGAGTATCAATCTCACATATGCATCGAACCCAGCATAGCGACCATGTTCACTCTTTTATATGCAACAAAATAGCATATTCTTTTCATGAAAAATCTGTGTATGTAACTGCATTTTCCAAATTGCCTGTACACAACTTCATAACTACCAAAAAAAATGTGGAATAGCTCTTTTATTGTTTTCAACCGACTGCTTGACATAGAATTAATATGCAATAATTCCCTTTTAGTCTTCAATACATTAAGCACAATAGAAGACACATTGAAGTTTGACATGCAATACAATCTACAAACACATGTCTCAAGTAAAAACCGTCTAAACAAAATTAATTCCTCAACAACAATAATGTATTATGGTAATGTCGTGCCCTAGCAATAGGGTAGACTATACAATAAACCCACATATGCACTTAACTAAAAACACCCTTGTTGACACATTGTGTGTATGAAGAAAAAGGTCGAAACAAAATGAATAAACATTGAAACAAACCTGACAACCATAGACATTTAGACATCACAAAAAAAAACTTTGTGAACTATAAGTCGACCAAGATCATGAAGGATCAAAAAACCCAAACACAACAAAATTCAGTAGCTTTATACACCCAAAAACACTTGTAAATATAACATGACCTTAACCTTTGACCTTGAATCAAAAAACCATTTTCAGATTATGCAAACTTATGCAAAGACCAAACTAGGGTTTAAACAGAAAAGAGTTACCACTTTAAATGCATTTCAAACCAGTGAATGAAGATTGATAACACCTTGTTGAAGTTGAAAAAGAATTATCTAGAAACCATTTCTCTTCACTTCCAACCACCAAACCATCAATATTTCAATCCCTAGCACAACTGCTTCAAGTTTTGATAATGATAACTTTTAGGGTAGAAATGATGTTGAGACAATTCATTGTGTCTTTTATCACTTTTCATATCAAAAACAAAAATATCATTGTGTCAACCTTTTTCATTATGTGTTGTTTATTTTGCAAGTGCAACAAAACATTATAATGCTTGTATTGACCTATAATGCCAAGGAACCATGTGCTAGTGGGAATATGAATTTGATGATTATTTTTGCCTTAGTAAAATGACAATGATAACCAAATATCACAAAATATCAACCAACATCCTAATACCTTATGCCTTTCAAATATGCATCAAGGTGAAATTCCATATTGACATCAATGCCAAGCTCAACCAATGTCAAAGGGGTCAACATTAGAATCAACAACACATCAAGAACACGCATTAGGACATACAAGAGATAATCAAATAAAGACTCTTGAATATACACATCAAAATACTCCTAAAAGAATTACATGTAACTCTAAGATATATTTCCCACCAAGAAGTGTATAACTCACTTGTATAAAGAAAAACAAAAAAACAATAATCACCCATAGAGAACCCTACCTTGTAGGTAGAATCAGATTACAATCTAGCAAAAAACAATAGGTCTTCACATGGAGAATAGTAGTAGATGGATAGTGTAATACATAAACAACACATTGACTGTCTATCCCCTACTCCACTATGGCTCATGTGATTTGACATCTATATATTAAGAAGAGTATTTTTTGGCCATAGGGGGAACATGACCTCATAATTCTTAAGATACATGGTGTAGTATGTAGTATTAGTACTTATTGTCCACTACAAGGATATTTGCATAACTACACCCCAAACTCTTCAAATCACCAATAACTGATAAAAAAAAGATAATATCAACATTCTATCTTGATATAAAATCAAATTACAAATCTAAGATTACATCCCAAGAATTTAAACATCAATTTCCACTAAGGGGAAGTGTTTACTATTTTACAAAAATCATATATAAAAAAACTCAAAAATATAGAAAACTAAGACTCAAAAACATCAATGTAGACCAAAAATTATGAGCCACTACTCTAACCCATATGATCAACCCTCTAGAGTGTAAAAATAACCTTGACCAATGATCTAACCCATATATGTAAACTTGACCTTTGCAAAATATTTTTGGACAATTTTTACTCAAAATAATGTGTCGAGTCTTAATCTAAGTTCCTATGTACATAATTACTATAGTTAACATTCTAGAAGGTGAGAAATAGTTAAAAATATATACACAAGATTCAAATGCACAATTCCCAAGAATATTCTAGACTCAAATATTTATTAAACTCTTATACAACTTCTAAGAAGACTCCACAATCACAAAACATATAAAACATTGAGTAAACATACTTTAATTGTATACAATATCAAAAATAGCTCCCTCTTCACAAAAATATTGATTCCCAATGTAAATCACCACATGTTCTAAATCAATAAGTAATTTAATCACAATTACAATAGAATTAAGTAGAATCATTCACAAGTTCAAATTGACACAATTTATTCTCCTAGGGTTTCAATTATCTTTACTAGGATTTTTATCTCTTTTCATATTGTAGACACTGAAAAAATGTCTTGAATGATATCATACACTCGAATCAGGTATACTAACATCATTTCCTCTCAAACCCATCTTTTTTCTTAATTAATTGAATTAGCCTAGCTAATTAATTAATTGCCTCACGTTCGTCTATTTAACCTAATTCATCGAATCAAGTTAATTCACCCCCTTTCACGCTAATGTTTCATCTCATTAAATTAAATAAACTAGACTATTTAATTTAATACCCTAAGTCATCTTATTTAATTAAATAACCCTAAGTTATTTAATTAAATATCATTTCACCTTCCCCCATTCATTAAATCATTTAATTTAATGAATATCACTTTATTCTTCCAAATCCCCTAATTGTATGATTAAATTCCACTTGCAAAGTAATATTCCAAAAGAATATTCCTCCTTTGCACAATTTAATTTAGTTTTAATTAACTAAATAACCTTTTTCCTCACCCATGAGAATATTCCAAAGAATATTCTCTCTTCTCCAATCATTTGAAAAAGGGAATATTCTCACTTGGCTTCTTGAGCAAGCTAAAGTTGAAACCTCTTGAGCAAGTTAACTTTTGACCTCTTAAACAGGTCAAAAGTGTGTTTGTTTGGAAGGAATGAGAACCCTTGATTAAATCTCATCTTGCATTTTCATCCGTTGATGAGAATCCATGATCCATGCCTCCCATTTCCTCCATCCTGGACCATTGATTAGCTTTTTCAATCTCAACCCTTCATTTCTCATTTGTTTTCCTATAAATAGAACACTATTTGGAGACAAATGGATCCATCTTTCAATTGCAAACTTATGTTGTTGAATTCACTCACACTCACACTCATATTTAGCATATTTTAGTTCATTTTTAGTTGCATTTTAGTTTTAAGCTTCCATTAATGGCTTCCATGCATCCATCTTAGCTTGTTTATAAATTATGGTTTGAATCTTTCAACTTAGAAATTGCATACTTAGATCATTTTTAGCATAAAATCGTGTTAATTTAGCTTGCATTATGTTTAATTTAGCATAAATCATATTTTCATCCACATATCACAACAGTTTCATTGATACTCTTCAATAGAATTGATTGGAACAAGCTCACTTATCACAGAATTGGGAAAGGGTCGTTGTTCCACATCAACACGACACTAATTCCAAAACGGGATAAGTTTCAAATGGGTTAGAATAGACATTTTAAATGCTTTCACAGTTCATAATGTTTAGTTTCAATAAATGTTTAGCTTAACTTTCAATTTGACTGATCCTGTTTAGATTGAGTATTAGTGGCTTCGTTATTCTTCGATTCATAATAGATCAAGCATAATCTGCCCACACTGATAATCCTCAGTCGACACATATTTCACCAAGCCTAAGATTTCAAAATTAAAATTTTATTTTAGTTAATTCATATAAATTATTTTAATGCAAATTTTAACCTTCATATTTGATTTGTAAATCAATTCACTAATTCACTAATTTTTTATTAATATTTTTCTTGATTTTCTAGATCTCTAAATCTACTACTTACATATTTTCAATAATTTAAACTCAAATATATAAATCAAAATTGTAAACATATTCCTAAGAGTATTTTATGATCAAGAGTCAACCTTTCAATGTCTATCGAATGCCCTTGTTGAATTTGAAATCTAAAACCTTTATTCTCTCGCTAGCTTAAACTCTAAAATCCTTCTTTAATTCTCTTCAATGTCAATTGTTGAAAACATGTGTTCTTGTGAATGTATCATGATCTCTATATTTTTATAATTTATGTACCTTTGTTGAATCCTACAACTCATGCATTTGCATGTTGTCTAAGAAACTCTAAAAATAAAAAAGCTAATTGTTTTCTTCACTTCACTTGAATTTTTAAATTAAATACAATAATTCAATCTTTCAATATTCTTTAATTAAAAAATAGAATAAAATCTTTATTTATTTAATTCTAATTGTATTGAAATAAAGTTTGCATATAATTGAACTAAATAAAATATATATATGGATTTTTTAATTCAAGTCTAATTTAACTAATTCAAATTTATTGAAAAGAAAATAAATATGTTTGGTTATTATTCTAATTATCCTAATTAATTTATTAAGAAAATGTTATTTCTTCATGACCAGGGGTAAGTATTTGCACACTTCACATACCAAATCTAGTTCTACCTTTCCCTATTACTTATTCTTGAAACAACATAAACTCAAATTATATCCAATGTCAAAAAATGAAATCATAAATTAATACATATATAAATATGTCACTCAATAATCAAATACACAAGTAATTAGCAAAGTAATAATGTATATGTAATTGAGTAACATTGATCCACATCCAACTTACAATAGAATGGGTAAACGAATAAAATATAAAGAATCAAAAGAGATCTCAAAATGAGCTATTACACATGCCTTGAGTAAGATATTTTCTATAGTTTTGGGTGATTTTATTTCTAGATTTCTAGATTACAAGAAACTTTGAGCAAAAGGACCAACAAGTTTTAGAAAGCATCAAACAATACATCACATATTCATGCTTAGAGTTGTAATTTTAAGAAGCAAGAGCTCATAAGTGCAAGGTTTATTTCTATTTTTTTATTTCCAAAAGACATTTGAAACTCTTCCTATGAAACTTCTAATTCAATGGCTTCATAACTTAGACTTACATATATATAGAACATTTAGTTATTCTTACATCAAGACACTTTATAAAGGTGGTTGAAGAGGTTTAAACTCCTATTTGATTTATAGATGATATTATTAGCACCATTGGTGTTAAACAAGGTTGTGCATAAGTTCACCTACTTTGTTTGGTCTCTACATAGATTAATCAAAGGATACCATTGCAAATTAAAGTAAAATAGATGGTTGTACTATTTATGGTAAAATAATCACTATATTATTATTTATATGACATCATTATCATGTTGCAGAATGCTATAGACTTATAAAGACTATATATATTGATGTACTAAGTTTATTTTGTGATACTCAAAGTCTACAAGTGAGCTTGATTAAAATAAAGGTTGTGTGATTTTCAAAAAAACTAAGAAACAATCACAAGCAACTAGTCTCATTTATAAAGGAAAGCTGATTTAAGTGGTTTCTTATCATACTTTCACTGGTGTGTCTTTCATAGGAGTTCCCTCTAATATGCTCATTGCTATAAAAGAGATCTTATACAAGGGTTATGTTGCACTTAATAGACTTGATTGATAATGTTTCCAACTCCAATTTTACAATGATAAATGCATATCTTTCAATATTTATTGCCACCAACAATCTTGTATGGTTGTGGGATTTAGGTACTTAGAATTTGTAGTAATATTTGGGCTAGGGTTGATTGGGCTAGGGTTGATAGGGCTTTTATTTCCATGTTACTCAAAAACTTGTAGGAAATTTTTTCAAATTACACTTACAATTATTTGGGCTAAATTTGACATTCATCCTCTTCATATTTCATTTTTGTTTCATGTAGTGATGTTGGTTCATAGGTTAATATATATGAAAAATACAATAATTGGAAATAAAGGATAAAGGATATATGTTCAAGGCTCTTCTATCATCCACAAAACTATGTGAACAAGGGATCAAGAACACATGGTATGCCCAATGTGTGGGTTTCTTGTAGGGAATTGGTAGCGATGTCAATCATTTTCCTTCTAATAATTATTCCATAAATGCTCCCTAGATTGAAAATAAATATTCATAAAGAGATTAGAAATAAGATTTACATAGGATGTATAAAATAAAATTGGATAGGACCAATAGAACATTGTCAACATGAATGAGTCATTTATTGAAGCACTATATTCATATAGAAGATGGACACATTATTCCTCCCAAGTACACTAGGCTTGCTTTTGTTGATATTTCCTTTGTTCCAATTGTATGTATTCTCTCATTAGCTACTCATGGAGTGAAAGAACCTTTTTCAAAGAGATCAATATATTTGTAGACTTACAACATATATCAAAATTAGAAGAGAATTTTATATTCAAGTGTCTAGTGTATTATGAGCTTTATGGGGGATGTTACTATCTCTTAAGAGAAATCATGTCTCTCTACAAGATCTTATTCATTATTATGATCAAAGATGTGTAGCTCTATTCATTAAAGAGATGACCAACACAAAGTCTACATTCCTAAGAATTATCAAGACAACTCTTTGTCTCAATGTTCACTTTCATATTCCTTTCTCCAACCTCAATTCTAAGGTGAAAATGAGCTTGTTTTTATGTATGAATTATGGTAGTTTTTTTTACAAAATTTGATATAAGTTATTTTTCTTGCAATCCCATTAACTTGATTTGATTACTAGTGGATAATAATATATAAATTTATTTTTGCATATGAAGGGGAATTGGTAACTTCATCATCTACCACCAAACATGGGATTGATTCCAGAGAAATGCCCTCTCCACTCTCATTGAAAATATGGATTAGGTGGACTATTGTTCCTAGGAGAATCAAATTGAGGTCACCCATTAACAAAAACTCTATCACAACAAATTAGCCTATCCCCAAGAAGCAACTTGAGTGATATTTATAGATTAAGAATGGTTACAACAAGAGAATTTCATGTTCACTAATCAACTTTAGCAATTTAGAAGATATTAAATTTTACAAAGAAAATATAAAAAACAAGGAAGTCATTCAAGAATCAAAGAACCTTGTGAGCTCAACCTTACACTTTTTCATCCTAAAATAAAAATTCAAAGCATGAATTAAAGTTACAAGAATACATTATGTCATAGAAAATTTTTAAACCATCATCTCCTAACAACAATCCCAATAAAGGTAGATTACAAGGAAATTGGGACACTCTTGGGAATGAAAATATCTCTAGAACAAAACCCTATAGTGAGTATTCCTTCTCTTTGTTACCATGGCTCCATTGAAGGGCCATCATGAAGTTGTTTATATGGATGACCCTATTCTATGCTCTATGTTATACGCCCATTGTTTTACTATGAATAAGAAACCCTATGTACAACTGCTCTCTCTTGTTGATGAGTATGAAGATGATGTGTTGGCTTCTTTTATGTTAGTCCAATGTTCTGGCCTACCTCTTTCATCCTGCTCTAAAATTATTGACTCTAAGCTAAATTTTCTTAGTACGCCCCCTTAGCCTCCTCTTCTTTCATTTGCCTCTTTATGTGTTACTCATTCAGTTCAAGTTTCTCCAATCTCTTCGATGGTGTATTATGTAGTTTCTTCACCTTTGCTTCTAGATGAACCCTTCTAATAGTGTATCACACCCTTAGGCATTCCCTTCCATTAACACCTTGCTTTAGAAAGCCCTTTAAGAGGTATTGTCATTTATTTTACTCTTTTAGATGATGTGGTGCAAGTTATTTTTATTATCAATTGCATTCAATTATTCTCCTCTTCCTCCATCGAGTGCCTTTTGAATATAACTAGGCTAAAATGCATTGATAAAGTGAAGGGTTAAGACTATTGGAGGGCTTAATCATGGTCTCCTCTCATCATGCTTAGGTGAATTTATAGTATGTTTCTTCAAATATTTGTGGCCAAACATGTTGTATTCAAGCTTGGGATCTTGATTTCCTTCTTGGGGATAATACTAAATCAAAGCATCCCATGTGGATATCTTAATTTGGACTTCTACCCATTTTTGCATGATATTGTTGGTTAGCAAGGGTGTGATATTTGGTGTAAACCAAAATCAAATAAATTTACAAGTCTTTGAGTGCATCCATGTGCTTGTCTCTACCTTTGCCCCTTATTATTTACCTCATCAGTCCAAGGTTTGAGATTTCCTAATCAATCAAGTATCTTAGTAAACCCAATGCCTATTTTTATTATCAATAAGGTCATCATATTCATGATTTCCTTGTTAAATACCCTCAAGCTATTGCATTTGTGACTTCAATTTTGAAACCATTATCAACCCTTATGATGTATTATTTGGCTTCCTTAACCCCCTTTGTAGTTACCCTTAATCCCTTTACTCCTACAAAATTATCATGTGTTCCCTTGTATACGTTGACTCTACCTTGCCCCTCCTTTTTAGATTCCCTTGTTCCTCTCCTTTTTGGTCCTTCTTATACATCTAATATGGAGGAGGGATGATGTGCTCCCTAATCTTGTTGTGATCCATTGTTACCTCTTTCATCCTCTTTTCCTATTCCCCCCTCTATGTTACATGATCATCCCTCTTCACCTCTACTCTCACTCTTGTTCACCTTCTCCAACCAAAGCTTCCTTTTTCTTTCTTCCTTTTGTAAATAAATTTTCAAAGCTTCCAATGGTGGAAGATTTTTCTCTCCTTGATTCTTAATGAAGTGTTGCATTATGTCATGGAATGTTCAAGGAATTTCTTGACTATAAATTTCAAACCAAGACAACTTTGTTAGCTCATCACATTGATGTGGTTTTCCTTCAAGAAGTTAAGTTGTCTAGTATTTATCTTGATGTGGCATTACAATCAATTTGGCCTAATGCCCTTTTCGTACATACTTCACACTCTAAGTGTGGTGGTGGTTTAGTTATTGGCATAACTCCTTCTTTGGCTAAGTTTGTTGTTTCATCTAGTTTTAATCATACTCATTGTTGTTGTGGCTTCCCCTCCTTGTTCAAGGCCATGTAATTGCTCCTTGTTCTATCTATGCATCCAAATATGGTGCTCATCAAATTTCTTTATGGGATTGGATAAGAGTTTCTCTTCCTCTAGCTAATTGAGTCTTTAGTAGTGATTTTAATATGATTCAACACCCTTCTAATTGTAGTTAGTCATCTTCCTCTTGCTTATCCCAATTTTAATTTGATTCTTGGCTTCTTGAAATTTTATTGGTATTTTTATCCTATTCAATATCAAACTACCTCTCAAGCTCCACATTATTTTACTTGGAAAAAATATCACTAATTCCTTGCTCATAAGTTTAATCATCTTGATCGCCTTTATCTTCCACCTACACATTCTAATCATTTCCATTTATTTTTCACCCGGTATTTGTCTTCTCCCATGTCATCCTCTTTTCCTTTGAAACTAAATTTTCCACAATTATGTCATCAAGTCATTATGTGGCGGCTTTGGTTACTATTTGGAATTTGGAGGTTAGCTTATCACTCTTGGATGTATTGCTTAGTGGGACTAGGTTTTAGCTTGGTGTACTCACTTTTTTATGGATTTTGGTTGTTGGTGTGCTTGGCAACATTAATGTATTCAACATTATCTTCAAGGTCAAATTTTTATTGCCACATCCAATTGTTGGTTGTTATTGAGGATATGGTGTTAAAACAAGACGTGTCACAAATTGAACATTAGTTGCAATAGTCTAAGGTCTATTTTTGTTGGTGCACAAGTTTGTGCCCAAATTCATTGGATTAAAGATGGAGAGTATTGCTCCAAATTCTTCTTTTTGTTTTTACATCATAAATATAAGCATGAAACAATAACTTCAATGTTTACAACTCATGAGTTGATGTCTACAAATGATCAAATTTTGGAGGTGTTCTACTCTCATGTTATAAATAATTTTTTTTCTAATGATTTAGCTTATGACCCTCTTGAGCCTAAATTTAAAGATGTTGATTTGTGTGCACCTTGAAAAGTGGCACCCAATGTTAGTTTATTGTTGGACCATCACCTTTCAATTGGGGAACTTGAAACTGTAATTTTTTTTCTAATGATTTAGCTTATGACCCTCTTGAGCCTAAATTTAAAGATGTTGATTTGTGTGCACCTTGAAAAGTGGCACCCAATGTTAGTTTATTGTTGGACCATCACCTTTCAATTGGGGAACTTGAAACTGTAATTTTTAAAATGTTTGCTAGTAAGAACCTAGGTGTTGATGGTCTTCAATTAAGTATTTTCAAGCTCTTTGGCCTTATATTGATTGTGATTTTTTCTCTTTCTGCCTTGGAGCTTTGGGGTTGGACTTTCTTGGCCATCTTGTAATTAGAGGTTTATTAAACTTATTTCCAAAGGCATAAATGAGGATTCTATGGCTGGTTGGTAGCTATTAATCTTCTTAATATTGCTTATAAATTTATAGCCAAGGTCATTACTTTATAAATTTTTCATATCACTCAAGAGATAGTGCATCCTAAGCAAATGAGGCTCCTTATTGGTTAGTTTATTCTTGATAATTTGGTGTTTGCATCAAAATCAACAAACAACTCATGTTTCTCTTCTATTGAACCTTGATTTTGATTAGGCTTATGATTGCATTAGTTGACCTTTTGTTTGTAATATGCTTCATTATTTGGAAATGTGACTTATTGCTCATATGCAACTTCTTTTTGTTGATGTGTCAATAAAGGTGGTGGTCGACGACACTCTTTCCCTTCTATTTCCACTTCAACATTTCATTTGTCAAAGATGTCCTCTTACACCCTTCATGTTCTTATAGAAAATGTCTTCGATTATCTTCTTCACCATGCTTTCACTAATAATCTTCTTCATGGTATTTATGTTCATGAAGGGGGCCATGTTAGTAACTCTCATTTACATATGATAGTCTCTTCTTTCTGCACAATTCATTTGTTGAAATTTATATTGCTCTAGATGTTATTGATATTTATTGATTGGTGTTTGGTTTTAAACTCGCTACATCCAAAATATATATTTTTAAGACAACCTAATTTTCCTTTTCCATGGATTCCTCGAGAGTGATAATTTGTTATGAATAGTGTCATTACATGTTATCTAGGGATTCCTTTTGGGTTGGGAGTGTCCTTGTGTATTATGTGGAAACGATTTTATTAGAAGCTCAAAGCTAATCTTTTGTTTTGGTCTAATCATTTCCTTTCTCTTACTGATTGGCTACAAATTGTGAATAGTGCTCTCACTCCTAGTCATGTCTATATCTCTTTTTATTAAGTTCCTTTTGAAGCTTGCTATAGGCAACTTACTTAGCTAGTTTACATTTTTTTGTGGGCCAAATGGAATTGCAATCATGGTGCTCTAATAAGATATTGGCTTCATTATATTCAGCCCAAGGATAAGGGTGGTTTAGGTCTTATTGATCCATTTACACAATGAGTGTGTCTTGTTGCTAAGTGGATTAATTGTGCCTTTCAAGGTGGTACTCCATGGTAATTATTGGTACACCATTGTATCTCTATGTTATTGGAATATGGCTCTTGGTCAATGACTTGTTGACATGATAAGTTGTTGCTTGCTCATTTTTTCCAAACCTAGAGTTTCATTGCAATTCACATTCTCTTTGGAAGGCATGGAAGCAAGCATTACCACTTCTTATTAGGCATATGCAATTTCTTCAAAATAGGTTTAGTTTTTCAACTTTGTCTATTGATGGAACCCTCTTGTTTAGTCTCATTACCTACCTTTGGCTCTTAACCCTAATTTCAAAGCTGCCCACTTTGCATGAAATGAAATTCATACTTTCTTTGATCTATGGAACTTTCAATCCTTTTCTTTAAAAACAATGCAACAACTTCGTTTAAATTTCATCACCTTCCAACCAATATTCTACTACTTAAGGAGCTTTTTACATTGTTGTACCCTACTTTGTTGGATTTGATTACCATGCCTTATATTTGTAATTTTATCAAGGATTGGTGTTGGCCTTCAATGTCCCAATTTTCTCTTTCTCCCTTCAAATCTACCACTTGTTGCTGCCCACTTTACCTATCGTTACACATCTTAATGTAAAGTGGAATTGTATTTTTCTTGTATCTACTTGGTATACTCTTACTGCTTGTTTGTGGTGTTCTACTACTATTAATGTTACACCCCATTATGTTTTTACCTATTTTCTATTACGTTGATAAGTTAAAATGCTTTAATACATGATTATGTTTTGTATATTTTGATGGAAAATATAATGAATGAATGTGCATTTCAATATGATACTTTAAATGTTTTGAAGATGAAAATATATGATGCATATGAATGTAATGTTATTGGCTAACTACTGTTGTGATGCACTAAGTTGGATGTAGGAAAGAATCGAGCCTCCAAAAGAGGGGGAGTATCACTCAGGAGAAGAGCTTGGTTTGGTAACCCTTAATGTGCCTATTTGAGCTATCACACACTCACATCCTAGTTTGGTCAAGTTGAGTCAAGTTAGTTTAGGAATTGGTAAGTAAACCTTCGGTCATAGTTTGGGTATCATTTGCAATAGTTTTGGTTTTAGTCTTTGATTTCTTGATTTGGATTACATGACTAAATCTTTGTGTTAAGTATAAATTCTTCATGTATTTATATTTATATATTAATTGATTAGTATATACATAGCACGTATATATGTATATATGTATGTGATTGTGATAACTCATACATGTGAGTATATATGTGCATATGTATACATAGGTAGACATACTTACATATATTCATGTATGAATATATCATATGCATGAGAATATCGATTGGACATATTATATATATTTATGGGTGATCCCACAAAGTTGGTTTACAATTTTTGGGAGATTCCAATTTTTGCTGAAATCACATATTTTTAGAAAATATAATGATTTAAGCCTTTAAAAGTTTCATTTAAAGCATTTCAATTGAAGAGGGTTTGATCAAACTACCTTAGATCAAACCCCCTTGGAAAGAACCCCACTAGTTTTAAACCATAACTATAATGGAGTCTCCTTTATACCTATCAAAACGCTGCTACAAAATAACTTTTGATTTACCTTTTGGGGGATCAAATGAATTCATTTAAAATTTATTTTTTGTAAGTATGTAGTCCTTATTATAAGCTTTCCAAAAAGTATAATTTTAAATAAATTTAATTTTATTATTATATTTATTTTTTATTTCTTGTGAATGTAGGTTTTTCACCGAAAATCAAACTCTTTGTTCTGCACATGTGGAAAAATAGAAGATTGTCAATTTTTTTTTGAAAAATATGAGTGCACTAGATAGTGAAGTCCTTGATCCAACAAAAAAAAATTGAATTTTGATACATACAAAAAAAGTTACATGTTATATGGTTGCGCTATGTCTGAATTATAATTGGTTTGACTTTGAAACTTGATTAAAGAAAAAATATTCAATAAAAAACTATCTAACCAAGTGGAAGCACTAGATATCGGAGTTACAAATCCAAATTTGAAAGAATTAGAATTTTATCCTTCATGGAAAAAAATTTATGCGTTATATGGTAAGCGTCACTTTTAAAAATGTTTTCTGAAAAAAACTAGTTTTCGAGGGAGATGGAAAAAGAAGTGCAATCTGATTCCAAAAATTTTGAAAAAAATATATTTAGAATCTACAGAAAAAATTTCACGAAACTCTAGTTTGCATCATCTTCAAATTTCTCATGGTTTAGTTGCTATAGGTGCTCGAAAGTGAAGATTTAGTTAGAAAAAGTTATTTTAGTTTCCAATTTAGCCAAAAATTGTAAACCACTATTGTGGGATCATATGTATATATGTATGTATGTATGTATGTATGTATATCGATTGATGAATATGTAAATATATGTGTTTATTATGGATACTAAGATAATGATATATATATATATATATATATATATATATCAAACAATGATTTTAATATATATATATATATATGTTATATATTAACACGATAGCATTATAACATAAATATAAATTAATCTATATAATGTTTATATACATTCGAAATGTTATAAAGTAAATTTAAGTGCATATATAATGCGGTCCATATAAAGGGAGAATGGTTGTATAAAGCCAAGTGACGTTTAAATCATATGTTGCACATATGTTGTGCATATGTGAAGATGTTTTAAAGCGCTTAAATCTGCACTATGCAAAGTGAGGAAATTCATTAAAGTTGTTGATTATATATTAAAACCAACACACAACATAAAGGCATGTAACATGCGACGCCATAGTAGGATGGTATAAAGCAAATAGATGTCAATAAGCCACACACAACTAAATATGAGCATAAAGACTCGGTCAAGCCACAAGCTGGTTGAAGCTAAAGAAGGAAGTCGACTTGCTATGCAAATAAGAAACCTGTAGGTAACCATTTTTGTGTTTGACTCAGTAAAAGAGTCGTTGTTGTCAGTTAAAAAGGGAAACTCATCCATATTAGAGAAGTTGGAAATGAAGGGATTGTATATGTGTTTGCATATTAATTGTTTGAGCAACCACATTTCATTTCTTTAGGCTTAGTCGATGCATTTAGAAAAGTTAGTTTTTGTTGTTAAGTAGTGGTAGTTGGAAGAGAAAAGTTGGCAGATTGGAGGGCTTGTTTGTGGCAATGAGTTTCTCATATTTTAGTATAAATAGAGGCAACTTCTTTACCTTATTTGTATTCATTCGTATTTATGTCATTCGTTCTTTGAAGTTCTTTGCTATAGTTTTTTGTGCAAATAAGTTGTTGGGTGCATTAGTGAGGAAAGAGAGGTTGCTTTGAGAATTTGTATTTTGTTGAGAGTTTGTGAGAGGCTAGAATTGGAGATAGGTTGAACATAGAAGGGGCAATAAGCATGACTGTGGGAATTGAGCTTGGGAAGCAATATATTCATTGGAAGCTATAATTTCCGGTATGTTGATTTTGCTACTCTATTATTTTATGTTGAAATCACATTTGTTTATGAATGCAAGTGTTTGAGAAAAGATGAATTATATGTTATGTTGGAATGGTGTGGTTATGTTTGTTAAACCAGATAATCTTAGCGAATTAGTATAAATACCTAGGTTGTCATAAACCATATGTATGCTTACATAGACTATGAAATGTGAGAAATGATATTATCTTGAATTACTTTGTTGAAGATGGGTGGTTAACTTGGTTGTTCTTGGGGTTAGGATAATCCATGGATGGGAGTAACCTAGTTGGTCACTTAGTTATGTGAACATGTGTGGTTAACTTGGTTGTTCCTGGGGTTAGGATAATCCATGGATGGGAGTAACCTAGTCGGTCACTTAGTTATGTCCACATTTTTGGTTAAATATGTGTTATGATTGAAAAGAGTATGAATGGTCAAATACCAAATCGAGCTTAGGGGTGGGTGCACATACGACTTTGCTTTCGAACGAATGATTATATCAAACTTTGTCCAAAGTAGTGTAAGTAGCCACTGTTTACACTTGTTGGTTCACTATGAGCCAGGTTTGCATAACTAGGCCGGGAAAGTCATGCATGTAGTCAATGTATGGTAGCTCTAGTTATGCAGGACACAACACCATACTCAAGAAGGCTAGTATTATGAGATTACTAGACCAATCTCTTCGTCAAAGGGTAGGACCATCTTACTAGTTAAGTAGATGTGTGGGGGATCGTAGTAAGTTTGTGGTTGGCGGAAAAGCGCTTGAGTGATGCTCTTCCTCATATAGTTCATGGCCAAAATTTGAGGATGTATGCCAACAAGGACATCTGAAAGATTTGTATCTATGTTTCATGAAGCTCTTGGAAGCTATGTATGTATTCATGTATCTCTATCTTATTGAAAAACTATAATTGGAAAATGTTATCATTACATGGGATTATGTAATATGAAATCGTTACTTGGGATTTTGTAATGTTTCTTTGTAAATGCAATGGGAGTTTGAAATGGGATTATTTCAAATGTGCGTCTTGTTATTGAAATAATAAAGAAAAATTGTATTGCTATAAATTGCAAGTGTAAACTATTCACATGTAGGTTAAAATGTAGTTAAATCAAAGGGTAAAATATTGGGCTTGTTACAATTAAGTAGACTCAGCTTGCATGGCTCTTAGTGCTTGTTTGTTTGCATTTCCTTTCAACCATTCCTTTGCCTTTTCTCTTTTGCTCTCTTCATGAAACTGTTGAGCATATATTTTTATTAAATCGACATGTGTGTGTCATGGTTTGCTCTTCCCTCTACTCTTCCTACCGTTTTCCTTCACAAATTGACTTGGACATCTTAACTTTTGGGACTCTTTCTTGTAATGTTGTTTCAAAGTCTTTCCATCAATTCATTGTTCAGTTTCTCTGGCATCTTTGTTGCCTTGCCATATTTCCACATACTACTTATCTCTTTGAGGTGGAATTTTGTATGCTTGTTCACTTGTTTGTCTAGCAGATGCAATAGTCACCTAGTATCATTAAAGAGATGTAATGTCCCTTGTCCTGCTTGGCCCTAGAATTCGCTTGTTTTCCCTAGAATTCACTTGTTGATTAGGTTTAGGGTTTTTTCTTTTCAAAAGAATGTTTTCTCTAATGAAGTGACCTTGGCTTGAAGTTTGCATTAACCAATTAACAACATTTTCACATACACATATATCTGATAGCAATAATATCTAGGTTTCCAAAATATAAACACAATCATATATGCAATTAAGAAGACATATGAGGAGTGGCATGGATGGATCTGCCCTAAAGTCCTTTGCCAAGCCCAAGAGATTATGTACCACAATCTTCCCTTCTCGACAACTTAGTAACTGCATTCTCCACCCATGTCATCACCTTAGAAGACACTTAACTTATTGGGGACAATCGGGGGAGTGCTAAGCAGTCTAGGCATACCACCCCTCCATGGCTGCAACGGATCTTAGGTGGGACCCCCACCCCTCCATGGCCCAACCCATGCCTTGGGACTAGACAAAACCTTAAGTGGATTTGCCACCCCTCCATGGCCCATCCCTGCTTTGGGTCCTAGGGGCAGACTTGAGTGGGGTTTTTAGGCACCACTTCCCTCACACCCTACCTCCCAATAAGTAGCAAACACTCATGAAGACAATATTTTAGCAATCAAATACATTTGCATTTATTATTGATTCATTAAGTCAATATCAACATCATTATCATCATGATAATACTAAAGAAAGTATTACACCAATAATAAGATTAGCAATATATGTTTCTTATATTCAAAATATGCTAAATATTATTGCTAAGTGAGGACATCACCTAAGTTGTTGTATCTCTCCACGTTTTCTGATTCTTTACTCACCTCTTTCAACCTTATACTGGATTGATCATAGGATGAGGACAATTCATAAATATACATAATCTACTTATGTTTATATTAAAGAGTCATCATTACTTACAAGACTTAATAATTGTTGCAAGCATGATCATATATAATATATCTATATATCCTAAATAAACATATACATATTATTCCTAGTTGATTCACATTTACAATGATTACTTTGACATACATATATATATTCCACATGTATATATATCTATATTTATAATAATATTAAACTTACTATAACCATCCCTATATTAAATAAACTATTAAATAAACTATGATCATTATTATATTGAATAAAACATGGATCAGAATTTACATACATACATACAGCTGCTAACTGTTTTATTCCTTTCCTCTTTATTCACATCCCATTCCATACCATTCCCCCCATTGCTTGAAAGCCTCGCCCCTTTAAATATCCCCAATTAGATAAGGGGTATGTCTTTTGGTGGCAATCACACCACTTCAAAGCAGTACACCTCTTTGTATATGCTAATACCTTCTCACTTAACCGCTGCCCTTTCATAACCAATGTTGATTAGTTTGTTGTATTTATTTGTTTGTTTTGTTTATTTTATTTTATTCTTTATTTGTTTATTTTCTTTTCTTTTATATTTTATATTTAGCCTATGAATTGGGCTTGGGTTATTTTATGATTATAATATTTATGGTAGTCATTTATTATTATTATTTAGTGAAGCATAGTTACTTATTATTTTGATATTTTCAATTAATGATATTAATTGTTACTATTTACTATGATAGTATGATGTTATTTGTTATTATTATTTACTATGATATCAATTGTTATTATTTACTAAGGCATAGATAATATCAATTTCTTGTGACTTTCTATTATTATGATATTTTAATTTAATGATATTAATTGCTCTATTTAATAGATAATTGTATTATTATCTACGTCAATTATACTTATTCAGTTTTGTGTTTTAATATTTCATATTTGGTGTTACAATTTGGGGGACATGACAGTCCAGCCTGCCCAAGATTGCTTGTCCCCAAGCAATCACTCTAAACCAATTTTGAGTTGAGAATGATCCTAGGGTTTGTGGGTTATGGGTCCATAATTTAACTTAGCTTTATGCTTAGGTAATCAATTTTGTTAAACTTGCTTCGTATCAAATTTATTCAAGGTACCTAACATTGAAATCCCTTCACATATCAACCTGATTTGCAAAATTTACTAAGGTTCTATTCTTAATTGGTCTCTCCAATCCCTTTCGTATCCCAAGTTTAAGGGAATCCCTCCTTTCCACTTTGTCATCATTGTATTTGGATACTAATAATAATTCAGTTTTAGATAGGTTAGTGCCTCCCAGCCCTCCAAAATCTTATGATTCAGTTTTCTTCAATTCAATCTCAGTTGCAGGCTTTGGAGTCTAAGCAGGTGTTTACATGAGGCAGCGTTTTGGTCCCTTGTTACCTTGTGTTAGTAATAGAGATCTGTGTGTTTGCAGCATTTGTATCATTGCTGCTTTGCTATATTTATGTACTGCTGTTGGTCTAAGCACCTTTTTGTTATCCTGCTGCTCATATATATTCTTTCAGCTGATACTATTGTTGCTGGTTTATTTTTACTACTATTGCTGTAAGTTTCTGCAGTCTTTGTATTGGATGCTTCTCTAATCTGTGCTTTCACAGCTATTACTGTTGCTGGATATATGTTCTTGTAAGCACGAGGCAACCTATATTTGTGCTTCGTTCTATAATCTAATACATCACTTTTATCCCAAAAAAATTTAAAAAAAGTGTGGCAAATGAAGGAATACAAGAATATCTTTAATGTCAGCTCAATGTGTATTAGAAGGCATAGAGAACCCTAGTCCTCCATTTAGCGTTAGCACAGTAATATAAAAACAATATATAACTTTGCAACCTACCAATTATCAAGAACATAGGAGGTTCATCATAGAGATTGTGAACGTATCTTGATCTCTATTCTGTTTTTTTTTATGTATACTCAACCTTTTGTATCTCGATTTACTTGGCATACTCAATCTTTTTGTAAATAAGTAGTGGACAATATATTTTGTGTGTGCAATGATTATCCACAATGTAGTGTTTATCTTTTGCAATAAATAGGTGTATTTTAATCTATGTTCCTTTTTTTGGATCGTACTAAGCCTTCTAGATCTCAACGTCCCCAGAAGACAAGACACATCTCTACCATTTGTATCTTTTCAATCTATCTTATTCATATGCTTATTAACTACCCACAAGCTTTTGTGTTTAATGCTTTGGCCCATTGCCAAATTTTGTTGCACCTCAATGTTAAAATAGTTAGTTTGCAGAAGGAGTTGAGTTTGATCGGTGAGGATGATGGTGTCACACCATCTAGCAAGGTTCAAATTCTGGAGGTGGGGCAAGGCCAGGTACAATACCTGGGTTTCTTTGACGGCATAGATCCCTTGGTCATGATAGCTTAGCCAAAGAAAATTCTGGTATAGATGTAGAGTCAACATGTTGTAAATTTCCGAGGCCCGGTATTGGCATAGTGTGGCGTTGTTCTTGCCACCAACCCATTGGGGTGTTATTGTTGACTATTATGTTGGAGATGAGATGCCCTATTTGTGACCTCACTGGTTCAAGCTCCGGGCCAAAAGCATTTACCCCTTTAGAAAAAAACATGTTGTAAACAGCTTAAGGGCAGAAATGCCAATATCTATGTACCCTAGTTCAATCCAATATATATATATATATATATATATATCTTTGATAAAAGAATAATGTGAAACTGTTCAGTGTTTTTCCAGATGAAGATGAACATAAATCAGAATCTCCATGAAATGTTGTCATTAGACACTTTGAGAAAACTTCCAAGCGCTCTTTAAATTTGAAGAATCTTATTCCACAATAGGTAGATCATGTTGCATACCTACACCACCTTGCGGAAAAATATTTTTTAGATCTACAAAATCCTAATAATAAGCTCTTTCTTGTCAAAAATATTCTAAGATGCAACCCTGTCACAATAAGCACCAGAAGCATAACCTAGATCAAGAGGATGCTTCACCACTTTATACATGTCTCAAAAGTATGTGTGAATTTCTTGTGCATGTACTTACTTGCGACCAATTTGAAGTTTCCTTTGCCTATTATTGGCAGAATATGAAGACAACAATATGCACTTCATCAACTGCCTTTTCCTCCCAAAAGCTGAACCATTGATGAAGTGCATTTTAGTAGCTGCATAAACTACAGTTTATTAACATCCCCAGGAAGTACTCAATTTTCTTAGTTTTATAACATCCTCACAAAGTACTCAAATTCTCCAGTATGATGGCATTCCCAAAAGAACAAATAATTTCTTATTTGTTAGGACTAATTCTTAAGATGCTAACTAATTTTTCTGATTTTTATTTGAAAATCAGAATTTGTATTTTTAGAAGTTAGTTTACATCATTGGCTCACACTAAAAATGAACACTTGTGCTAAATGTAAATAAATAAATAATTGAGTGACAATGGTGTTCAACCCATTCCGTATTGCAATCAGGTTGAGTGCAATAGTGAAAAAAAGTCCACATCAAGAGTTACTGACATAAAATTGTTTGACATGTTTTAAGTTTTAACAAAACAAGAAACAACAGTCCATATCTTCTTTAACATACACCATCGGTTGAGAAAATAGCCAGATGCATAAAAATATTTATGATCTGATGAATTTATTTCTTCCATGAAATGTAACTGTACCATGTATGTTGAGAAATTAGCAAGACATGAAATCCTTTATTATATAACGAATTTACTTATTCTGTGTTATTGACTAGACCATGTAGTGTGCATAGCCAATTGTGACTGTACCATGTATGTTGAGAAATTAGCAAGACATATGAAATCCTTTATTATATGACAAATTTACTTATTCTATGTTATTGACTGGACCATGTAGTATGCATTAGCCAATTGTGACTGTACCATGTATGTTGAGAAATTAGCAAGACGTATGAAATCCTTTATTAAATGACGAATTTACTTATTCTGTGTTATTGACTGGACCATGTAGTGTGCATAGCCAATTGTGACTGTACCATGTATGTTGAGAAATTAGCAAACGTATGAAATCCTTTATTATATGACAAATTTACTTATTCTGTGTTATTGACTGGACCATGTAGTGTGCATAGCCAATTAATTAACCTCAATTCCAATGTTTACCAAAAAGTTCCACTTTGATAAAAAATTCCTACAAACAATTAGATTGCACTCAAACCTAACCAAATATCCAAAAAAATATGCTGAGCCAAATATCCACTGCCTGTTGACCTTATAATTATAAATTGTAAGTAACATAAAGGTGTGACCATTTAACTACAGCATCTGAAATCCAACCCAGCTCCTGCAACAATGAATCTTACAGTTCATATTCAACATTGAGTTTCAACAACCCTGTGCTTGAAGTTCCACCAATCTTTGGATAAAATAGTTGCCAACACTTGCACAAACAATGTGTTCAAGTCATTATTCCACTTGATAGCATGGTAATTTTTCAATGACACTTGTCATTTTTCAATCATCTTTGTCCTCGCCTTCAGAATCTAAACAAGCAATAGTACAAAGGCTCAAAAAGTTAAGAACCATGATCTATGGAATTAGATGAACACGAGTCAAAATATCATAACTATACCTGATCTGACATCATCTCCAAGCTTGCCTCTTGCCTTGATCTGCCTAACAAGCATACGGTAAATCAAAACCCACCAATATATATGTAGGACAAGCAAACAATAGAGCAGACTGTTGAAAACATAGTAGTAAATGGGTCCTTCTGTCTTGTGCTTGTCTCTGTCCAATGATTGGAGCACTTCATAACTGTAAAAACATCAACAAACAATAAAATTGAAATTCATTGTAGATACACCTTGGAAACAATGAAAAAATAAATTTCACTTATCATGAATCTCTCATAGATTAACCCTAATGTATTGCTAGACAATGTCAACAATGGGTACATCCGTATCACAAAAGATTCAGATATACGTTAAAATATTCAAGGAGAGCTGAAGTCTGAGGCAAATGCAAACAGACACAATTATTAAATTTAACACAATTCCAAGGCATAGACCTAATGAATAAAAATAGGAGGATCTATCATTCATTTAACTTGAAGTTTCAATGAACTCATCAAAACTATCTTAATAGCAAGTTGCAAAGACATGCCACCCACAAAAATGTAAAATAGCCCAGAGATTTCAGTTTTTAAGGCAAATTACCAGGCATCGATTAAGTTGTGTGGGCTATCACACAAATCAACACAAAAAACATGCTTGACATATAAAGAGCTAATGAAGTACATACAGATCTGAGTTATATCTTTGATCACACTTGAAACCTATGTTACCTGGTATGTTGTAGCAGGCCTGAACAAGTCTGGCTCCAGGTCTGACCAGGGGTACGCCTCAGGCATGCCTAGAGCATGTCCAGGACTCCAAGGGAACTCAGGTATGTCTCGGGTACATTTGAGATGTGCACAGGGCAACCAAGGCGCACCCTAGTTGTAACTGTCCCCCAAAATACAGATTTCACTTATAAAAAGTGTTCTAAAAAATACATTTTTAAATAGAAAGAAAAAAAACTTAAAACTTGAAAATAAAACCTAAAAAGGTGACATACAAACACAAAACACAAACAATCCTATTTATCATTCCAAAATTTGTCATTTGTGGGTTTCTAGTTCTTTTGAGTGTCGAAGGATCACAAAGGCATATTTGATGGGTAATATCTGGATCAAATAGCTTGTATCAAATAGATTCATCATTAAAGGCAAGTTTTTTGTAAGTTTTTAAAATTTAATTTTCAAGCCACTTGAATTTTTTTTAAACATTTCATTGTTATTTTTGAAATTGTTGTTATTCATTTTTAACGTCCTGTAGGGTTACATTGTTGTTTTTTCAATTGTTATTTTTTATATTTTCTAGGGTTACATTGTTTTCCAATTTTCCTAATATTTGTTTATTTTAAAACATGTAGGTAAGGATATAGCTTAGAGTGGCTACCGAGCAGCCACTTTGGTGACATGTCATGACAATTGAGCATTTGGGGGGTTATCCATAATGTTGTAGTCAATGTCATAATGAGTATAAGATATCATATAGTCAAGTGAAAGCTCACCTGTGTGCAATGGTCAACCAAGGAATAAAAAATTGTCTTCGACTAAATATGGGTTGCCAAACGAGCAAGCTCTCTTTTATATCAAAAAGCAAGATGAAGCAAATATTACAACTGAGAGAGCAAGACATCTTTTGGCCAAGAAAGGATGTGCAAGCCACCTGCAAGGCCATGTTCCACTTCTCCAATATTGGCTGCCACAAATCCCTTCATTACAACACCATCTTCCCAAGAAGATGATAGCCCCTTTCTTTTAGAAGGGGGTTTTAGAATGAGGTGAAGGATATTGTAGATGAACACATTGTGCACTCCATTTACACCAATGTGTTCCCTTTCAACCTTGTGAGATCACCATATTGGTGGGAAATGGTGATGGCAATTATCACACATGCCGCTTATAGAAGTTGTGTATGAAAAGGTGTGCACTACCTTATCCGCAAAGGAAAAGATAAAAGACATCACTACAACCAATCAAACATTGATGGGCCAAAACAGGAGCATCCATTGTTTCTAATGATGTAAAAATTGCAAAAACATGGCCTTAATTTATGTCATTGTAGTGTGCTCTAAAGGGGAATTTTTTTTAAGGCAGTTGATTGTGAAAAGGGGCAAGTGAAGGATAGAACTTCATTGCCAATATCCTCATAAAGTCAATTGAGATGGTAGAGTTTCAACACATTATCTATGTCTTAATAGAAAATGCTAAAAATTGTAGGGCAGTAGGTTTATTGGTGGAGGCAAGCTATAGGCACATATTTTCGACACCATGTGCCGTCCACTCACTCAACTTGGTGATGCAAAAGCTTCGCACGTAAATCAAGTGGATCAAATAAATCATACACCAAGTCTAGGGAGATTTGGATGTTTGTGACAAATCATGTCACAAGCCATCTTTAGGTCCTCCAAGTTAGAGTTATTGAAGGTAAGTTTATGAAATTTCAATATTTTATTTTTTGATTTAATTTAAGTTTGCTACAAAAAATTAATTACATCATCTACTTTTTTAATTTGTTTTAAATTTCTTATACTGTATTAGGTTGTTGAAACTCAATTGGCATCACAAAATCATCTGGAAACGACTTGTGAAGGTTTGAGAGGCATTCAGCACCATAGTCATCACAACTTTTGTAGTGTATGGGGGAGTCAAATAAAGAAACAGCCCAAAAGGTCAAGGCGTTGGTCCTATTAGGTTTTTGTGATCCAAAGTGTTTTAGGGTATTGTTGGGGCATGATTCTCTTTAGTGAGACACCCCCATAGTGTTTAGGTCCTTCATTTATGTCATGTTTGGGGTAGCTTATTATAATCTTGTGTAAGGATTTTGTTAATTAATAGTTATGATTGAGTGTTGTTTTCCTATAAGGTAGTTTTGAAGTCACAACTCATGAAGGCATCCATATATTGCCTTCACTTTTCTTTGTATAAACCATTTAGGAGAAATCAATATTGTGTGTTCTCATCTTCATGGTTTAAAAGTTATTTTTACATGTGCATCGTGATTTGAATACCAACAAGTGGTATCGGAGCCAAACCACAATATGGAAGGAGGCTGAGATGTGTATGAGATGTGCTAGCAATAGTGAAGATTTGTTGTAGTGCCAGATATGAAGGCAAATTGAGAAGCAGTGCTTAGAAATTTGTTTTTTCAGGCCACAATGGCAGGCAGCACCAACACCGATGTAGCAGATTTCTTTGTATCATTTCATTTACCAGGTTGAGAGTGGCTTTTGTTGACTTTTTATTAATATTTGTTCATTTCTGAATATATAGGCATGTGTATTTGATTTCTTCTTGTGCAGATTTGTTCAAATGTGAAGTTCTCTTTGTGTTTTGCAAACCTGAAATAATATACAACCAGCAACTTGTGCCCCACATGTGCAGCAGTATTGATGGCAGCCAGAGGTTAGAAAACTTGCCGTTTGGTCTTTAGGTTTGAAAATACAATTTAATAAATTTTCACCATCTTCTTCCTGACTTTAACTTTGGTAAACAAGGTTCAAAATGACTGCTGTAATAGCTTCACGCTGAGCACAGATATTTTTCATGAAAAAGCAGTCAAATTTATCAGCAAAACAAAATATATTTCCTAAAACCTCGAAGAGGCAGCTTTCGAAAAAAATTTGCCACAATTTACTACACTAGCAAAAGGTAGTCAAAGGCCATGCAAATCCATTGCTTTATAAGGTTTGTTTTTAATATGAATCTTTCGCTAAGTTGTGAAGCAGCAAACATTCCAGTAAAATGTTTGACTAATGGGATGAAAGGCCTTTCCAAAGAATTTTTTGGCAGCATATGTTTAAAGAATCATTTAAATATTGTATTTGACAAGACATGTATGTACATGCATGGCAGAGTTGGTAAGAGAGGTTTTTGGAGGAATCTGGTTGTACCACATCAAAGGTTCAAAACTCCTATCTATGTAACTTTGCATCATGATTTTATAAGTTTCTATTCTTAGAAAAATTGTTTGTTTATTTATCATTTTTTTGTTGGAACACGATGACATGACCACTCGTTTTATAACTTTTGGCACCTTCTGGATATATTGTTGGTGTTAGTTCCAGTTTTAGAGCCACCTTATTCAATTATTGGAAAAACCCATTTTTGTAATGAGTGCATTCTTAGTGGCATCTAACACCCCCGATTTTTAAAATTTGTCATGGCCACACTAGACATGCATGCTTGTGCTCTCAAGGCTACCTAAAGATATTCATGTTGAATTTGATCAATAGAGTGTAAGGGGGTAAAAGGGGAGGTTGGAGGACCCACCAAGAGGATGGAAGACCATTAGCATTTTGAGTTAAGATTGGGTAAAATGCTTGAGTAGCATTTTTGGTAGGAAGAATATGTTGATTCTACTTTCCAGTTGGCATTTGCTGAAATTTTGTGTTTTTAGTATGGTTGTTGCAATTTGGTGTTTCATTTAAGTGTGATGTTTAGTTTTGATTTCTAGTTTTTTTTTGAAGGGGGTAAAAATTTATTAATTAATTAGAAAGAAACAATACAAGGCGGAAGAAATCATAAAACCCACCACTAGGCCACAATTAGGAAAGAAAGCAATATACCAGTCAAAGCCTTCCAAAAACCTCCAAATACCCTCTCATGTCTTCCATAACTAAATCTTCTAACAATTGAGATAAATCAGGAGATAAGTTTCCCCAATCCTCAACACTCCACATCCCCATCTACTCAAAGGCCCATTTTGCCAAGCAATCTGCCACCTTATTCCACTCCTGAGGAATATGGCAAAAGGTGATAGAGTCTAGTAACTCACTAAGATTAAAGATTTTCTTGACCACCAAGGCCAGTTGCCAATTTGCACCATCACACTACCACTTCAACATATCAATCACTAGTTGTGAATCCAATTCACAGATGATCCTTCTCCATCCAAGGGCACATCCCCTTTTCAAAGCATAGAGCAAAGACAAAGCTTTTGTAATGTTGTTAGTTTGGTGGCCTTTATACAAAGAAAAGAAGAACAAAACCACCCCCAAGCTGTCCCTTCCCATACCACCAATCCCAACATGTCCAAGATTTCCTCTAGAGGAACCATCAGTATTGATTTTCAACACCCCAAGAGGAGGGGATGACCAACATCCATCTCTCTGAATTTTCCTTTTGGCCAACCGCCCCAGGCTAGGTCAAGAAAAGTTCCTATCACAACCAACCAAACCCAAAGTATGAACAATACCTGTATCACTTGGATCCACAAGAACGGATAAATCACACTTTTCCGCTAAAGTCTCCTAAAGAACACAGGTAATTTTCAGCCAAAGTTGTTGAGTTTGCAATTTCTTATCCTGGAAAATCTTGCGATTTCTTTCCAACCAAATTTGCCAAATGATCAAGATGAGCCCAATATTCCAAGCAATTTGGAGAAGAGAAGTCTTAACTGGAGGATTCCCCAACCCACCCCAGAATTCAGCCAAAGAAGAGGCATGCCTACAAGCTTGATTCCAAGTCCTCCACCAACAATGCCAAATCTCTCTAGAGAAAGGGCACTGAAAAAATAAATGCGAGGAACACTCCTCACTATTGTTGCACATAACACATATAGAAGGACCCTGAAATCCTCTCTTTTGTAGATTCTCCCAAGTGAGGCACTTATTCTGTATAACCAACCAAGAGAAAAAATTGCATTTAGGCCAAGAGAGCTCATTCCAAACTCGTATCCACCAAGGAACGTTAGCTCTTCCATAAGTCCGCTTGTCCAATTCTTGATAACCTAAGGCAACCAAAAATTTCCCTTTTGAATCTGGGCCCTGGGCAAGAACATCTCTCTCCACTAAAGAGTTACAAACTCTGCTAGCCAAAATATTTGCCAGCTTACAATGATTCTCCATCGAACCACCAAGCGGCCATTCATGTGGATCCTTCCATCTGAACACTTTCACTTGATCAAGATCTTGGGAAGATTTAAAGTCTGCCACTCTACACCAACCAACTTCAAGAAAAATGTTACAGAAAGTTTGCAGATGAAGGTACATTGACATGATAGGGGGGTGCCCATCCCATGAGTCAGACCAAAACAGAGCCTCCGAGCCTTTGTTACAAATCTAGAATAATCCTTGCTTAATTAGCTTGGCTCCCCTTTTAAGAGTGCTCTAGATCATCAAACCTTTACCTAGAAGGCTAAATCTAGGCACATCTAAACTTTCCACCCCTCCCAAGTACTTTGAAGTGAGGATCCTAGCCCAAATCTGATCTTGATTATTACACCACCTCCAATAAAGCTTAGCTGCCAAAACTTGTCCACTAAGAGTTGCCTGTTGAAGATTGAGCCCACCTTCTTGCTTTGGCCTACAAATAGAATCCCACTTAACCAAACTCCACTTCTTCGAAAGAAAATTACTAGCCCATAAGAATTGTCGAGAGAGAATCTCAAATTCTTTAATGAAGTTGGAAGGAGCCGAAAGCACAAAGCATCCATATATAGGAAGAGCCTAAACCATTGACTTCAGAAGAGTCACTCTCCTTGCAGTAGAAAGCCACCTACAAGTCCAATGGTTAACTTTCTTACGAAACTTATCAATAACATCCTGCCAAACCCCCCTAGAAAGAGAGCCCACAACCAGGGGAATACCAAGATAGACAAAGGGAAGCAAACCAATTTGGAATTTGAGAATTCAAGCTATCCTATTTTGAATAAGCTTCGAAGTATTAAAGAAGAAAATGGAGGACTTATCGTCATTGATTCCTTGCCCCAAGGCCACCAAATGAATATCCAAAGTCTTTCTTAAGTTAACTGCCTCCTCAACTCTAGCCAAGCCCATCAAAGCAGTGTCATCAACAAACTATAAAGAGACTGAGGAGGCAGACTATTGCCAAACTCCATCCTTGAATCAAACCTTGCCTCACACGAGATTTAATAAGTCTCCCTAAACCTTCAACCATTGAAATAAATAAGTAGGGGGAAAGGGGATCAACTTGCCGAAGACCCCTCCCTAAAATCTCCAAACAGTTTTGTGGGCTCATTATTGATAAGAACTGAGAAGGAAGAGGACGTGACACAGCTCATGACCCATTCAATCCAGACACTACCAAATCCAAAAGCACTTAGAATCTTAGAAATGAAGACCCGTTTGACATGGTTGTATGCTTTGGCCATGTCTAACTTGAACATTGCCTTCTCTTTAGAGGTCGCCATGGAATGAATAGCTTCAAAAGCAACCACAATCCCATCTAAAATTTTCCTTCCTCCAACAAAGCCACCTTACTCTTCTAAAATTAAGCTGCTCAACCACGGTTTAAGATGTTCTGCTATCAACTTGGTGATAATTTTGTATACCACATTGCACAAGGCTATTGGTCTGAAAAGGTCCAAGGAATTAGCTCCTCATTTTAGGATAAGAGCAAGTAGCGTTCATGGCCCTCAGCATTTGCTTGTTTCTTTGAGATTCTTGCACTACCTCAAGAAGATCAAGCATGATAATTTCCCAAAAATCTTGATAGGATTCTATAGGAAACCCATCCGGACCCAGGGTTTTCCCCTTCTTCATTGGAACACAATCACCTCTAGTTCATCCATAGAGATAGGTCTAATCAAAGAATCATTCATCTTGTTAGAGACCAAAGAAGGAATACACTCCAGAATGAGGGATTCTTCATCACTGGCAGGAGGAGAGTCCTCAGTAAATAGGGAAGAATAGAACTGAACAGTCTCTTTTGTAATTGCATTGAACGATAAAAGTTGATTCCCCTCAGAGGACCTAAGAGAGGAAATGAGATTCCCTTGCCTCTTATCCTTGACAGAGTTGTGGAAAAAAGCAGTGTTCCTATCACCTTCTTGAAGCCAACCAATACGATACTTTTTCTTCTAGAATATTTCTTCATGTAACTCCCATTCCTCCAAATGCTTCACTGCAACAGCTTCCATTTTTTGATTTTCCTCTGTTAAACCATGATCCCGAATCTAATGAGATATGGAGTCCAAACGAGCCTAAGCTGAAGTTTTCCCATGAAAGACATTGCCAAAATGTTGCCTATTCCATCTTTTCAGCATATATTTGACATACTGAAGTCTCTTAGTAAAGGAATACATTGCAGTGCCATAAGTAGGTTTCCCTTTACTCCACCAATTAGACATAAGATCATAAAGAGAAGAATCCCAAAGCCACATAAGTTGGAATTTGAAAGAAGGCGTTTTTGAGTATCTGAAGAAACTTGCAGTCAGTTTGATCAGCCAATGATCAAAACCTCTCAATCCAATATCTCAAAGATAGTTGTCCAACTATCACCCACCCAAAAGGTAGAAACCATGAACTTGTCTAGCCTTTCAAAAATAGCATCTACCCCACATCTCCTATTATTCCAAGTAAACATTCCCTTGTTATTTTCTATGTCAACCAAATTCAAATAGTTCACATTCTCCCTCAGAAGTTCTGAAGATGGCTCCAACCGAGCTAAACCTCCCCTCTTCTCCTCCAAAGAATAAATAGCATTAAAATTTCCCACCAAAATCCAAGGAAGATAAGGAGCAAGGGAACACACATATGTAACATGAGGCAAGAGCAAGGATTTCCTTGGAAGATTAGTTGGAGCATAGATATTGGAGGCTAAGAAAACTTCACCCAATTCCAAATCCGAAGTTGCCAAAGAAATAGAGGATCTACTGGAGATCCACCAAATAGGAACAACTTTGCGCGGATCCCACAAATAGGCAACACTACCAGAATTGCCTTGAGCCCCCGCACATTGGCATTGACCTCTAACCCAAATCTTAGAGGTTATGCTTAACATGCTTTCCACAACCAACTTAGTCTCCTAGATGAAAACAACATTAAGAGAGTGAATACAAATCAACTCTCAAATAGCCTTTTGTCTAGGGATGCTATTCATACCCCTTACCTTCTGTTGTGACCTTTTCACATATCGCCCCATCGCCAATGGGGACCCCTAGTTGCCTGCTAGTTTTTAGGGTTTTGCCTCCTTGCAACGGTTACGTGAGATCACTTTGCTAAGAGTTTCAAGTCAGTTTGCCGAGAATTGCCCGAGCCAAGTCAGTAATTCATGCTTGAATCAATGCGTAGACGTCATGGAAGCGCTCAGAAGGCCCAGGAAACGAAGATCGCCTGTGAATTCGGCCAATTCTGACACTTCCTATTTTTTAGGGAAACTTGCTTTTTCGATTTTTCATTTTTGGCATTTTTGGACCAAACAGGGTCCCCTATTTTTTAGGGTTGCTTTTTCTATTTTAAAAAAGTTTCTATATTTAGAAAGGTCCCGAGTTCCAAAAACGCACTCAAAAGTTTCAAAAACTTGATAGAACTCTCAGAAAATCAAAGAGAAAATTTGAAAAATTATTGAAAAATCTGAAAAAAACAGTAAAAAAAGCATGAAAATCAGACCCAAAAAACATTGAAATCTGGAAAAATCAGGTCAAAACCAGTCAGATCTGAGGTTGAAATCACCAAAAATCAGCTCAAAAAAGATGAAGTTCTTGGAAAAAAATGGCTAAGTCTGAAATTCGCCATGAATGAAGGATGAAGGAAGATGTCTAGAAGCTGGTGAAGTCCGCCCAGCACTTAGGAAAAATGGCAAAAGACATAGAAAGTCCGCCATGTTCAAGGGAGCATATCCTAAGATCATCCAAAGTCCGCCATGCTCATCCTAGGATCCTTTGAAGTCCGCCATGCATCAAAGGAGGAAGTGCCAAAAGGTTCTAAAGTCCGCCCAAGCATATCCTAGACCCATCTAAAGTCCGCCATCCACTCAAGAGGCATGTCTAAAAGGTTTGGAAAGTCCGCCTAGGCATGTGAGAAGAGAAAAAATCAAAATTTTGCTAAGTATTGATGCCTACCAAGGGGGAATTTCGAAATTTTGCTAAGTGTGAAAGCCTAAAAGGGTGGAGAATCATTTCCAAAGGGATAGAATGTTGAGACAAATGCTAAGAAGCTTTGAAGTCCGCCCTAGAAAAGAGGGACATCCAAGATGCTTGTCCAAAAGGCTTATGAAGTCCGCCATACACTTGGAAGGGGCTAGCAAGGTGTCTAAGAAGTCCGCTATACTTGTCCAAGGTGCTAAAGAGGTCCGCCTAGGCACATGAAGAGAAAAACAATGATTTTTGCTAAGTGTTAGTGCCTAGTCCAAGGAAAAATTCGAATATTTGCCTAAGTATAGAGGCTAAAGGATGGAAAAATTGAGATTTTTGGCTAAATATCATGACGTTTTCGAGAAGCTAAGTGCTAAGTTTGAAAGGACAAATGCTAAAGAAGATTAGGATATGGCAAGAAATAAAACGAAGTATGCCTAACACAAAGGTGGAAAAGAAATTAAATTTGCCTAAGTGTGGGTATCTAGAGAAAATATTGAGAAATTGACAACTTTGGCCAAGGAAAAATGCACGAGGCAAAGAGAAAGGAAGGGTCGCCCTTGGCCAGAAGGAAGAAGAATTTGTCAAGTGTCAAAGAAATTCGCCCGACGAAGACATCCAGACAAGGATTTTGCCTAGAAAAAATTCGACTGAGCAAGAGAAAATTTGACTTTGGCAGAGGAAAATAGGCTCAGTGTAAAGGAAAATTTCACCTCGGCAAAGAAAAATAAGGATCTGGCAATAAAATTTTCGACGGAATGGCTTAAATTTTGACTTGGCTAGACAAAATTGAGGATAAAATTGGAAAATACACTCTTAGCCAAGAAAACGAAGAGAAAAATCAAAATAGCCATGGGTCCAAAACGAACGGGTTGGAATAAATTAAAATATTTTAATAATTTATTTTCAACTACTTGGAAATTTAAAATGCCTTGGACAAAATCAAATTTGCCAGACAAGAATTGGAAGAAAATAAAGTACGCCAGGCAGAGATGAAATCCGACGGGCAAAATTAAATTCGCCATGAATTTAATTAAATATTTAATGTTTTCTTTTAAAAATTCGAAAAATCAAAGATAAACATTAAGTAAAAAATCGAATTTTTGAAGATCAGTGAGATTTACTTGGATAAGCTCGAGACTGATTCTTTTCGAAAAATAAAAGGAAACTTGCCTGTTTGAATAAATGAAAACAAATCGAGATCGAGAAAGAATATGGCAGTTGCTAAAACGAATTCAATCCTTCAGCATTATAATGAGTTTCAGCAACTCATTTTTTTTCACACACAGCTGAAGAGAAATTTAATCTTTCTCGAAATTATCAGGCAATTGATTGATCAATAAGCAAAGTCGAATTTTCCATAAGGTGAAATAGTGTTATGCTGAAGAATTTTCGCAGGAAAAGAGAAGAGATTTATTGAAGGCTGAAATTCTTCTGTGAAAAGGGGCGCACTTCTTCTTTTAAAAATCAGATTTTTAAATCTGATTTGCAGCCAATAGTTCTTCACTGAGGTTTGATGTTCCGTCAAGTTGATTTGCTATCTCTTTTCTGTCCTTTCATCTTGACGAAGTTCTGACGAAATTCTTAACTTCATCCAAATTATTTTCAGCTTGCTTTTTCGCAACAATTCAATTATTTAACCAGCTGAAAGTAAATTTTCGAATCCAAGGCACGAGATTTAATTATTTGAAAAAGTCTTTGTATTAATGTTAATTTTATGACTGCAGGTTGACGACCACGGCAGGCGAACCATCAAAGAAGCTGAAAATGAAGTTTGCCAGCAAGGGAGCTCAGCGAGAGACCAAAGTCATTTCAAAATGGAAGAATGTCGTGGACACCGATCTCGGGCATGTAGACTTTGATGAGTTCAAGAAAAGAGTGTATGGGCAGAAGGGACTTCCCACACCAATAGCCAGACGGATAGTCAGAAACGGGATATTTCAGGCAGCTGGATTCCCACCGGCAATGGATTGTGCGGAATTAATGGTGGAATGTGCTCTCCACTATGACGCTCAGAAGAGACAGATCATCGCACCTGATGGAAGAGTCTTGGCACACTTGGGTGAAGTGGCAATCCAGGAGACCTTCGGCATCCCGGAACATTCACGGACGGTCTATAAGACCAAGGAAGAAGCCAAAAGATTATATGACAGCCAACCAGATTTGTGCGCCACAACAGTTAACAAGGTGTGGATGGACAAGCCTAAGCCTTCAATCAAGAAGTTGCCCAAGAGACCTCGCTGGACAGACTTCAAGGAAGATTTTGGGGATATCATACTGATGCTGAATAGAATAGCTGGTAACCCGCAAGGCGCCTTTTTCGAGAGCTGGATGTACTATTTCATGGACGAGATCACCTCTGGTGTCAAAATGTTCAATTGGTCACGAATGATAAGTGACAACCTTCATGAGCAATTGATCAACCTCGAAGAGACTAAGTCTTTTCATATGAGTTCGTATGTTGTATACCTGTTGGCCAGATCATACAAGTATCCAGGGTTGATCTGCAAGGGCAAAATTGGCAACGGTGAAAACGAACTCAGGCCTTACAACTGTTACCCACAGCTCCAATTGAAGGAAAAGTCCCACTTCAGGAGGGTGCATGATGCCTTCCTAATGCATATTACCAGAAAGCTTCAAGGAGGAGTGCATCAGAGGCTGAGCCACGAGGCGAAAAGTCTTATCAGTAAATACGGGTCTTGGTTCATCCAGTTCCCTAAGTTCACATATGTCAGGATCCAGGGATTTACTGGAAATCCCTATAAATTGCCCATCTATCCGACAAATCGGATGATCTTGCTCGAGGTCTTGAGACAATTAGAAGAATACCAGAATATCCAGAGGCCAACCAAGAAGGCATCTGTCACATTCCCGTTTTTCATCGGGAACATGTTGGAGTATTGTCCATCAGCACAGGCAGCTGAGAGTGCAAGGTTGGAGATCCAGTGGTATCCTTTCACGGCCTACAAGTCCAGGGTCAACTATGACCCACATCATAACATTCGGACAGTGGAAGGGAGAAAGTACAAATACAGGATGGAACTGGAAGATTTTTGGGCAAATGCTGCCGATGAGTATGAAGTCAGACAGAAAATGTGGTCCAGGATGCCACTAGATTTCATAAGGGCAATTGAGTTTTGTCAGGTGCCTGATCAGTTACAAGATGATGGAAACCACGTCCAGCCACGCTTCGAGGAAAGCCGACCTCTTCCTCCAGTGAAATGGTCAGAACCTGAGCACGCAGACTTGGCAACCTTAATGAGGCCGGTGACTAAATACTCTCAGTGGTGGGTTGACTACCATGCCCAAGAATTGAGACAGAGAGGAATCACGCTCACATATGATCTACTGAGCGAGTCAGAGTCATATTCTTCTAATGCTGGTGCATCCCATCAGGACTTGGTCGGGATCGAGGAGAAAAGGAAGGAAATAGTCCCAAGTACAGAGCCTGCTTCCAAGAGGCATAAGGGAGAACCATCTCGTTCAGCAGCATCCCGGAATATTGACGAGTTGGTGGCTACTATAGATGAATTCTTGGTAGAGATGCTTGAACCTCCTCCAGTTCAGGAGGAAAATATTGAACCTATTCAGCTAGACGACGAGGAGCCTGCGTCACCTACAGGCACGGAAATCTTAGGTTCAGACAATGATATAGAAGCCCGGAATAACGACTTCGAGGAGGGAATGATTTCCGCTCTTAGGGAAGTTATGGATGTTCCGAATGAAGAAGAGGTTCAGGTAGAGGATGGAGTTGAGCAGTCGACCATTCCGACTGGCTGTTAGAGAGAATGAAGATCCAGGTACCTGCAGAAGCTCAACAAGATGAGGATGATACTGCTGATTTCTTGGCAAGGCTAGAGCAAGTTGCAATCAAGAAGCCTGCTAAGAAATTCTCCACCATTCAAAGGAACGAGACAGGCAGCCGTTCCGTACATATTGCGGTACCCACAGTAGACAAGCCACAGGACAAGATTACGCCTCAGGAATATGCCATAACTACTATTGACCTTGGCCCAACCTCGAAAGGCCAAGAGGTGGAGGAATTAGATAATTCCGTCTCGACCATCAAGGCGAGACTGGAAAAGGAAGTGGCTAAGAAGAAAGAGTATAAGAAGGAGGTCGAACGTCTTAAGGAATACATACAGCATTTGACCCAACCACTTGATCAGGGTAATGCGATTGTTCCTCCTCTCCTCAATTCATCACAAGAGATGACCAAGGAAGTCGAGCACGGAATGGTAACGGCCAGAGAAGCTTAGGACTGGATGGCAAGCGAAGGTACGGATGCAGCCTTGTTCATGGAGAAGCTGGCACTTGCTTATGGACGAACCTCTTCATTTCTTTCCAGACTGATGGATATGGCAGAGGCATGGGAAGGTATTCCGGATATGCAGGAAAGGCTTATTCCAAGCCTTAGAATCTTGAAGGGCACTCCAAGAGAAGAGTTGGTTGATAAAAGGGTGATTGCTGCAGGGGCAGCATATGATTTCAATCACTGGTTTTGGGCAGTGACTATACGAGAAGAAGTCTTGGAGAAGGCAAAAGTAGATGGGCTTGGAATTGAAGAACAGGTCAGGAAAATCCAGGAGAAGATTTACATGACAACTACAGAAGTGTTCGACCGTGAAATCATCCGGGAGAACGACATGCAATTGGAGAGATTGAAGCATCAAGTTCAAGAAACTTTCTTCTCGACCACTGGACCATTTCTGAGACAAGACTTTGCGAGAGTGGCAAGATTCTCATCCATTTGAAAGGATTTTGAGAAGCAGGAGGCAGATTGGGAAAGTACTTTTGCTGTGCTGAAAGTTGGACGGACTTGAATTCCGGATCAGCATGCTGCCACCCATCACAATGGAGGAGGTCATCGCGGTAGTGTCCAGATTCATCGAACACAATGCTGCTCTAAAGGATAAGGACGCCTCTCCTAGATAATAGCTGGAACTGCCACTTTACTGATTGATTTCTAGTTGATAACTCTTGTTATTTTGGGCAACCCTAATTAGGGTTTGGTTGTAATAATCTTGGCCGTTAATCTTGTTTTAATCTCGGCCCTTCATTTCATTTTTGAAGCTCTATATAAACTGATGCTCTCTCACTTTCATTTGTGTGGAGATAGAATATGAGATTGTTGCATTGAGACTGTTTTGAATAATAAAAGCTCTTGAGCATGATTTGCCTTGAATAACTTCTTATTATCAAATAGTAAGCGAGGTTGCATATCATCTTCCGCCATAGACTAAAGTTAAAGTTAGATTAAGTAGAATTTGCTTTGAAAGTTGGTTAATTGAATGAGAGATTGATCGTATTGATTCAATGGTGAAGTGTAGCTCATACTTTCTTCGAATGGATGATTTGCATTCGATGCGTAAAGTTAGCCTGAGCTCTTAATTGTGGAAACTTAACTTCAGCCTCATTCGAGGTTTGAAAATTATTCTCACAACCCTTGAAGATTGCACCCATTTTGCGTATGTTGTCCTGCAGGAGGCGAAACAAAGTGTGGTTTATTCCCTTCACCGAATCCTTATTGTCTCTTGAGTTCTTAGGCATAACTAGATTCTCCTAAACCCTATCCTTTTGCCATTTTTTTTGAGATCCATTGAAAGTCCTATCGAGAGCCTTTAATGATAAATTCCCTAAGTCCTGAACTTGTGAAGATTTTCTTACGTAAGTCCCCTTGTTTATTACCAGCATATCACAACGGCCATTGAGCTTATCCACACGTCGAGACCCGACTAAAGAAACCTTGGAATCGCCATATGATCTTCTCGCAATCTTAGCATACGCGGTGGCATTTCAAGAGAGGATAGAGTGTCTTTGGGCATTTTATTCTGAAGTGTTCGGTGGATGATAAAACGTACACCAACACCTTCCATGAGAGAACAATCATCTTTGAGGATGAGAGAAGTGAGAATCAATGGTTTTCACTAATCCAAATTCCACTAATGTCTCCCCAATTAATTTCACCTTTTCATGATCTTTCTTGAGCCCAACCTTAAGAAGTTTCTTTGGAGCACCCTTTTTGAGGGACTTTTGTTGCAAACCTAAGATTGATGGAATTCCTTTGCTTTTTCCAATGTATACAACATCCTTCTCTACATTAGAGCAAGAACCAAGCAAGGCAGGCCCATCAGTCACCTCCAAACCCTTACTCGCCACCAACTTCCCAAGATTAGAAAGGGATAAATTTGTATCCATCTGACCCTCTTGACCTTCAACCTAGGATAAAATGGGATTAACAGTCCCTTGATTATTAGTATGAATATCGCCAAGGGGATCAACAACTGACTATATTCCTATAGGAATCCCTTCCTCCTAAGCCAAGTCCTCTAAAGCATCAAACCTGTTAAAGATCTCATCACCCTATCTATCCCTAAGGGTTTCCTTTTGACCTCTGCCCTTATTGCGAGCCTTTACAGGTATAAACCCCTCTTTATCTGCAAGGCCATCTATAACAGGTGCTTTCCCTTTATCCCCTTTAGGTGCAGGATGAGAAGGGGCATTACCTGCACCCATTGCATGATTGATCCTAGGACACTTTCGCTGCACGTGACCATACTCATGGCATATTCAACAACGAAAAGGGAGAGCTTCATAGTCCAGTTGTTGAGTCTAAGAAGAGGCCCCAACACAAATTTCCACAGAATCTGGCAATAGGTTATTTAAATCAATTTCAACATAGATCTGAGCATAAGAGATTACCTTTGTGTCCAGAGTTTGTTTTGATGCACCTATTGGCTTCCCAAGCGAAAGAGCTATCATTTGTAGAATGTCATTCCTCCAAAACTTCAATAGTAAACGTGGGAGTCTTACCTAGACTGGGACCCTGGAAGGAAGCTCCTCCATAGAATTGAAACCCACATGCCAAGGTTTGATAAAAAGGCCAACCTAGTTGTAGAAGTAAGGCTCTCTTTCGAAAGCCTTATTTCTATTTGACAGGCAAGAAAAGGCAACCATGAAGTAATTGTTGGTTGCCATCATAATTTCCATGTCACCTTCAGGGTTCCACGTTCTGCAAGCCCAAGGCTCCAAAAATCCCCATAAACTTACAAATCAACACATGATTGCTCAAATAACTCACATCTTCGACTATCGAGTCTCGCTGGATTACCAAGACAGGTCGATTTTGACTTCTTTCCAAGCATCCATTCACTTTTTAAACCCTGAAACCCCCAATCTTTAGCATGTAAGGAGGGTGACAAATTTGTCCTTCCTAAAGCCTCACTATAAGACATGCTTGGAGAACCCCAAGCACCACACAAAAACAACAAGCCTCGAGAAAATCCTACCCAAGGAATAGCCAAAAGAGAATCATCCCCCACCAAAACACCACCAACTACCAACCCAAAAGGCACCCCACACCAACAAGTCCACCAAACTCTGCTCGAAAAGACCCTTAACAGAAAATGCCACACCAAAGGGTAAAAATGAGCGCACAAAAGTCAAAAACGAGCTCTACCCCAAGCCCACCACCCCACACAACAACACAACACCCACCCACACCTACAAAAGGCAACGCAAAGCATAGAGGGAGAGGCCGCTAGGGCTCTACAACCCTAGCCCGCGCTACAATGCTCACACAACCACAATCCAATGCCATTTGATTTCTAGTTTTTTGAGCATTGATGCAAAGCAAGAATTGGTAAAGCCATTCTATGTAGAAGGGCTTCATGATCAGTTTGCAAGTGGGGTTCTCTTAATAGTATTTGTTTTCTTTATGTTGTGTAAAGTGTAATCCACCAAGGATGTTGGTCATCTAGTTTGGCAACAACATATCTTGCTCACACTTTGGTACGGTTAGAGGCATGCCAAATGAGTTACTTCAACATGATTGTGTTAAGGGGGCATTGGGTGTACAAGATTGACAAGGTATGCCCACTATAGACTATGGAGCAAAGAGTCAAGCATCAAGAGGATGCGTACAAGTTGAATGGTACCAAGAGCTTAGAAAATCAAGTTACAAAATGGAAAGGTTGGGTGTTTGTCTAGATTGACTTATGCTCCAAATCTTCTTATTGTTTCCCTTTTGGATCAAGCGGGGATTTGTGATCCAAAATGTTTTAGTGTATTATTGGACATGCTTCTGTTTAGTGAGACATCCCCATAATGCTTAGGTCTTTCGTTTATGTCATTCTTTGGATAGCTTATTATAATCATGTAAATGTTTTGTTAATATATTCTTATGATAGGGTATTGATTTCTCATAGGGCAGATTTGAAGTAGTTGCATGTGAAGGCATCTATATATTACCTTCATTGTTCTTTGTATAAACCATTCAAGTGAAATTAATATAGAGTGTTCTCATCTTCATGGTTAAATTGTTATTTTTACTTGTGTATTGTGATTTGAATACAAACAATCTTGGATGATTAGTGGGCTCATGTGGACTATCTTTTGAAGTTCACTAAGCTCATCATGAGTATGATTAGGTTTGTAGATATTAATCAGGCTATATTTAAATGAGATATATCATAGCATTGACCTCGTGATAGGGGGGGAAAAAGGCATAATAGTTGCAAGGAGAATGACCAGATACATTTTTCAAATGGGTGCAAAGAATCATTGTTGAACAATTGAAGAAGATGACCACATCTCTATATCTTCTAGCATTTTCTCTAACCCCCAAATATTATAGCACATAAATACTTATTTTCCCAAGAGGGTGGCACCATATATAGGTATGAAGTTAGAGATGGTATAAGGTAACATTCACTAGATTTTTCCCAAATCCAAATGATAGAGGACAAAACCTTGGATGAGTTTAGAAATTTCATAGCTTCAACGAATCACGGTCATAGCACTTTTTGAGACAAGTACAAGGACACTCATACATGGTGGTATCTCCATGGCCAAAACTCTATTTACCTACTGTTGGCCCCATGAATGCTGTTGTGCCAAAAGGTTGACCTGTTAATGCCCAATACAACCACCAAAGTTAACGAATCCACAAGAGGCGATTAAGCCATGTCACGAATCTCGAGGGGAGCGTTGACCATCTACCAACAATCTCCCCCTCAGCATTTCTCGAGGGGATTCAAACCTGTAACCTTTGGCTCTGATACCAATTGTTGGCCCCACAATTGTCGTTGCGCCAAATGGTTGACCTATTAATGCCCAATATAACCGCCAGAGTTAACGGATCCACGGGAGGCGATTAAGCCATGTCACGAATCCCAAGGGGAGCGCTGACCATCTGCCAACACCTACAACTTCTTGCAATCAAAGTTCTATCAAAATATGCATTTTTTTTAGCTTTCTTTCTTTGTTGGCTATATATTCAATTTTATAATAGCAAATGTTGTATTGACTTTGTTTCTAATCTCAATAGCCTACTAGTTCTTCAACTAAGAGGAACTACGGTAGATACTCCTTTATCTATTTGGTTAAGTGCAACCAGTCAGCTGCAAAAATAGAAGGAAAAGGGGTTGGTCTATGTGCATTCCAACTTGCACCTCCTATCTCATAAGAAAGCAAGGTACAAGGAAGGGGTGATGAGGAATTAGGATGTAGCCCCTAAGTTGGATGTTTTTATGCATGATTTGTCAATCTCTTTTAAGGATATGGAGGCTCCTACACAAGAATTGCATGGTGCAACTTGTGGGATTGGCATAGTGGTTGCTTATGGTTCAAACAAACCAAGTAATGGCATTGATGCTCTTGATAACAAGCAATATGAATATTATTAATTGCAATTTTGTTTTGAATTATCAATTATCTTTATCACTATCAACTGTGTTTTCAAATATGTATATTTTTTTTTGCAAATTGAGTGTGTATAGTACAATCAAACCCAACTGTAACAAACTTGCAGAAAAAAAATGTTGTACTACCAACTTAGCTTGAAGCTAAACTTTCATAACTGATAGGCATTATTTAAATGCATTATGGCAGACTAGTACTCAAAGTAGAACAAGTCTAGAGATCTATCAGATGATTCATATAAAGGTACCCTATAACCTTTTTGCATATTATATTTAAATTGTTATATACAAACTTAAGTAGTTTGGTTAAATGTCATGAGTTCACTCACTATATCACATTCAAAACTTTTACACAAAAGATGTAATGGAGCACAATGTAAACTACTCTTTTTGTTTATCTAGTCATATACACGTGCATTGTCTATGTGTATATAACTATAGATGAAAGAGTAGTTTACTTCATGCTCCATTATATCTTTTGCATACAAGTTTTAAATGTGGTCTAGCAAATAAACTCATGACATTTAACCTAGTTACCTAACTTTGTCTATAACAATTCAAATTATATATGCAAAAGAGGTTATAGGGTACATTTACAATTAGCTAATATATCTCTACACCTATTCTACACTGATTACTAGCCTATTCAAATAGTACTTATCAATTATGAAATTTCAACTTTAAACTAAGTTGGAAGTTTGGATTTTTCGGTACAATATTTTATTTCTAGAGGTTTGTTATAGTTGGTTTTGGTCGTACAACACACACACATAATTTCAATAAAAAAACATATTTGAAAACACAACTCATAGTGATAAAAATAGGTAATTATTCAATGTCAAATGTCAAGTCAATGATCTTAATATCGCTCTTCATCAATGTCATCAATTGGTTCGTTTGAACCATAAGCAGCCACAATGCTAATCTCACAAGCTGCACTATGCAACTCCTATGTAAGAGGCTCCATATCCTCTAAAGAGACTATCAAGCCATGCACAAAAGCATCCAACTCAACAAACTCAAGGGCTACATCTCGATTCCTCATCCCCCCCTCATATCCAACTTCCTTAAGCGACCAAAGGTGCAAGTGTGAATGCACATAGACCAACTCCTTTGCCTTTTTAGCAGCCAATCACTTGCACCTAATTGAGTGGATAAAGGAGTATGTACTCCAATTTTGCTTAGCTGAAGATGAAATCAAAACCTATTGAGATTGAAAACAAAGTCAATACAACATTTGCAATTATAAAATCTATTATATAGCTGCCAAATGAAAGTAAGAAAGTTGAAAAAAAAAATGCATACTTATGATAGAACTTTGATTGCAAGAGGTTGTAGGTAAATAGAGCTTTGGCCATGGAGTTATCACCATGCATAAGTGTCCTTGTACTCGTCCCAAAGAGTGTTAAGACCATGATTCATTGAAGCTATAAAATTTCCAGACACACCCATGATTGTGTCCTCTACATTTAGGTCTAGAAAGAGTCGTGAACTTTGTGTTGTACCCATCACTAACTTCATGTCTCTCTATATGGCGCCACCCTCCTAGGTAAATAAGTATCTTTGTGTTGTAAAATTTGGTTGTCAAAGCTTATACTAGAAGATGCAAGGGTGTGGCCATCTTGTTCAATTGTTCAACCATGATTCTTTGCATCCATTTGAAAATTATATCTATGGGGTCATTCTCCTTTGCTACTTATATGACCCTTTATTTTTTCTATCATGAGGTCAATGCCAATCATATCTCTCATCCAAATACAACTAATTAATATTGGCAAACCTAATCATACAAATGATGGGCTCAATGAAACTCAAAAGATAGTCCACATGAGTTCACCAATCATCCAGGTCCTATTAGTATTCAAATCACAATACACAAGTAAAAATAACAATTAAAACATGAAGATGAGAACACTATATTGATTTCTCTCTAATGGTTTATACAAAGAGGACTGAAGGAAATATTTAGATTTTTGAAAGAGATCATAACTCATGATTTAATATCCATGTATAACTTAAAGATGAATGCTCACTAGTAACTTTAACAGGTCACATTCATAACCTTTTAAAAGTGCTCTCTCTGTACAAATTAATGTTTAGTAACCATGTAGCCACCTTTAAGAATTAACTACATAAGTCCTAGAATATAACTTAGGAAGTTGTTTTACACAAACCTATCTTTACTGAAATCCAATTCTGATCCTGATATCACCTAGCTATTTTTATGTTCCTTGCACTTCTTCCTGTAAGCTCGCACTTGGAGCCTTGCATGCCATTTAGAACTGCAATGGATGTATCATACAATCACAATCCTGATCATATTCACTCTAGTATGCCCAGTATAAACATCTATTGCAGTATCTTTAGAAAGATTCTCCAAATATTGGTTTCAACATCCTAAGAAATATCTCAACAAATTGCAAGGTCTTGGAACTGCTCCCAACCCTAAAAGGCACCTCACTTTATCCCAACCTTGGTGAATTTTTATAACAATAACAACTGTAAATGACGATGTTGAAACTCTATATCCTTTTAGTCCATACATATGCTTGATGAAAGCTGCATATAAATCTTCCTTCAAAAGATCATGAATAAGGCTTAAAATTCAGGGAAGAAGCAACTCAAACTGTTTCTACTAGTCAATTAATGCTATCTATATCTGGAAGATATCTCCTCGAGTGTCTAGTTGAAAATCTTCTCTACTCGTCACTTGGCTGTGTAATTTCCAAATGCCACTTAACATCAGGAAAATGTTGATATGTGCCCATTAAATGCCCTTTTTCTTGGGGTTCTTTTATGTGCTCCAACAAATGGATTGTAATAGTAAGGACCTACTAATATTTCTTTAATTTCACTGTCAAATACAAGCTCAAAATTTCATAGAACATGCAAATTTATAATAACTTGGGAAAAAAATACATAAACTCTTGGCCTTGATCTTTTCAAACTTCAAGTTCAACTAAAGTTGAATTTGTCAAGTGCTTAGCTGAGCACTCTAACATAGCCAAAGTTCTGCCTCGCTCTCTTTTGATCCCAGAAAGGAGCATGGAAATTGTAAGCAAAAACATCAACAGCAGAACTTTGTTCACTCAGAGGTGCCAGTAAGGATGATATTTATAGTCCTTAACAACAATAGGGGCTTCCTTTGTTACATTGAACCAAATGTACAGATTAAATTTATTCCCAAAGGGGTCCCAACCCTAGTTACTCCCTTAATGACCAAACAAGAAGATGTATTTACAATGATTCTCCAATAATAAGAGACAAAGGAATGAGAAAGAAACCACAAGAACATAAGTCAAAACTCTTATTAATTGCTAACGGATTACTTGGCACTTTTTTGTACATCGAGAATCTTCATGCAGGAATGACACCCTTCACTGATCAGTGTTATGGGTTCCCTAACAACTTAGAATTACTTGATGATTATTTGACAGGGACAAGAGGCAACAAGAAAAAAACAAAGCAAACATTATAAAATTTGGACAGCAATAGGATAGGAGCTTCACAATGTATATAGGAAGTTGATTGGAGGCAAATTATTTTACTAGTGCAAATATTAAAATAGGGCCTTCAAATAACACTACTAGCCTACTACCATAGAAAACACAAAAAAATACTAATAAAGAGACAAGAATGAGAAACTGCTCCTGAACGTCCCATAAAGAGCAGATACTTGAGCAGACTAAATGTGGAAATTAATGTTAGAAATGCACTGCTTTAAGTGCTAGGAGGGTGTATAAAAAACTCTGGGAGAAAGAATGAAGGATATATGAAAGATCCTTCCTCATTGCTAAAACCTACATTTTTTTTCCTAGTGGTTGAGCAATCTTGCTAGAGCAAACTGTGTATGAAAATGACCATTAAGTAGCTTGCCAAAAGGATATGGGGCAGAAGTCAAAGAGTAAAGAAATGAGGAAGCAGCTCTTAGAACCAAGATATAGGGTTAAGTAGAGGTCAAAGGAGGGCCAAAGAGAAAAAATAAAAGGTAAGTGTTGATATGTGGATCCTGATCAGATTTGAGTTTATATTTTGCCCTCTTTACCTAGCGCGTATTCCCCCCAAATTAATTAACGGGGATATATTTTATAAAGGAAATTCGCTGCAGAATTTATTTATTTTTATTCAAGGGGTAAACGCTTTTGACCGGAGCTATGAACTGGATACAACCATTCAACAATACCACCCCGACGGGGTTTGAACCTTGGTGGCAAGAACAACAATGCCACCTATAAACCATCACACCATGCCAATACCGGCCACTGCAGAATTATATTATAATTCAGTTAATAAACAGTTTGAAAACCTGCCCGGAAGTTGAAGATTTTGTTTGCTGCGAAATGGAAAACCAATTGTCACACGTTGAACAGGTTGAAGCACAAGGCACGCGTGGGAATTCAGTAAGTAGTGTGGTGCTACAGAGTGCATGGAGTTGCTGCAGATCACATGGTACAACGCAGGGAAGTGACAGAGTTTAACGTATGTATTGTGTTGGGCGCACGTAGCATTGTGCATGTAAAACTTGTGTTACACGAGGATGCATCACCACCCCTTTAACCCCCGTCCCCATCCCCTGAGGTGTTTGGGGGACGGGAAGACGTTAAGAGACATCCCCTAGCCATCCCCACAAATCTGGAAAATGTGGAAACGTCCCAAAACGCGTCCTCAAAATTAGGGACGGTAGGAAACACATAGGGGTCACCTAGCCGTCCCCAAGGCAGCTGGGGATGTCTCAGACGTCCGCCAACCATCCCGGGGACGACCAAGCGTCCCCTATTGAAAAACAATTTTTAATAATGTTTTTAAAAATAATCTTTCATAACATTTAAAAAAAGACTGTTAAATATATCATGACAGCATTATAAAAGCAGCGATAAATATATCATGACAGCACTATAACAACAATTAAATTAATCATGACAGCAGTGACAGTAACAACTGTAGTAATAACAGCAATAAATATATCATGATTCAGATTCATAGTTAATGATATAAGTTATATAACAGTTAATATTAACAGAAATAATTTGGATTTCTGATTTCAATGTTTCATTGTTCAAAAAAGCATCAAAATTAAAAATTCTTCATATGGTATTAGAGTGCAAAAGAGATTAAAGGTACATTTGCCATGGTCTGGTACAGTGTGGTATTGTGTGAGAAGTACAAACAAACAAATTTTTTTTGGAATATGGTTGGCATGCAGGCACCTATAGAAGTCAGCCAACATCATTTTAACATTGTCATGTTATATTGCTGCTGTTATATTGGTGTTATTAAATTCTAGAGATTTGACTCTCTCTCTCTCTCTCTAGACATCATCCAACATCATTTTAACATTGTCATGTTATATTGCTGCTGTTATAGTATATAATATTGACCCTATTGCTGCAGGTTATTGTAAATTGCATTTGCTGGAAATTGTTAATAAAAGACTGTTGTTTGTGGACGAAGCCCAACCATAGGGTGAACCACATTAAAACCCTTGTTGTCTCGCTTCTGTTATTTTCTGTGAATTGTTTCATTCCTCTGTTCTATTTCTGTTGTGTTTAATCAAATCTGCATATAATTGATAATTCATCCCTCTATTTCCTGCCTATAATTCCTAACAGTAAGCATGGTGTGCAATAAGAAGCTTGTCTGTATTCCATAAGTTCTGAATATATGAAATCAGAGACAGATTGATCAGGTCATTATCAAGCATACTAGCATCTCCCTTTAATTGAATCTATAATAACTAAATACACAACAAACCTCAAAGAGAAAATTTAAAAAAGCCATTTGACTCGCTCATTTCAACATGTCCTCCATAACAGTGACTGGGTTTCATATGTTTATTAAATGCCCAGTGAACCTATAACTCATCCTCAATAATGTCATTGACAGCAATCTGCCATATCCTTGTATAAGCCTTTAAGTCCCCAAATACGATGGCATCCACGAGGCAAAATAACAAAATATCTTAGAAAGTCAGAATAAAGATCATGATGGGGATCAAAAAAACACGGATGACATAGCCCGAAGACAGCAATTAAAACATTCTGATAAGATGACGCTCTACAGGTCCAAAGCTACATATACTTGAGAGTGTTCATCTAAGGCAAGTATCATAACTCTAAGATGGTAATGATCTTGGATAAGACAAGCCACTCCTCCATAATAAAGAAAGATATCCACATTGCTCATCAAAGAGTAAGACCAGGACACTGTCCATTGTATTCTAAATAGTTCTTGTTGATTTAAGTGCTATTATTATATTTTGTTGATTGTGTATCAGATATTTTAGAAAATAGTTAATGTATGCATAAGACTTAAGAAGAATAGCCCAGGACAATGAATAGTTTCTATATTAGCCAAGCCCACAGATGATGACTCTATTATTGGATTGCACTTTCATTTCCAAACTTGGGAGTTATTTGATACTACATGGGGAATATATTTATTCTCCTCTATTCTTAGCGGTGATTTGGTGTTTCATAAAGAGCATTCAATGTGTATTATATTTGTTCTAAGCCCCTTCTTAATAATTTGAGAATATAGTCTTCTGTATATGATGACTGTTGATGTCAGTTACAGCCATGAATTAGTGAGCATAATTCCCAACAGGATGTTGCTGTTAAAACCAATGACTACTCCACAATAAGTTTGATGTTGCCTACTCCAATCCACACCCTGAAGACTTAGTAGGATCATATTCATATCTCAGAAAAGGCTCTTGTTTAATATGTACATGCAGGTACCCAATGGTGGTCTGAAACAAGTACTTATAAAAAGCATCATTTGTCAGCAAGTAAGAGTTTTGGTGCATCTCCTTTAGATCATGGAAAAGAAAACAACTTAATATTAGAAAAAATTTCCTGAAATCTTTGTAATAGACTGCCATTTGTGAAAACTCAAAAAAATTAGAGGCACAAAAATGTAAAAACTTCCAACAATATACAATTAATTTATGTGCTTCTAAGTTCTATGTATGCAAGTGACCACTGAACAAGTTAAAAAAGTTTCATCTACAAAAAAAGAAGTGTCTCCATTATTTTCTTAAGAGTAAAAACAATGATCAACAGCACAAAGTCTCAATTCAAGGTCAAATTTACCTTGTGCTCCAAAGGATCCAAAATGGATAGTAAATGAGGCGGAGTACAATCCAAGAGATCACAAAAAGAATAAAGGAGATGCTTGGAATAATGTTTGAACCGCTGTATTTGAACATCTTTCCGACTTCTAGGAACACATCGCTTGCATCATGGAGGGCTAGAACCATAGAGCCCACTCGAGCAAACCTGAAACATAACCCAAAACCATGCCAAGAGGAAATGTATTCAATTACTGTCATTTACAATTAACTGTGAGGTCATGCAATTTAGATAGCCAAAAATATACATTAGATTTCCCAGTTCCTGCAAGTAAATGTACTATAATTTTGTATGTTTTTTTCTGCTTGGAATCATGAAGAAGATAATCTTGGATTGCATTATTAAGATTTGTAAACCAGGGTTATGCCTGAAAGTACTCTATAATCACTTAAACCACAACCTTATCATATATCCACTGGAATTATAGGCCACCTATTGTGATGAAGGGAATTTCAACATGGGTCAGTCAATTACAAGTGCTCTCATTACCTTTACACAACCTCTTAGGCCTAATATGCTACAAGTTATTTCTGCTAATAGATCAAATAGATAGATCAAATATTGCAAAGCTCAATAATTCAAATAAGAAGCCCTATATTTAGCAAGATATATAAAGGTATTATACAAAGTAATCAAATTTAATACACTGGTAGTATTACTAAATTCTTTTGACTGTGTTGTGAACAGTCAAAAGAGAACCTGCACATCAAAGGCCTTTCAGTACTTCAACGGAGAGATCTAATTATGTACTCAATAGAATTTAGTACTCAAGGAAAGCATTCACTCAGAATGTGTGTGTGCATAAAATTATATAAAACGTGTGTATGCACAAGATAAGACCAACAAAGTAATTAAGATGGTAGAAGTTTAAAACTTTAAAACAATATGTCATCTATAAGCAAAAGAGAATCAATCAAGAGCACCAGCAAAAGGTATCTAGATACTTTGGTCATAGGACATGATATAACAAAAGAATGAAAAATGGAAATTTTCCTTCAAGATGGAAAATTTTCAATTACAAATAAAAAATTTCCTTCAAGATGCACATTTCTAGGACCATGGTATGGAATCATGCATATAACTTTTCACAAAATTATAATTAGAAGTGATTATTGAACTATAAATTCACATATGCTTCTCCAACTATGGGAAATCTGTTTGTAACATGTATGTCCTTGTTCTTGTGAGCAATTATATCACTTAACTGTCACCTAGTGTATCTGATGCAATAATTACACTCTCATATGTTCCTCCAACTATGGAAAATCTGTTTGTAACATGTATGTCCTTGTTCTTGTGAGCAATTATATCACTTAGCTGTCATCTAGTGTATATGATGCAAGAATATTAAGGTCCACAAGCAATCCTGTATCACCAAAAACAATAGTAGGATAGGATTTAAATATATAATCATCTTTCTCTTGTTTTAGTTGTTTTCGTGTGGAAGGTTTTCATCAACATGCATACTTAAAAGGTTGCTATAGACATACAATGGGTTGTTACAGGACATCTACAGGCTGCTACAGGCATATAAAAAGTTGTTGCAAGCATTTGATAATGTGTAACAGGAACCTTGGAGATTGCTGCACATGTTTGTGAGCTGCTACAGGCACTATGTAGACTACTACAGGCAACATGATAACATGCTTCGGGCCTTTGAAAATAAGTTATAGGATGGGTCTATCAGTTCATGCAAAATGTTATTGGTTTTAGCAATACAATTGACACCAGATGGATACAATGATCTCATGTGTTTGTTGGCAGCAGTTGTTCCACCTAGCAATCAATCAATTTCTTAACAAGTCCAAGACTTTGTCATTTCTGGCATGGGTAGTGATAGGTAGTCAAAATGTCATGACTTGGTTGCTGCTCACTGATGGTCATGGAAGATATTCAACTGGCATTTAGAAGTTCCAGTGACATCTTCGCATCAAAGAGTTATCATTGATAGTCGACTGTTGTTCTGCAACAGATGAAATCCCTTTCACTGTGGTCAGGGAAAGAATGAAAGAGAAGTGTTTGATCAAGAAGATAATTTGTAATGGCTAGGGCTTGGAAAAAGGCATCAAAGAGATATTATAAGGAGGCTAAATTGAGGAGTCAAAGAGAACAGAACAAAGAAGAAAAAATGAGAGAATTTGCAATCTATAGTTCATCCATAGAAGCCATGAACCGGCATTAGACTTATTTTTTAGTGTGTTACCATTTAATTTATCCTTCAACGTGTTTGTAGATCCTTGTAATTGCTGATTTTTCCAAATGAATACACATAGAATCAATTTTGGTGTTATCAATTGGTTTGTGTGAATGTTTAAGAGTGGGTTGTTAGGTTTAGAACTTTAGATAGTCTTTAGCTAGAGACCTTACCTAGACTCCCAATTGGTACCAGAGCAAGGTTTCTTGCTGAGTTGTATCTTGAGAAGCTGTAGAATATTTGTTGTAGGTGTGTATGTCCTACAATTGCAGAAAGCAGTGAGGAAAATATATGGTGCATAGAGGAAGATCAAAAGCACCTAGAGTTGCAAATATAGGGGAGATGTTGAGACACAATGGAGACAACACAAAGAAGAGTACAAGTTGACAATATAAGTGATGATGAAGAAGTAGCAAGTCAAGAGCTTGAAGTAGAAGACCTAATGGATGAACTTGAAAGCAGATTTTAAAGGCAATTTTGAAAATGGCTACTAAACCTAAGCTGGATACCTCTTGCTAGAGTGGAAGTCTAGGCCCTAAGGAGGTTATAGACTGGATTACGAATATGGAGAAATATTTTGACTATGTACTGATGGAGGATCCTAAGAAGGTGAAATTTGGTTGCTAGTACTAGGCTGAAAGGTCATGTACCCTTGTGGTGGGATCATGTAGAAACAAAACAAATGAAAGGTAAAAAGAAGATTAACTCTTGGGATCGGATGGTTGTGAAGTTGAAGGTCAAGTTCCTACCAACAAACTATTGGATGAGTTGCAGAACCTAAAGCAAAAGAAGATGAATGTTAAAGACTACATAGAGAAATTCTACAAGTTCACCATTTGGGCCGGCCATTTAGAGGATGAAGAGAAAAATATCTAAAGGTATCTTAACCAACTCTGCATTTGTATTCAAGAAGAGTTTCGTATGAGTAGAGTGAAGATGATGGAAGAAGCCTATCAATGTGCTTTGAAAGCGGTAGAAAAATTGTCTAGGAAACAATAGAATAATTGCTAAGGAAAAGAATGGTTCTCCAAAGGAAGAGCACAATTAAATGGTGGTAGAGTACAACATGTAAAGGAAGGAGACTCACACACTACTCAAAGCAGCAATTTCTGTCAAAACATGAGAGGAAAAGGAAGAGGCTATTATAGAGGGGCAAGAGGTAGAGGATTCACTAGAACATGTTATAAATTGGAGGAACTAGCCATAGGGCATTCAACTATCCACAACTACAAGTATAGCAAGATAGTGGTAGAAGAAATGAAGCAAGAAATAACATTGCTTACCTAAATGAAGGGAGCATTGCTTCACCCAAGCACATAAAGGAACAGGCACGTGAAGAATCTCTCATGATGAAAAGAGTACTATAAAACTCAGCTAAGGAGGAGTATGAGCCAATACAAAGAAGGAAATTTTCAAAACTGTATATAAATCTAGAGGTAAATGTTGCAACATCATTGTAGACAATGAAAGTTTGGTGTCTACTGAAATGGTCATTGTTGATAATGAAAGCACAAACAATTTAGTGTCCAATGAGATGGTAAAGAATCTTGGGTTAAAGAAGTTGAACACCCAAACTCATACAAAATTTCATGCTTACAAAAAGGGGCATTAAATCTTGATAAGTGAGCAGTGTTTAATAAGTTTTCAAAATGGTTCATATAAGGATGAGACTTTGTGTAATGCCATGCCCATGGATGATTGTCATGTTTTGTTAGGAAGGCCTTGGTGATTTGATAGAAAGTTTGTACATAGTGGTAGAATGAATACCTAGGCTATTGTGAAGGATGGAAAGAAGTACCATTGAGTCCATTGAAGGACAAAGTGGAAGAAATGGACAACAGTCCTAAGAAGTGTTTAATCCCAGGAAAACAGTTTTAAGGGAGATAAAAGAGAAAGTTTGCTTTCCTTCTATCCCTAAGCCTATGGAGGTTGGGACTGCCGGTAAAGTGGATGAAGTTCCACATGAAATGAAGAGTCCATTGGAGGAGCATGTTGGTAATCTTTCAAAGAAATTGTTGGAAGGTTTTCCACCCATGAGAAGCATTAGCCACCATACAGATTAAATTCCTGAATCAAGCTTACGGAACGAGGCAGCATATAGGATGACACCCAAGAAGAATGAGAAGGTGAAGAGAGAAGTCCCAAAATTGGACAGAGATTAGATAAGCAAGAGTTTATGTGCACGTGCAGTACCAACTATAATAGCACCCATGAGGGATGGAGAATGATGTATGTGTGTGGATTCACGAGCTATCAAGATAACCATAAAATACAAATTTCCATTGCCATGGATGGACAACTTGATGGATTGTTTGAGTGGAATTAAGTACTTACAAAGACTTATTTAAAAGAGTGGATATCATCAAGTCCAAATTAGAGACGGAGAAAAGTGGAAAAGCACATTCAAGAGAAAAGATGGGTTGTATGAATGACTTGTTATGCCATTTGGATTGCCAAATATACCAAGAACATCCATGTGACTGATGAACAAAGTTCTGAACCATTTCTTGGTAGGTTCGTTATTGTTTAATTGGATGATATCTTGATATTTAGTAGAATAAAGGAGCGCTTAATACAATTAAGGCTTGTTTGGCATAGATTGAAAGAGCATAAGTTGTTGGTCAGCTTGAAAAAGTGCAGATTGATGAAGCTAGTGTACTTGGCTTTTGCAATTTCCTAAAAAGGTCTACAGATGGACCCTAAAAGAGTTAGAGCTATTGTGGGGTGGCTATTGCCGAGGAGTGTGTTTGAGGCAAGAAGTTTCCATGGTTTGGCGTGTTCTTATAGGAAATTTAGTGGCATATGTGCAACCATCACAGAGACAATGAAGTGTCATAGAAGTGAATTTAATTGGATAGTTGTAGCACAGAAGAGCTTTCAGCTTTTGAAGGAGAAAGTGGCGGAATAGCTGCTTCTAGCATTGTAAAACTTCAGTAAATTATTTCAAGTGGACTGTGATGCAAGTGGGATAGTAATAGAGTTGAGTCAAGCAGATATGCCCATTGTATATTTCAGTGAGAAGTTAAATCACGTTAAGAAGAAATATTTGGTCTATGACCAAGAGTTTTACACAATTGTTCAAGCACCTTACAAATAGAGGCACTCTTTGCTAACTAAGGAGTTTGTTCTCTTCATAGACCATAAGGTACTGCAGTTTATTAACAACCAATGCACTGAAGAGGAGAAATATTTTGTTGAATGAAATGAGAGTGGCAGTTGCTAGATTTGATTTCAAGAGAGAGTTGTATAAGGATGACTTAAATTTTACAAAATCTTCGGCAGCATGCAAAATCCCAACTGACATGGACAGAACTCTATGGCTGGAATATTATATTCAAGAAGGATCATTGTTCAAAGAACAGCATTTATGGATGCCTCAAAGTTCAATGAGAGAGAATTTGGTGAGAGAGAAGCATAGTTGAGGTCTAGTTGGACATTTTGGGATGGAGAAAACATTGGTTCAACCTATTATTGACCAAGGATGAATGCAGATGCAAAGAATGTTGTATAAAATTGTAGAGTTTGCCAACATGTCAAGGGAAAAAGTCAAAATACAGTTATATATCAGCCATTTCCTACACTGTAGAGATTATGGCAAGATGTGAGCATGGATGCCATTCTTGGGCTGCTAAGAACCCAAACAAGTAATGCTTCTATTTATGTTGTTGTAAATAGGTTTTCAAAGATGACACACTTTATACCTTGCAAGAAGTCAAGTGATGCCACTCATGTTGCTACATTGTTCTTTAGAGTAGTAATATTTCACAAGTTACCAAAGAGCAATGACCATTAAACTATTTTCTTAGGCTTTGAACATTCTAATTCATTTTGCTTCTATATTCCATAGCCTTATGCCCAAATTTATTACAGGAATAACAAAAACCATTAAAAGATGGGTACCATTGTGAATTTGGTTGTCTGATTGGTGGTCTTTTGAAGTCTTTCCTTTGATTTCGGACCTGCTTGCCATTGCTCTTCTTGTCCTCAATCTTCTTTTCAATCTTGTTTGGAGTTTGATCTGTCTTTGAGCTTTCACCTTTCTCAAATCTTTGTCTTTAGATCCCTTTTGATTTGCAATCATCTCATCAAGTATTGTAGTACTCTTCTTGAATCTTTGTTTTCTCCAGATCCGATCTCAAGGTTACTTCTTGTTCAAGTTTTGAGCATTCTTCAGATTTGTCTTTCAATTTAGCATTCGGGCAGTCTTCAACTCTCTTACTTTCTTCAATTTGCAATTTCAGGCTAGGAATGATCTCATTTGATCGCTTGAGCTCTTTGATCCTATTTGTAGCTTTCTTGAGTTTCTCTCTCAATATTTTAATGCATTCATCTACATCACTAAGATCCTTTTTCATATCTCTGTTCTCAAATTCTACTTTATCCAAATCATCTAGGGCAGATTTGAGTTCTCCTTCCATATCAACAATGCAATCTTCTTCAATAAATCCTACCATAGGAATTTCTTCTGGAGGAGTAGGATATCTCCTAGTAGCCATGTGTTCAATTCCAAGATCTACCTTAGCGATCAAACCAATTGAAGGACCAAGCTCTACTACCAATTGTCAAACACCTGGAATACTAAGGGTGAGGTGGGGGGGGTGAATCAGTATTCTCTAAAACCACTTAAACATTCATTTCAAGCATCATATTCAATTTGCAGTAAGGAAAGAAACCATGAAAGCAATCATCACAACACATAACACATGAGCACCATATTTTAACGTGGAAAAACCATGGTGAGGATTAGCTCACAACATATTATAACCGGTTATAAGATATTACAGAAAGGCTCACTGTCGAGAGAATAAGAGTAATAGAAAAGAGGGGTGGCTCACTGCCAAGATTTGAATTTCTACAAATGCATCTACAATATGCAAGAAATACAGTTCCATTGAAGCTCAAAATATTGAATCAACACACTTCATACTACACAAATTCTACACTCTACTTTGCTTTACATTCGCATCATATATTTTCCACAATATAGATAGATCTCGTCTCATCCCTACAACACCGAAAATGATCTTATATTTATACCCATTACATTCGCAAACACCTACAACATCAATTAGGTCGGCCTAATTAGATGTACCGTGCAAAATATAACTTGTTGGCTCAAGATAAACCCATACACGATTTATGCCATGATTTAAAACTTGTAGCGCATCAAATAGGTCGTGATGGGCCTATAATAGCTCCCACATAGCCGATCAACACTTCCTTTAACTCCGCACAACTCCAAACATATTAGGTCAGCACCGTTGGTGAGAACACCAAAATACACCAACTGATTATCCACAAACTGACATGCAGACCTTCAAAACACACGCCATTTGGACTACACTCATCTTGACACCTGTAAACACTCCCACAAATCAGCATAACAAAATATTATTCCTCGGTAAAATGCGGACCAATCCAAACAAGTACTCTGCACTAGCAACACTATCACTAGCAAACCCAATATACTGTCAACCATAACTTTTGCACCAAAGGACATAAAGACATGAAATTTTGGATTTAAGATCCTCCAATACGTACCAAAATTGCCTTTGAACCGCAGACAAAAATACCTCAAGGCGAACCAATGCTAACCAAAAAACTGATGCTTTGTACACAAAAAACGCTGTTCTAACACTTAGTCAAATAAGCAATCCATCTGTTCTTCACCGGAGCAAAACATCTGCATCTCTATGCTGGAATACCAACTCCATGCTCACTCATGCCTCACCAAACAACTATACATCAATCTTCTCATCAAGCCACAATGTTGACATCAATGACAACACTGTAACAAGCTCGTGCTCATGTTGCCAACAGCCATATCAATGACAATCTCCTCAAACTTCCAACACACTTGTGGCTTCCAACTCAACACCAACAGTAATCTACACTAGGTCAAATGATAGTCATTGGTCATTGCCAAAAGTTTTTCAATGTTGAAAACCAATTGCCAAGCCAATCAATGATGGCAAGAAAAAAATTCCATTGACATCATTTTCCTAAATCCTGATAAAATGGATGGCTTGAATGGGAATATAATCAAAATATTAGAGTACCTACCCATCTTGAATTTATTTTTATGGTCAACTTATCCTTAAAACTGCATTGGTTTCTAGATATAACAAGTTTGCCTTCAGATGAACGTTTCATATATGAAAAATAGGGGTACATTTCACAAACCACTTGGATAGGTCTAACCCTAAGACTCAATAGAAGCTAGACCTAGAATTTTATCAAATATAGAATGCCATATTTTTTAGAAAATCCCCCCAGAATGGATTGTAGTATAGGAAGCCTATCTCCCTCAAATTTTCTCCAAAGAACACAAAAAAAAACTTAGAAATAGGAATCAAAGCTGCTACTAAGCATAAGGAGAATTCACAAGTGACAAAAGTCCCCTTCTTTGGGTGGATTTACCAAAGTAGTATTCAAATATGACACTTTATAAAGAATTCTCTCACTAATGCAGCTTAAGAGGGTGCCTTCTAATCCCTCTTTGATTACAAGTAGAAATAGAGAGGAGCCAAGATCCATCAGAAGCAAATTCGCATCAATGGGTCAACATAAAAAAAGATACAATCTAAGGTACCCCTTTACACAATAGTATCTCAATAACACATGGGCCAATTGCATGACCTCCACAATGGGAAATAGCTCTAACAACATGCTCACACACAACAATGGTCATAATGTCCACCTATAGAAAAATATGTAGTTGAAAAAAAACCAATCAAGTATGTGGACATAGATCCCTATGAACAAATCATGATCATCCATTTTGAGAGGGTCATATCACATGAAAGGTACCACAGATGACTTGTGTTTCATAAAGGACCACAACTCATGACTATACTAATGGTAAAACATTACACGCTAACATTTATAATTAATTATTATGAGTAATACGTAGCTGCAAATAACCCAAGGATATGTGGAGTGATAACAATCAAAGGCCAAATAGAATCCAATCAGAAAATAAAACCAGCTGAAATGCAAAAAATTGTGCATACCTTCAATGCGGTAGGGAGAATAATTGTAAGCTTCAATACAATGCAAAATTCCTATTTGGTAAATCTGTATCCTAAAGATAATTCTTTGGGCAGATTTTAACTTTCTGTTTGACATTATTTTGTTGGAAAAGGAACAAAATGGAGATCATTCCAACACAACTCCCAGAAATTAAGCTTATGCCTACCATGAACATTCCTAGTAAATAGAGCCCACAAACATCTAAGAAAGTTGCCAAATACTAATTACACTTTCTTATTCAGATATTACTTCTTTTGCAAGTGTACGCCTTTTGTACATGATGATCTTCAGAAATGAATATGAATGGAGAAAAAATAGAGATGTGTATCAGAGTAAACCTTAACAAGTAGGATAATATAATTAGAATAAGAGTGGCAACATGATGTGACATGCTCACTCCAAAGTCTGACCGCCTTGTCTCCCAGAAAATTAGAGCAAAGATACCATATGTATAGAACCCAGCTGTATACATATACAAAGCCTTTAATTTTATCCTGCAACCCAAGGTATTCAAAACATAAACAGTAGTAAGGGAAGTTCAAGAGAATTGCTTGGATTCCAGATAAAACAGCTAAAAAGCAAGCTTCTGAAGAGGCCAGATGTAGACATCAATGAACGTTCAGTATATGAAAAGAAATCTTACTTTGCTTTTTGATCTGGCCAGACCTGGTTCCCAGGCCCAATCCAAAAATTCTGCGTATTTGTGAACCATGGCTCATCATATGTCACTACTAATGCAATAATCTCTGCTGATAAGTAATATATGCATTTCCATGCAGATTCCTTGAACTTAGTGAGCCGTTTCTTGCAATCATCTTTCTCATCCTGAGATGCGCCTTTTGAACATCCTGGCACAAATCTTCTTGCTAGTCGCTGCACCAAATTCAAGTTCCATCAGTTTCAGATACCAAATAAAGATGTCAAATCCATTCATAACATCGCTTAAATTCAGAAATGAATATGCTCGGTGTAAGATGCTCTCAATAAGATTCAGACTCGGTAAAAAGAGCTTTTCCCTGCTCATGTTTCCTGTGCCATACCCATAGATGCAAATTACCCGACCTTTTTCACTGGACAGAATACATTACATAAACAAGCTCAAAATAGTGTTGTTGTACTCTAAAAAAGATAAAGAGCTCCAAAAAATATATGCATTTAAATGACTGTAACTACAAAATGGTTTGCAATATAATGTTTTATAGTTGTGATAAATTGAAAAAATGGTATAATAAGTTTGCCTTAGGCAATATAATATGTAACTAGATTCAATAAAATCTATAATCCTGATCAGCAAGAATTTTGATTTATTTTTTAAATAGCTATAGTTTCTAAAGCTATAAAGTTGAAAAACTTTCGTAACTTTCTTGTAAATAATCAGTAACATTTAAAAACTATAATGTAGGACTACGAATAGATACAGAACACTTAGAAATTGCTGTTAAAGAATCAACACAACAAATGACAGAGCTAAAGGTAAAATTTCTAAATCTGGCCATATTTGGTCAATATTTCAAGATTTAAAAAACAATTGAAACCACACAATACATTCATGCCTGTTAACACAGAAACTAAAATGACTGAGTAACAATTAATGGGATTCAATGGCATAAATAAATATCATCAAAACTTGTTCTAGAAAAAAACAAAGACACCTAAGTGCTTCTTCATAGCCTTTTGTCCTTTTTGCAGCTCTCAAAGCCATCTCATCCAAATGGATCAGAAACACTTAATACATGGTTCCAAGAGCCTCTACTCTTTGTTAATAGTGTATATATATCTCCTCTAAGATCAAATTCAACCTCGGCAATCAGCCTTTGGTTTGTTAGTATTTCATAGTATTAATTGCAATCCACCTCCCTTAAGTAAATCCAAAATTCAACAACACTTGAACCATCCCAAATATCATACATTCTCAAATCTGAGACCAAGCAATTCCCAAGTCTCTCATACTTATATAGTCTAATCCTGTAATATCCTGCAATAAACTGTGTAAGAGATATTCTGCAAGAGACAATTTGGACAGTAATGTTAAGATATTGCATTGCATTTTCAATAAAGTGTTCAACTTTAACATCCACAAACTTCACAACACTGCAATTCACCATCATAAAGTCTACCAGAAGTTTGAATTTTCATTGAAGCATGTTTCCTTCCTGTTATGATAGCCCATGCAAATTCACATACAAAACACAGAAAATAGTTGAGTATGGATACTGAGATGGAAGGATTCTAATCTGGGTACAAAGTAGACTAGGGTTTCAATAACTTTTTAAATTTGAGTAAATAGGATTATAGGACCATCCTCCTTATATTATGTCTCAACCTATTCTCATCACAAATGTAATATGTTTGATGAAAATATTGCATTTTGAAGAAAGAGTTCAACTTTACATCCACAGACTTCATGACACTGCAATTCACCATCATAAAGTCTACTGTCAGTTTGCATTTTCATTAAAGCATATTCCCTTCCCATTATGATAGCCCATGTAAATTCATGTACAAAATACAAAAAATAATATAGTGCGGATGCTTAGATAGTGAGATTCTAATGTGGGTACAAAGCAGACCAGGGTTTTAATCACTTCTTAAATTTTTGACTAAATAGGAATCAGGACTATCCTTCTTATGTTATGTCAGGACTACTTTGGATGTGCAATTTCCCTCAAATCTTGGTTGCACAGATCATAGTTATAAAACTTGGACTTGGCAGAAACTCAGCAGTTCAAATTTTTGGCTCAGACTCAGGAGTCAGCCAAACTTGGCAAATTGAGAATATATATAAATTAATGAAATAAATTTAAGCACCATGCAAATTACTGTTAAAAAGAAAGAAGAAATGAATTTAGAGAATGCATGTCTAAGAAAATTATTGAAAGTTTGTTGAAATCCACATCAAGTAAAAAAAATCTGCTAGCTGGCTAGTTTCTGCCAAGTAACTCACCAAGCAATTTTGGTTGCAAGTACTCACTGAGTTTTGAAATTATGGTGCAGACATTACTTATATTTCTAATATTACCATTACTCATAGTTGTTGCAACCTGAAATACACATACGCTCCATGACAAAGCTATTGAATTCTTTTTCAAAGTTATAGGAAATATTCTCTAGATAGGAACCAGACAAGGCATCTAAGTATGAACACCAAGAAGGAAGATAACATTAGTTGGCCCATTATGAGTCATTGTTGAGAAACAAGGTGAAACTACTGCAATTAAATATCTCACAAATGTATGCAAATCTGAAATAAAATTCTTTATCCAAGGATTACCATATGGTAATCATGATATTGCATAAAATCAGCAAACCATATTAACACAAGGTTTACATGGAGAAACCCTATTGGGAAAAAATCCACATGAAAAAGAGGACAAGTATGTATTAATCTTCAACAATGAGAAACATCCAACACACTCACTCTCTTCTCTTTGATAGCACTCTAGTAGCACCTATCTACTTGTACTATAAACTTCCCTATTACAGTATAGGATGCGATCAAGGGGCAAAGCCCCCACAACCAAGCCCAAATTAAGGCCTTTGAGACCACAGGAACTCTCATGTGGAATGCCATTTTCAGGTGTGAAATAGCAAATGTTTAGGTTAAGGAGCCTTGTGGTCTCCCCCTAAAAATGTTTAGGGTATTATAATTTTTCTTTTAAGTCTTTTTTTTACTGTCATTATGTGACATGTGGGAGACAAACATTCTGACATCCCTGGAACATCAGGGTGATGTCGAGGACGACAGGTCATCCCCAAAAATCCTGCTACAGGGGTACATTCAGAGAAACATCCCCCAGACTGGGGAAACATCCCGCAAATGTTCCCCATTTTTTGGCAAAATGAGGACATTTCGTCCCTGTGCCCCCATCCCCAAAACATCCCCAGAGGGGTTTACATTGGAAAAACCCTGGGATGCATCCCCAAGGTACAGTGAACGTACCTTTAGCTTGTGAATGACAGAACCAAGGGCTCTATCAATGAGCTAATGAACATGATGTATTAAGTGAAAGTCTAGGGGCATCATCTTGGACTTGGTCATATTGAAAACTGGGATAGTAAAAGTTTGCCAACAACAGCACCACGGTCAGTTTGCACCAGATATTTAAAACATGGTCAGAATGAAAGATAACTAGGATTTAATCAATAACTTCTTAAGCACGCCTTTGTTATGAGAAATTGTCTTTGATGTTGTAAACAATAATGAGTCCTTCAATACAGAAATTGAAACTTATTTTTAAAACTGGGACAGTAAAAGTTTGCCAACACAGCAGCAAAGTCAACTTGCACCAGATATTTAAAACATGGTCAAGATGAAATTAACTAGGATTTAATAACGTAGCTTCTTAAGCAAGCCTTTGTTATCACAAATTGTCTTGGATGTTATTAACAATAATGAGTCCTTGAACATGAAGATCGTGCTATGCATGTCACAAAGGTTCTATCAAAAGGACAAATGAAAGAACATAAATTATTTAGCTTACGCTTCAAAAATGTTCTACTTTGCAATCCTGCTGATGAAGATGATCCATCTTGTAAAGAACAATCTTTCAGATAGTTCTTCAATATGGAGATCTCTCCATGGAAGCCATTTAAGATATTGAAGATTTTAGTTATAATATGATAAATCATATGTTACTGTATAGTGTTTAAGGGAGTTGTTTCATTAGAGTTTAAAACAGCTTTCTTCCCAATATTGACTGGAATCTGGATATTAACATTTCAAGGTGCCAGGAATGTATTATACTTGCCTCTGCCAGTAATTCATTGAATCAACCTGGCCATTGAAAATTTTATGTCAGACATGGACTGCACTGCTCAATATATCTAGAATGCTGCTGTCTGGATCTCTTAGTCTGAAGCTTTCTGAAATCCAGATAAGTGAACTTCCCACACAATACTATTGTTGTAGACTTCTTGTTTGAGTGAATTCATCATGTTTCTGGGAATACCAAGGCAATTGCAGTGTCGGTTTACCCCAATGTAATGGCCTTATCAAGAATTAACTTCCTCCACAGGCAAAACTAGGGCAATTGTCAATCTCTAAAGAAGGCTCAATACTTCCTGTACACGAGATGAATGAAATCATTCCACTTACTGTAAAGCATAAACCTTGAAACTTTTCACAACTTAATCACCCTTTAACATAGTCTCAATACCTCCTACAGGCCAGAGGAACAAATTATGCCAATTGACATAAGCCTTAAAACATTCTAAACTTCTAAGAGGATTACCAGCGATAACACAAGAAGCATCAAATGATGTATCTATAAATGTGAGAGAACAATCATAGAGCAAGGGCAAATCACAGAGAAGAAGGCAAAGGCAATGCTAGTTCATTTTTTTAATTTATTTTTTGATATCTAGAAGAATCAGATCTCAGCAACCTGGCGACCACTCATAATGCTAGTTCATTATTAAATATTAATTAAATGCAAGAACACCCAAAAAGCCTTCGATTAAAAACTCCACATACTCAATTTCAGTATATTCTGAAATAATACTATAATTACCAGGCTCTACTCTTACTCCCATGTCTGAGTCGAGTTTTAGGAGTCTGAAGAGAAAAAGTCAACTCTTTTCTACAATCTGGGCTGAGTCTGTATGCAAGAATGTTGCAAATTTCAGATTCTGCCACATCAAAGTTGCCAGTGGACCGCAATTTGTCCTATGGCCTTTAAAATACTGAATTGGGCAAAACCTCCTTTTTCAATCTTACCAACTGCAAAGTGAAGGTTCATTTGTTTTAGCCGGAAATTTACTGAATAAGAACAAAATTCATGGACTCAAACTGAGAATTTTGCATTATCATTTCATTTTTAGCAAGTGGAGAGCATTTTTGGAGAAGTATTTGTCTCCCAGCGGAACTATTCTTGAAATGAAAGATACCCACCTGTTGTGCAATTTGAATTTCAAATATTTTAAGCATATTTTGAAGTTTTATTTTGATAAATCTTTGTCAATTCTGAGATGAAGTCCTGCTCTTTTCCTTTGTGCAACTCAGGCTGCTAAGAATAAATCATTAGGTAGAATACTAATCAAGAGACAAAACATTCCCACAACAGTTCCTAGTTTCAACAAATTACAGAAAAGCATCCCAGAAGATCACAGGTCAAATCTCAGGCAATCAAATACAACTGTTGGTGTGCTCGTTCGTAGAAAGGCCTTTGATTGGAGGAGAAAAATTCAAGGCACTGTCTTATAAAGGTGATTATTAAAAGCACAACTTAGCCAGCATGCGAATTTGGCATATGAGACCCCCTTGTGCTAAGAAAGGAATTTTTCATTTTACTTTACAGAAATTCCTAACCATACAAGTTCAAATTGTGTACTTCATGGTTTCGATCTCTCGAGTTAGTTCGGGAGTAAAACGAGCTTTAACAACCCACAGACGCAAGGGTCTATTTGATATTACCGTAGCTTGGACAATAATGAAGTGGAGCATTTGCAGGAGCGTGACCCATGTTCAAATCTCACTCACTGTAAAATGGCAACCAATAACTCCAACAGACATAAGGTAAGGCTGTAATCTAATAAATGTACAGTATTGAGAGGCATCCAACAATATTTAGAAATCAAACAGTATAGACCTCAATCAGATTCAACAATAATGCTACTTCGCAACCAATTAAAATCCTTATGTATGAATGAATGAATGAAGGAGGGATTTTAATGTATATATTAAAAAGCCAACACAGAAAAGGGCAGATAAATAAATTAAAAAGCAAAGTTATATTGGATTAGTTATAAAACGTCAGCTAGGCATGATTGTAATCACCTCAAATATCAATCTGTCGAGCAAAAAGCGCACAAATGGGAAGAAAAGCGCAAAGAGCGGCACTGCGAGAAGGTCCTCATTGGAGGGATATGACTCGGTCTCCCAATTAATCCAACTCATCCTTTTCTATTTACGCTTGGCATCAATCTACTAATAACAATCGGCCACGTCTCAGAATGCACGGATCCACTCCACTAATTCCCCGTTGGTGAAAAACCATATGTGAGAAATCAGAGAAATGAGTGTTAACCTAATGAAGATATATGAGACGCTGAGCGATATATATATATAAAAGGGGAGATCGGATCCAAAGAATATTCTGAATCCTCACGCCTATGTTGTGTTACAGAAAGTGGACCTTGTTTGCATTGCATACTGCAATATGTATTATTTTATATTTGTATATATTCGTTGGCACGGAGTCGACCCGGACCTGCATAATTGACAAGGGCAGACTGATTGTTTTGATTTTTGATTTTTCGCTTTTCTCCTTTTTCTATGGTGCTGTTCAACATGGAACTCCGTGTTTGTTTGAAGGGAGTTTCCTTATCGCCCGTTACTTGTCCTTTACTGAACCTGTAGTTGAAGGTCGCAGCCATACCCGGGAACGAAGTTAACTTTGGCTAAATATTGAATGCATGGGTATATTGAGTTACGTCATTTTATCTGCCAATATACCCAAAAAATTGAGTTGCATTAATTGAATAAAAGAGTGCTCCTGCCTATTTAGTTGGGATAGAATATAATAATATTTTTGTGATATTGAGAAAGTTTACATAATGGTCTAGCATTATAAATAAATAAATAAATGTTATTTTGGAAAGAATTGTAAAATATTAGTTGAGTTAGATATATTTGCAATAATAAAAGTTCCATCTTCATATCTTTTTCCTTCGTATTTTGGGTCCCGTGTTGATTAGACTAGTGAAAGTTGATAAATGGCATTATTGTATTTTAATTATACCATCACTCATTTCCATAAATAAATTTCTATCCTCAAATCTACTATTTATTACAATGGTTCAATCTACGAGTGTAAAACTGATTTAGAGCATCTTTAGGCCAACACATCTAAATCCTAATTTCAAAATTTAAACATTTATTGTCTTTTTACATTAGTCAATATGAGCCAACTAAATGCAAATTATTCCAAATTGCACACTACGATGATGTATTTAAGAACAAACTCTAATTCAAAAAGGATCCTCTCATAATTGAAGAAGAATCTAATGATTATATCTAAAATTCAATTGCAAGAGGATAAAATGGATTACATTAGCATTACATTGTAATCACAGGAGCATATTGCACACTTTATGCTTGTTCTCAACCTTGCCTCACTTTATTAAATCAATATAAGGGTTTGACTAAGAAGAGCATTACCCGTGTAATTTAGTAATTTCTCTATAGATATTTGTAAAGATTATATGTTTATTACTAGATCCAAAGCACATGTATAGAAGCAAACTAGGTTTAGTCAATAGATTTTGGCTAGTTTAGATCCACAAATCACAAGTTTATTTCTACTCATAAAGTTAGATTTATACTCATAAAAAAAAATCAAGATAGTGTATAATTAAATGTCTAGATTGATGCAATCTTCAAACAAACCCTAAAGTTTTGGCATCACGGTGAGTGGATTTCATTATATCCATATAATGACATCTTCATTAGATCTTGAGCTAATTATCTTACATTTAGTTTAATTAATTTCAACATTTATTATAGTATCTAATACTAGTCCCAACTCATTATCAGGTAGGTCAAAATTATTTTTCATTGTGATTTAATTAATTTATTATATTACTTGAGATATTTTATGTAGAGTGGTGTATTTACCCTTACATTATTTTTTGTGAACCCAACATCCTTACATGACCTAGGATTTTGACCTTAAGGTTTATTCTTCTTTATCATTAAGGTTTTCACATCTAATTTTTGGATTATATATACTTAATATAAGATTTGATTAGCATTTGAATTACCCTTATTTGTGTTTCATTATTGCACTTGATTAGAGTATTGACTTTCATTCTACCATGTCTATTTGATCCCACCAACCCACTCTTAAATTGTCTATCATCATGGATTCTCATGAGTTATTCCATTAGGATGTATTCTTAAATTTTGTAGCTTATAAAATCCTTTCGTTCTTAATATTCTCATATATTTGTGTAGATAATTGAAATTGTCTTGGTCTGCGAGTAACACATTTTTACTAATTTTCACCCTTTTTCCCTAATTATTAAATAAAACCTTATTATTTAATTATTACCAAATATCATATTATATTATTAATTAAGTGGTCATGCGTTATTTAATTAATTCATTATCATTCACCCTTTTGATTAATTAAATAAATCCTATTTATTTAATAATGTCTTAATTATATACATATCCCGTTGAAAAAAATGATGGTGGAGCAACGACACAGGCAAGGCTTTCGAAGGCACCAGGGGTTGCAGTATGTAGGAGTTTCGCAACCCAAATGGTCATTTAATGGAAGAAGGGGTAGGAATGTTTAGGCATCTCGAAGGAATGGTCCCAATGGGGCATGGAAGGCTCTAGTTAATCAGAATGTTAGATCCAAAGCTCATTCTAATGTCGACGAGCAACCCAGGCAGAGGATGCAGAATGCTAGGAGATTCAGATCTTTAGCTTTAAATGAAAGGGTGGACTTCACACAGTTGCAAGGCAAGTTCTGGAGACTAAAACATCAGGCTGGGAAGGTAGAAAAAATCAAGGTAGATCCTAATCACGCTACGGTGGTGCCTTTGCTTTTAGAGAGTTGAGAGTGGAATGACTCTATTAACTTTCTTAAGGCTCATGCTTTCTTTATGAAATGGGGGGGGAGTTGCTCGGCTTACTCCAGGGTAAGGGCTTGGTGTGACCTCCATTAGGGAAAATACTATGGTCTTAAAACCCTTGAAAACGGTTTTTATTTGGTGACTTGCCAAACGGAAAAGGATAAAGAATGGATTTTGAATAGTGGCCCTTTTCTGATGGGAGGGAGGGGATTTTATTTAAAGGATTGGGTTCCATACTTTAACCCTAATACTGTCAACATCAAGGAAGTTCCTGTGTGGATCTGTTTGAAGAATCTACCACAGGAATATTGGGACCAAGAAACACTCAAAAATATTGGCAATAAGCTGGGTGTTTTTGTGAAGTCGGATGAAGTTGTTGCAAAATCATATTTTAGTATGTTCCCTAGGATTTGCATAATGTGGCAACCTATCCATCCTCTTCTAAAGGTGATAGAGATAAATACTAGAGAGGGGACTTGGCGTCAAGTTGTGGAAGTTGAGGAAGCTATGGTTTCATGTTCAAGTTGCAATGGGAAAGAGCATATAGAAGGCAGTTGTCTAGAGATGGGCAAAGGGAAAGGTTTAGCTCAGAACTTTGTAGTTGAGGAATTGTTGAGTTTGACTGAAAAGGTTGAATGGGAAGATCTTTGGAATCTACAGTTGTGGGGTTCTCTGCGAGAACAACATAGTTGTTCTCCCTCTGATGGAACAAGGGATCTTAGTAATTGGTTTGGGGCTCAAAGAGAAGAAATAAACCTCTTATTTGAAAGGGGTTGTGAGTCGAATATTCTTCATAGGGTGGACAACATTGATGCGACAAATGCAGTAAATAGTAATATTTTGATGGATTTCTCATGGCAGGGAGCCGATGAAAATGATCCACCTATAGTGAGTGGTTGTTGTGGGGGGATATCTGAATCCCCAAATTTGGAGAATTCCACGGCTCCTTGTCCCCCTTCGTTGTCTTTGCAGGAGAGAGTTGAAGCTAAAACAACTATGCAAGAACCCTTCCAATCCCCTAACAAGAAAGGAAGTGAGGTCAAGAGCCTATTAAACAGAGTTAAGAAACCTGATGAAGATAGTGTTTCAAAAGCTTCATGCCTTAATTGGCCTAGCAGTCAGGATGTAATGAATCCCCTTGAAGATGGCCTTATGGAAGGGGAAGAGGAAATCATTTTTAAGGAATTCCCATCTCTCCTATTTGAAATTTGGAGATCCAATTTGAGGGTGTTAGGGATAGTGGTGGTAATATGGAAGATTTTGAATTTGATTTGGTCTCTAATGAGGAGTTGGTTGGTGAAGATTTGTTGGGCATGCAGAATAGTTTAGGTATTATTGAGAAGAGATCTCTAGAGAAAACTTCTACTTCAAATCCGAAGGTTAAGGTTGGTGAGAAGAAGAAGTGTGGTCCCAAAACCAACAGAATGAGGTTGGAAATGGCTGGTAATGCGACTGGTCAAATCAAATTGAGATTGGGAAAAGGCTATGCCTTTTCCTGGTAGCCATGAAAATCCTATCGTGGAATGTCAAGGGTTGCAATGCCCCTGATAAAATGGGTGGTTTATGTTGGGCAAGGAAAAATCAAAAAGATTTCAACAATTTTGTTGTGAATAACGGTCTCATTGAAGTGCCCTTCAAAAAGGGAGAGTTTACTTAGACTAATAGGAGGGGCAATTTTCTCAATATTGTTGAAAAGTTGGATTGCTTCTTGGTGGCTAGTAATTGGGTTGATCATCATTGGACATGTGAGGCTGAGATTCTTCCCATAACAGGCTCATACCATTATCCCTTAGGTCTAAGAATTCAAGAAGAAGCTATCCCTGACTGGTGTCCTTTCAAGTTCAAAGCAATGTGGTTCCGAGCAGAAGGCTTTAAGGATTTGGTGGTTGGGTGGTGGAGAAGTGCTCCTATTCATTCAAGTAATAAAGCCTTTATCTTTTTTAAAAATCTCCAATTTCTTAAGGAGCGACTAAAAAAGTGGAACAGTGAGACTTTTAAGAATATATTTGCTGAGAAGATTCGGTTGGAGGATGATCTGCTTAAGCTTCATTCAAGATTTATTGAGAATGGAATGAATGAGGAGGATTTTGTGCGTGAAAAGACCCTAAATAAAGCTTATTCAAAAACCTTAGCTCGGGAGGAGATTTTCTGGAGGCAAAAATCAAGGGAAACTTGGTTAAAAGATGGTGATAGAAATACTAAATTTTTTCATAATTCAGTGAAGGTGCGTAGGGCCAATAACAAGATTTTTTCTATAAAGGATTCTTTGGGTAATGTTTTAAATGAAGTTGAGCAGATTAAAAAAGCAACAATTAGTTTTTTCTCGGATTTATTTGTTGACAGATCTAAAGAACAGTTGTTTGATCAAAATTTATTAGAAGTGATTTCCAGGTGTATTTTAGAGGCCCAGAATGCGATGCTTATGGAGTCAGTTTCCCTAAAAGAAGTTAAAAATACTTTATTTGATTTGGGGGGTGATAAAGCCCCAGGCCCATATGGGTTTCCAGCTTTGTTTTTCTAAAAAAATTGGGATATCTTCGCCCAAGATTTGTGGGAGGTGGTAGAGGAGTCAAGGAGGGGTGGTTTTATTCTAAAAGACTTTAATAACACTCTCATTGCTTTAATTTTGAAAAAGTCGGTAGCCAATTCCTTTGAAGACGTTAGACCGATCTCCTTATGCAACACGGTCTATAATTTAATTTCTAAAGTCATCGCTAATAGGTTGAAGTCAGTTTTGGATTCTATTATTTCTCTTGAGCAGAGTGGTTTTCACCAAATAGGTCAATCTTTGAACAGGTTATTGTGGCTCATGAAACCATTCATTACATCCGGCTAGCGAAATCCGAGAGGATGATGGTTAAACTAGATATCAAAAGGGCTTATGACGAAGTGAATAGGGGCTTTTTGTTGAAAGTTCTTGAGAAATTTTGGTTTTTCGAAGATTGGGTAGCTTGGGTTAGGAGTTGCATCGACACTCCTCAATTTTTTGTGTTAGTGAATGGAAGCCCTCAAGGATTTTTTGACTCAAACGAAGGTCTTAGAAAAGGTGATCCTATATCACCTTTTCTCTTTATCATTTTGGCAGAGGTCCTTGGGAGGCTTATCTCCAAGAATCGTAGAGCTGGTCATTGGAAAGGCATCAAAGTAGCTAAAGGTATTGACCCCCTATCACATTTGCAATTTGCTAATGATACATTCTTGTTGGGTGAAGCATCTTTAAGAGAAGCTCGTGTGATGAAGGGGACTCTAGATGCTTATGGTAGAGCATCCGGGCAATGTATAAACTGGCAAAAATCAAAAAATTCCTTTTTTAATACCCCTATACATAAACAGTTGGAAATTTGTAGAATTATGGGAAGGAAATATGGCACTCTTCCTAGTAAGTATCTTGGCATTCCCCTCTTTGGGGGCGCTAATAAATTTGGTGTTTGGAAAGAATTGGTGGATAGCTGCCTTAAAAGAATGGATGGTTGGAAGAGCAAATGGTTAACGGTTGTTGGGAGGATCTTAATGTTGAAATTAGTTATTTCAGCGATTCTAGTTTATTTAATGATGTGTTTAAAGATTTCGAAGAAGGTGATTAGCACCATTGGGCAGAGAATGCGCAAATATTTTTGGAATGGTGCTAGTGAGAAAGATAAAATTCCTCTTTTAGCTTGGAAAAAGATTTGTCAATCGAAAGAAAAAGGTGGGGTTGGTTTGAGGGATTGGCAAGTCATGAATGAAGCCCTTGGAGCAAAGTTGGTCTTGAGCATTTATTCAAACCCAGATCTGTTATGGGTGAAAATAATGAAGGCTAAATATTTGGATTTTATAGAAGATCAAAGGATTCTAACCATTCAGAATCCGCCTAAAGGTTCTGCCATATGGAACTTCATAGTCTCTAGTAGGCTGGTTATTATTAATCATATAACCTAGCAGCTTGGCAATGGACATAAAGCAAAATTTTGGGATGATTCTTGGGATGAGCGACCTATTCTACGTGAGAATGTTGATGTGCAAGAGTTGAGAATTCTTTTCTCACAGAGTTGGGGTGATAAGGTGAGTGATTATGTTGTCCCAATTTAGGGCACTTGGTCGGGAATGGGTTTGGAAAGAGATTGATGGTGAGGGTTTAACAGATCAACAAATTGAAAGGATACAAGCTATTTTTTGTGATAGGAAAGTGTTATTGTCTGAGAATGAGGACAAGGTGGTTTGGTGTGGCTCCGTGAACAGGAATTATTCTATCAAAATTGGTTATCAATTATTAGATTCCCAAGAAGGTGTTTTTTTTGGGCTAAGAATCTATGTTGGAATAAGGATTGTTTACCAAAAGCAGGAACTTTTGCTTGGCTTGCTATGAAGGGAAGGATTCTATCTGGGGAGAGAAGAAAGAGGCTTGGCTTTGCAGGGCCAACAAAATGTGTGATGTGTGAGGCAGCTGAAGAATCTGTGGATCACCTACTTCTACAATGCCCTATAGCAGCTGAGTGTTGGGAGAGATTATTGTTGAAGTTAGGTTGGCACGGTCCTCTTCAGAGGACTCTGAAAGAGGTTTTTGGGGGATGGCCTTCTCCTAATAAGAAGTCTCTTCTATCTAGCATTTGGATAATCATCCCGTCAATTGTGATGTGGGAAATCTAGAAAGAACATAATAGGAGGATCTTTAAGGACCAAAAAGAGCCCTGGTGCTATTTGTGGAGAAGGATATATCATGTGATCGAGGAAGTTGCAGGCATGGATACTTCGCAGTCTTTGGATTTGAGAATTCTTTTCACCTTGGAAGATAATAGGTTGCAAAAGGCTAGGCCAGGAATTAAGATCAGGTCAATTCAGGGTGCAAATTTGTCAATTAGCAAGAAGGCTTCTTTGGAGGAAGTTTGTTGGGAAAACCCACAAGAAGGATGGCATAAGCCGAATTTTGACATGGCTTCTAAAGGAAACCCTAGCCCATCAGGAGCAGGTACGCTAATTAGAGATTGCCATGGGAATATCATCGCCTTTGGGGCGAAAAAACTTGAAGAGGGCACAAACAATGTAGCGAAAGCAAAGGCTGCATTGTTAGTGGTAGGTTTGGCCCAGGTAATGGGTGTTTGAAGGCTCCATCTTGAAGGAGATTCTTTAATTATTACACAAGCTATTGCTAATAGGGATGCAAAAGTGTGGCATTTGCAGGGTTTTATAAGGGCTATTGTGAAGGAGTTAGACTTCTTTGATGACTTTCAAGTGAGTCACATTTGTCATCTGGGCAATAAAGAGGCGGATTGCCTCTCAAAATGGGCAGTCTCTTTTTCTACCGTTGGTGATTCTAAAATGGAAGATTTTAGAAGTGTGGACCTAAGGGCAGGGGATTGGTGCGAGTTTTGAACACTTCAAGGAAGTGAAGTGTTGTGTTAGCCTTGAAATTGTTTTAATTGGCATTGTCTAAGGATATTTTTCAGTGATTTCTTAAAGCTGGGAGGTGTAACAAATAATTTTCATTTGATTGAAAAGGCACTTGTGATTTGAATGGGAGCAGGTTCATACATGTGAAAGTCCAATCACATTTAATGCGAGGGGCTAGAGGGTGCCCTTGAAGGGTTGTTGAGAATGAATTAACTCTTCATTATTTGAAGGTGTGATGGTTTTTTTGGGAGGTGTTGGTTCATTAATGATGAATCAACGAGGTGGTAGTGAAGAAGACGCTCGACATGCGTGGATGGTCTTTTTAAGGAAGGCTAGATGCAGGTTGGCATATCCAAGAAGCATGTGTGCGGGCAATTACAGAGTTGGATTTTCGAAGTCTGAGAAACTATGGAGGCTATGTATTCTTTCAAGATGATGTTGCAACATAAGGGTTTTTTCGGCCCTATGTCTAAATTTCATTTGAAATTCCTACTAAAATGTCCTCACGATGATGTTGTGGAGGCGATGTTGGAGGCTTTGGGTAAGCTCTTCATGGAGGCCACTCATAGGGACAAAATGAATGTTGATATAACATCCATGTTATTTGCGTGGGGTTTGGAATTAAATGAAGAAATTGGCATTATTAAATGGGTTATGAATTCTCTTTTTGAGGAGTTGATGTTGGGGATGGAGTCTTTTCTGGAATGGGTTGCCCCGGGGGTTGGCTACGATATCTCAGAAGGGTTCAAGGATATGGAGGACGTTGAAGATTTGGGGGTGGTTCCTTTTGTTAGGTGGAGAAGGCGAATGGACAAGGACGCATATAGGTTGGATATGCTCACAGCCTGGGAAAATTTGAAGTTGGTCTTAAGATGCCATGAGCATGCATTAAGCCAAGAGGAGTTGGAGATTCCTCAACAATTCCCCAGGAGGAAGCATTCGATTAGAGGAGTTAGAACTCCGAGAGCAAAACTAGGCAGGTTTGAAAGTTAGCGATGGTGGAATGGCAGTTGGTGGTTTTTTGGTGAAGTTTTTTGTTGTGTTTTATGTTTCCTGATGGGAGATTTTGGAGATGGTGAGCAATGAAAGGATAGTGCGTCTTGGCTGGTGTAGTGGCTTGGGGTTGATCATGGTTGGGGTGCGGTTCGCAGAAGGTAGTTATTTTTTGCTCGACAATGCATAGGGGTCTAATCGAATTTCAAAGCCAAAGGTGGACGTTATTGAATGGGCATCCATTGTTAGTCATTGATGTGGATGATTGATGTGTTTATCTATGGATTTTTGGGGTTGCGTCTGGTACTTTTTTGGTTGTTTGGGGGGTCCTAGTTGTGAGATGGACATATCTTCAGCCTTCTATGGGTTGGGTTAATGGGGACCTAGATTTTTTTGTTAAGCAATCTTTCTGGTGTATGTGGGTTGGCATGGAGTATGCTACCATTTTAATCGACTGAAAATCCTTTTTACTATTTTAATAAATAAAATATAATATTACCGATCAAAAAAAAAATGTCTTAATTATCATGAATCTTCCTGATTAATTAAATAAATCTTATTTATTTAATTACGTCGCTAATTACACTTATTCTTCTATTTGAATTAAATAGTTATCATTAATCGTTTGATTAACATTCAACACCCTTCTTAAATTAAATAATTGTTATTAATTATTCAATTAACCACTTTCCCACTTCTAGATCAAATAATTAAATTAATTATTTAATTCCCCCATTTCATCTCAACATTATCCATTAATAAATAAACATTTATTTATTAATTATTCTTCACTTGCACGTTCCTCCAATAATTAATTAATTATCCTCTCATGCATAATTCCCTCTTTCATAACTAACACTTTCTCGAGCAGTCAACTAGATAATCAATTCTAGTTCACTAATCAATCAATTCACTTTACTCTCACTCACTTCGAGTCTTCGAATAAATCATTTTAGTTAATTAATTGTCAATATTAGTTGAATCTTCAATCAATAATTCATGTAATCAATTAGCTGAAATCCTGCAGCTAGTTGTAGTCAATTAGTTGGGCAATCAATTCCTCTCCACAATCTTAACCATCGATCTTGATCTTGCACCTCTTGATCTAGATCATTCATTTGAATCAAGCATTTCTATAAAAGCAACCCTCACATCATGTTGATGGCTAACCATAAAACTTTGGTGTTTGCATTATTGTGATCATATCATACACTTGAAGTGAAAGGCAAAAGGAGTGTACACTAATTTATGAGAGTAAAGCGAACAAAGAAGGATGATGGAAGTAATCCATGACAACACAATAAAGGTGAAGGTATCATTTTTTTTAATCTAATTTTATCCATGATGCATGTTTTCCATTGATTAAATTGGATCATATTTGAGTATAGGATTGCAGATTGTGGTTATTTCCTTTGATTTCTTATATCTCTAATGACTAAATGTCAATTTTTTTATTTACATTTTAGTGAACCTGACATGAAACTCATGTAATTAACAATTTTTGTATGGAATTTAGATTTTTTGAAGCTACAGGAAGTGTGACGCACTCATTGAAAACAACAACACATTTGTCAAGTCTTGCATCGCAATTGATAGTTTGTTCAATGCATCTGCTCACCTGCGTGATGCATACAAAGTTTGTTGAGTTGTATTTGTCACTGTTGTTTTTTGTGTTTTTGCAGGTTGAACCAACCCACTGCATTTGTTGAACCCTACGCCGTAATTGACATACGGTGCACCATAGTCAATGTTTTGAAAACCGCATCTAGGTCTTACAACACCGCAATCAAATCTTTGTACCACACATCTATTTATTACTACACCTTAGTCAACTCATTTTGCACTACAATCTGGGTCTTTCTACATCGCAGTTGACATCCAGTGCACTGCAAGTGAGTGTTATAGAAAGAAAGGTAAAATGTTGATTTATACTTTGTTGTTTTCTTATTTTTCAGTAGGGTAAGGTTTTTTGTGTTACTAAGATCTTTTTTATTTCCAGCTTGTGGCAATCTCTCGAATTATCTCAAACATTTCTTTTTAGTGCTTAAAATGAACATGATCTTAAACATTTCTTTTAGTACTTAAAATGAACATGATCTCAAATATTTATTTTTAGTGCTTAAAATCAACACAATCTCAAACATTTGGTTTTAGTGCTCTTAAAAAGAACAATACAATCCTCAATTTGCAATATGGATTCAAAATTAACAGTGTGATTGAACATGCAATACTTCACTTGGTGCTCTAACATTAACATACAAATTGCACATTTCCTTTGGTATAATTAAAACAAACCAGTGTATACTATACTTGGTGTGCTTGCAAACATGTTGTCAATCCATTGAAAGTAAGTGTTGTTTAAAGTATCCTCTCCCCTTGTGCACTGTGTGATCCTGGGTGACGAGAAATTACAACATAAAAATTGTCCACTTTTTTAAAGTAGGAAGTTTTCCTTGGGATACATCTTTATTGAGAACCTAAGGGATCAACCTCAAGCAACATTTTCTGGCACGCTATAGAAATTGTATGAGAGCGAAAGTTGTAGTTCGATCCTTGCATGTAGCGCTCCATAATTTCACTAGGGGCTTATAGCTTTTTAGACCCCAAGGAGACATTTGAGAGGTCGGTGGTGTTCACAGAGTTCTACCCACTAAGAACCCTTGTTGTAGAGGCCTTAAAATCCTTTCAAATGTAATCTTATAAATTGGTGCAATGGATGTGGATCATATCCTAAAGCTAATCACCATGTACTTTCTTAGGTTGAGGTAGATCTTGTTGGGTTGCTAACAATAGCCTCTTAGGAAGAAAAATAAGGTGTGCCCATGGCATCTATCGATGACCTTATGTCACTGGACATCTACTCTCTGCCTTCGTGTAGAAAAGGTTTTGAAAACAATTATCTCAATTGTTTCACTACCCAATCTTTCTAAGTATTTACCCCTTAAATGGGAGGTGGGCCTACTTAAAGTTGCACACCCATTCTACTATTAAATTAAGTTGTGAATTTTTTTTAGTCTTGTTATTACCAGTGCAAACAATCAACCTTAGGGCCTTATCATTGACACAAACTATCAAAAATCACAACTAATAACTTATCAAAAAACTATTTTTTGTGTTTGCTTAAACTGAATCACATCTAAAATCAGAAAACTAAACAAGACTAGGGTTCCTTAGAGGTCAAATTTTTGACAAAACTTATGCACTGCATCTATTAGCCTGTGCACCACAACTGTGTATTTGCACCGTAGAAACAGTGTGATGCATTCGTTAGCGATTGTGACACATTTGTCTATTAAAACACCACATCTCTTTGTTAGTCAAAAATCTACCTTAGCAAAAAAAAATGCATATGTATCCAACACAATTGATAGTTTTTGTAACGCATCTATTGCAGACTACACTGCGGTCATCATCTTCTGCACTACATTCGACATCTTCTACACTGCATCTAATGATTTCTCAGTCGCATATGTTTGATAGATAAAATAGAGTTTATTTCTAGAGGCTACATAAACCTGATCTCATTTACACATAAATCAAAATATGAATAGTCACTTTTTTCTACATTTTTAGTAAATTTATATCTTTCCTAGGTTAAAACATTACATAATTTTAAAGTCATATCATAAAAGTCCTTGAAAATATTATCTTGAACGCCTTGAAAGTTGAAAATTGAAAACAAGTTTAAAAGTCAAAAGTCTAGGGTCATCATTTTGAAAATCGTCTAAACCTCCTCTTTACAAAATACCCTCATCAACAAAAGTAGGTTTATCAACTCATTAGTCTAGTTGAAAATCAACCTTTTCTATCAAACCACCATCATCACTAGAGGTTTAGGATTTTTCACTTGGTTACATTAGTCCAAAACTAAAATTTTTGTAAAAGTAATAATCTTTTAGGATCCAAATTCAAGGTATCAAAGGTCTTTTCATTTAGCGAAATATCATAACAAGAAAATCATAGTTTTCATTTTCATCTTGTACCTTTCAATATTTCCAAAAATAAAAAAATTTCAAAAACATAGAGTAGATTCATTTTAATTGCATTGATACCAAGATTTGAAATACCAAAAAAAATCAAAATCTAGAAAAAGGCATAGTCAAAACACCATCACTTTTATGGTTTTCACACGATCACAAATCAATAGAAAAGAGATGGACTCATCATCTAATCCGATGTACAACCCAAATAGTGAAATAAATTTTGGTGAAAATTCTAGTGATCACACAAATTCACAAAATCTCCCCCCATTTGAGAGTTACACTTTGAATGATGTAAACCAAGGGGTCACACCTTAGGAAATCGAGAATTCATCTCAAGATCCAAGGATCTTGAGAATCATTTATGAAATCGTATTAGCAGACCCCCAATAGGTACTTCATACAATTGGTGCAAAACATAACTAGGCTACTGCATGACTTTGACATAACCTCAATCATAGGGGAGACTCTAAATACAGTGTCACTAGGATTAGGTGCCACAAATAGACCTCCACCATCGTTGGCACATACTACGTCACCACCCACATCACAGAACATAGGCATGTCGCCTGCCAAAACATCTCATTTTTTATCAGCTATGAATAACCACCACCACCTACATTCACTAAACCAAAGGAAAATCAATTTTCCTCCACATCTACAATTGTAGCACCAACCCTCCGTATTTAAGACCACAAGTGGTTACAACATCCACTTCACAAAAAATGAACGTGGTAAGAACTAGATCCTTTTTCAAAACATGTCCAAACATCACTCCACCCCAACAACAACCAAATAATCTTGGTTCTGCATCTACATTTGGGTTTTATCAACCCCTACCACATCAACCAAATAATCTTGGTTTTCCATCCACATTTGGGTTTAATTAATCCCCATCACAACAACCAAACAATCATGGTTTTGCATAAACAATTGGGTTTAATCAACCCCCTCCACAACAACCCAACAATCTTGGTTCTACGTTCACAGTTGGTTTTAACCAACCACCGCCACCACCATCATTTAATCCAAATACCACATACACATCATAATTTCACCAACACATTCCACCCATGCATCAACATCAAAATATGCATGGATTCAATCCACAACACTACACCAATCCATTTCCAACCACTCACAAGGTGCCCCAAAATACATCCAACCCACCATAGTTTTGGTGGCACCATCGCCCATGGATTTGATGACTCGGCAGTTTTGGCGACACCATCACCCATGGATTTGATGGATCTTATGGAAGCTACTTAATGGATGACCTTTGTCCTTACCCTTTTGATAGGAGTATTCTCATTCCCCCCTTTCCCACAAAATTTATTGTTCATAAATTTGACAAATATAAGGGAAAGGTAGACCCCATTGAAAGCATAGAAGAGTTCCATACAGCCTCCTTAGGCATGGCTCATGAGACTTTTTCCATGGATTCTGGGAGGCCAATCCCTCAAATGGTTTGTGTACTTACCTCCAAGTACACAAACTTGGAGCAAACTAATGGATAAGTTCATCACACACTTTTCCTACAACATATCAACCAATATCAACATTACCCATTTGTGTGCCTAAAAGTAGAAAGATGGTGAGACCTTCTCATGATTTCTACAAATATGGAGAAGCTTAGCTAGTAAGCGTGCTTACCACATACCAAAGAAACAACTAGTTCAAATTTTTGTGGAGAACCTCAACAAGGAGGTGATGTTCGACTTATAGATTCATTGTTCAAACATGTTTGAAGAGGTTATAGAGAAAGGATTCTCCATTGAAAAAGCCCTCATAGCCAAAGGGCTTGTAAAAATATATAAGGAGAATACTAATTATTCTTCTCGTATAATTTCAATGACAAGAGAAAATTTTGGTCATGAGACAAAAATGTAACAAATGATGGCGTTGTAGAAACTAAGGTCATAAATAAACCTCATCTTGTGTTCGGTCTAACCCATAGCAATGAACACCTATAAAACTCAGTAGAAACTGGAACAAACTACTGATGTGGCTCAAAACAACACACTGGGTGGCCCTCTAAGGTGCCCCCAACCACACAGAACATGCATTCCCTTAGGGGAACCCATTGAGGCAATTTTAAAGAAATTGCTACAATAGAACATACTCCAACTCCTAGAGATCCGACACTACAAACTAGGACCTTTCTTACCATCTTGCTAGAATGATGATGACTTTTGCAAGTACCATCAGAATAAAGGGCATAAAACTTCAAACTATTTTAAGCTTCAGAACATCATATAGGATCTAATTGAATAGGGAGCAATAGAAATTGATGATCAACCTAGATCCTTTAACAAAGATCACACCATCTTTAAGGATCCTTTACAAACCCATGGGAATGGAAAAGCCTAAAGTTCTGAAATAGGTGAAAATTTTGATGCAAATTACACTAACTTGTTGCCTACGAGTACATAGTAAATAACATCCATCCATCTAAAAAAAGAGCCTCATCACAACTGTCAAGCGTGAAAAATCTAAGTCTCATTACATTTGCTAAGAAGGATATTCCTACATAAAACCATTACCATATTGATGCACTCCATATTGAAGCCTTCATCCAGAAATATCAAATTAGACAAGTCTTGATAGATGGGGAGCAGGGTTGAATATCTATAGTTTAAGTTTAGTTAAAAAATTGGGATATTCAGATGATGTTGTTGATCATAATGGAAGAATAAAAATTAAAGCATATGATGATGCTAAATGAAAATCAATAGGCACTATCATATTGCCTATATAGGTTGGACCTCTCTACAATTGAGATTGTCTATCAAATCATAGATTTGGAGACCCCGTATAACATTCTCCTTGGATGTCCATGGATCCATTCAATGCAGGTCATGTCATCTACTTTAAACCAATGCATCAAGTTCCCATACAACAAAAATGAAGTGACCATACCGACGAACTCGAGTCCCCATACACATCACCAACCCTCCCAGAGCATTGCCTTACTAATACTACCACCCCATATTCCTCTGCAACAGTTGAGCCTTCAGTTTCACATACTTCTCCCACTCCCTTAATCTAGGTTAATGTTAAAAACCTTGGAGTTAAGGAATATGAGTTACAAGCATACCTTCTAGATGTTGAACCACTACCATCTACATCCCAATCATTCGATGTCTATGATAATCATGTATTTAATCAAGACATCTATGCTAATCCACTTTTCCAAGATGATCTTATGGAGGATGTCCCTGAACACCCTTCTTCATTCCAAGACCAATTTCCCTCTAGTCCATTACATGGGCTACCACCCTTCTCTCTTGAGAATCCTGAGTTAGAGTATGCATTTATAGATGTTTCTCCTACTAAGCTTTCCTACCAACTCATTGACGGCTAGTAGGTTTCCTTTCGTATTACCAATACAGAAAAGGATAGTTTCAAGGAATGCATTGGTGACATCACCCAACCTATATAAGAATCATTCATCTTCACCAATCCATCAAATTCCTACAAATTTTCCCATTTCCTAAACTTGGATTAACAAGTGTTAACTACGAAAAAGGATAAGGCCATAAGTCAAAAGACAAGAATGAAAAAGCCTTTATTGAAAAAAGATATAAGGTCAAAGCAAAAGAAGAAAGATCAAAAGAAGCCCTTAGAGAAAAATCAAATGAAAAAATGCTTGGGGCAAGCAAAAAGAAAAAATAAGAAATTGATCTTCAATTGTGCCTTGAATCCCATAATAACTAGGGGCATATATAAAAGAAGGCCTTTGAAATATGAACATATTGATCCAACATTTTTATCTGCATCATTATTCCATAATCTGTATAATATAGTAGATCCACCTACATTCATGAATCCACCATCTTGTAATAAATTAATTGACGATGTCACACAATGTACCTTTGACAATGACCCCTTGATGTGCTTTAATCCCTTGGGTCTCCATATTGATGCACTCCATATTGAAGCCTTCATCCAGAAATATCAAATTAGACAAGTCTTGATAGATGGGGAGTAGGGTTGAATATCTATAGTTTAAGTCTAGTTAAAAAATTGGGATATTCAGATGATGTTGTTGATCATAATGCAAGAATAAAAATTAAAGCATATGATGATGCTAAATGAAAATCAATAGGCACTATCATATTGCCTATATAGGTTGGACTTCTTACAATTGAGACTGTCTATCAAATCATAGATCTAGAGACCCCGTATAACATTCTCCTTGGACGTCCATGGATCCATTCAATGCAGGTCATGTCATCTACTTTAAACCAATGCATTAAGTTCCCATACAACAGAAATGAGTGACCATACCGATGAACTCAAGTCCCTATACACATCACCAACCCTCCCAGAGCATTGCCTTACTAATACTGCCATCCCATCTTCCTCTGTAGCAGCTAAGCCTTCAGTTTCACATACTTCTCCCACTCCCTCAATCTAGGTTAATGGTAAAAACCTTGGAGTTAAGGAATATGAGTTACAAGCATACCTTCCAGAGGTTGAACCACTACCATCTACATCCCAATCATTTGATGTCTATGATAATCATGTATTTAATCAAGAAATCTATGATAATCCATTTTTCCAAGATGATCCTATGGAGGATGTCCCTGAACACCCTTCTTCATTCCAAGACCAATTTACCTCTAGTCCATTACATGGGCTACCACCCTTCTCTCTTGAGAATCCTGAGTTAGAGTATGCATTTATAGATGTTGCTCCTACTAAGCTTTCCTGCCAACTCATTGATGATGAGCAGGTTTCCTTTAGTATTACCAATATAGAAAAGGATAGTTTCGAGAAATGTATTGGTGACATCACCCAACCTATATAAGAATCATTCATCTTCACCAATCCATCAAATTCCTACAAATTTTCCCATTTCCTAAACCTGGATTAACAAGTGTTAACTATGAAAAAGGATAAGGCCATAAGTCAAAAGACAAGAATGAAAAAGCCTTTATCAAAAAAAGATACAAGGTCAAAGCAAAAGAAGAAAGATCAAAAGAAGCCCTTAGAGAAAAATCAAATGAAAAAATGCTTGGGGCAAGCAAAAAGAAAAAATAAGAAATTGATCTTCAATTGTGCCTTGAATCCCACAATAACTAGGGGCATATATAAAAGAAGGCCTTTGAAATATGAACATATTGATACAACATTTTTATCTACATCATTATTCCATAATTTGTATAATATAGCAGATCCACCTACATTCATGAATCCACCATCTTGTAATAAATTAATTGACGATGTCACGCAATGTACCTTTGACAATGACCCCTTGATGTGCTTTAATCCCTTGGGTCTCCAATCTCTTCTTTGGGGGAAGTATGATAGTTCGTGTAGCACACACTCTACCAATCATACTCTTGCTCCTCCTACCTCCAACATATCGCATTCCCCATCTGCAGTTTCATACAATCCACATCCATTTGTTGGTCACCAGCCTGTGCCTCTTAAAGAGTGTCCACTGTGATCGCAACATCATCAAATTCCCATCAAAGGTCACCCTGATGAAAACCTAGCAAACAGGAATATTGTGTGATGTCAAATAAATCAAAAAAAAAAAAAAGGAAAAATAGAAAAGAGAAAGAGAAGTAATTCGTCCTATAGTGAAAACCATTTTGGTGGCACTTTGGATAAGTACCATGGTGAAAACCTGGCAAACAAGCATCATGTGTGGTTAGATACCACTCTACCATCTATCACTACTCTATCCAATTCCATCCACAATAACCCAAGCATATGCTCTTTCATAATAAAAGCTTTCTCACCCCTTCTCATGGCCTGAGATTGATTTAACATTTAGCATCAAAACTGCTTATCATATTCACCCTTTCATAAAAACTAGTCTTGTTTCGAATTGGGGGAAATCTTCGACCTATGGGTTTCAAAAGATCTTATACATGGTGCCTAAGGAAATTATCACAAAAATACAAAAACATTGAAACATTCAACAAAAAAACATCAAAACATGCAAATATCCTTTGAGAAAATCCAAAAAAAATCATAAAATATCGAAAATTCAAAAATAATGTCATCATAAATCACATCATAGATCATAAAGCATAAATTAATATCTATACATCATGACATACATATAAACATAAATACTGATCATGTGCATCCATCCATACATAAGCATAAATGTAACATCAAGCATCCATAAGCATCCATCATATAGAAACATGCATACATATAACATATCATGAATCGCCTCCAAAACTGATGTATCTAATATATATATATCCAAAAAATAATGTGTCATAGTACAAAATCATGATAACTATAAAAAATGTGGAGTTCACAGGCTCAATAAAAAATGTACATGTTTATATACAAAAATAGGCCTAGCCTATGCTGCCCTATCACCAGATGGTGACTCCTTGGTAGGTGGCCTTCTCTCTCTACGTCCAGACCCTAATGGTCCTAGTTGATCCCTGTGAGCATGGTGAGGTAATTGATATGGGGATCTCCTTGGCTGAGACAAACCTCCACTGCTTTGTGCCTAATGAGAGTATGTCTTGCTCTAGGTGTAACTAGGGGCTCTCTATGAGGGTGACACAAAACCCTCATATAAGTCCCTATAATACCTGGTCTCTTGCCCAACTTGATACAATATATGTGAAAAATTGTTAGTACCCCCATTGATAGTAGAAATAAAATCCAATGACCGTTGCTTGGCCCATTGTGCCTATATCATAGCCATGTCCCGCTCAACAGTCAGTTGAGCTATCTGACCCTATAATGTTGGCATCTAAGCAACTTGTGCTTGTAACACCTATACCTATACCTATAGCACCTAGATCTATACCTGGGGCCCCTATCCCCTATTCTTGACATCCTCCTCCATGATATTTAGGATGGCCTCTCTGAAAGGCACATCCCTGCCACCCCTCAACATCAATTGCTACCTCTCAGACACCTCCTTCACATCCACCTCTATCTCAACCTCTCCTCTCACCTCCTCCACATCCACATTGACACCTATGTTGACATCCACCTCAACCTTGGCCACCCTATACTTCGCCACCCTAGCCTCCTCCACCCCAACCTCCTCCATCCCAACCTCCTCCACTCGGACATCCTGTTGTGCCCTGACCTCCTACTCTCTCTCCTCACGGATAAGAGGTAATCATCTCAAAATATAAGGTAGAAGCCCACCTTTTTCTCCTCTACCTCTATCACCCCTACCCCTATCTCCTCTCCCACCATCCCCCCATACTCCATCACCCCCGTCATTGCCACCATCCCCCCGTCCACCAACTCAATCATGATCATCTCCTCTCCCTTGACCTCTCCCATGCAATCTACCGCAAAGACTTCTACCAATCCTCTCCACAGGAGTAGGCACATCTGAATCTATCAATTGTGTAGGCATGTGTTGCAACCACCATGCATCGTACTTTGTTGTGGTCCCTGCATCTACCAACTTCATAGGGGTACCCCACTCAATTGTTTGTAACTGATCTATTTTTGGGGTTGCAACCTACACAATGATCATAGGTCCCCACTAGAGAACCACTTGAGAAGACCAAGCATACTCTGCAATACCAATGGGAACTCCTTGTCACTCCCCAAACTATCTGAGCACCCACTTAGATAACTGGCGCTTTATGATGTTATGAGTATACACTGTCCAACCAATCAAATATTGATTCTACCGATAATATGACATATGCTCACTATCATCCTCCTAGGGAACACACTGATGATATGGACTCCAAGTAAAATAATCAAGAATGTCGATAGCATGTCTCCAGTATCCTACATTACCAACCCGTGTTAGTGTGTGCGCCTCCATACAGATATACATAAGGAAGCCCTAGTGGCAATTCTCTCTCCATCGATGGTCAGAACATAGCTATTTTTTCCCAAGCATATACTTTGGCCTGCTCCATCATACCTACTAGCATCTGTCCCCATCCAATAGGGAATTTGTGTCCTCAATGGTTAGGAATGACAATGCCTCTGATGACGCTACAAATAACAACTATGAGTCTTTCATATCTATTAGCAAGTGTATCCCAATGAATCTCATAATCCTCTACACCAAGAAGAGCTACATCATCGGTGTCAAAACATATTTGAACAACATCCAAATCATGCTCTGGATCATAAACAACACGCTCCCCATGGATAGTAAGCTGAAGCATATGCCAGATATCCTCAAGAGTAATAGTGGCCTCTCTTGTGGGTAAATGAAAAGAACTAGTCTCGAAGTGCCATCTATTTGCCAAAAAGGTCAATAATCCTTGGTTATCCTGAATCATGGGCATAAATAGAACATGGTATAGTCCCAAATCATGCAAAACATCCCTCTCCTCATCATTTAGATGGTCTCACAATATGAATGAAGAAGGTCAGCTCTCTTAGGTATAAATAAAAGGAAATCACACCTACAATCACAAAAAACACGTTATATCAATCATGACGCTTAAACAAGCCTATTGGACCTTGTTCACATTGGGAATTTTGCAAAAAATTGAGTAAATTTCATTCATAATAAGATGTTTCGCACCATTCAAAAGTTGTTGCTTACACATGCGGTGCACATCTCAAATGCATGTAGGCTAAACACATGTGGCACATTGTCAAACAAATGTGTTGCCACAAAACACATGTGTTGTTCTACCCTATACATGTAGTGCACCATAATAGATGCAATTCATGACACACTTGCGAGTAGCCTAATAATGGCGGCTCTGGGGAACACTTGTAGTGCACCTGCTGACATATGTGGTGAATGCGATTACACATGCGATGCAGAAACAACATCACATCCTTTTTAGTCATTTTTGATCCCTAAAATCTAACAAAAATCGAAAAAAAATCAAGAAAAGGAAGGGTCACATATCGTGTTGCTCAATCCCTCAGCTTGTCGGAAGGTCCAAACTCAATAACCTCTATGCACAACGATTGGAATGGGTGACATATCTCCAAGGTTCCACGACAAAATCTCCACTTAGAGCTCTAAAACTTCTAAAAGAAAAATACACTAATGACTATTTTGCATCCCCTAGGGGCTATTTATAGACAATTTTGACCTAAGAGGGCATCCCTTTATAACTAGGCACATCAACTTCAAGCTTCAAACACAAAAAAAAACACCCTGAATGTCCTAAAATCAAAATATTTTGCTACCAACACATTTACCACTATAAAATTAGCTTATTGGAACAATTCCCCAAATGTTTTGGAATTTTTTGAAAATTTGCAAATTTTTCCAAGGGGGCACCATCCTATCCTGCCATCATCGGGACATAACAAGGCAACTCCTAAACTTGTTTTTTCATATTTTCTTTGACACAACACTATAAAAATGCATTGTATCAAAGAGGGGAAAAATGTAGATACCCAAAATTGTCTTGGTTTGTGAGTAACACTTTTTTACTAATTTTCACTCTTTTTCCCTAATTATTAAATAATACCTTTTTATTTAATTATTACCAAATATCAGATTTTGCTATTAATTAAGTGACTTTGCATTATTTAATTAATTCATTATCATTCACCCTTTTTGATTAATTAAATAAATCCTATTTATTTAATAATGTCTTGTTTTTTTTAGACTGCAGGAATTGGTCGGGTATCCATCCCCCTATAAACTGCAGTGCGCCTGGTAAAATTTTCATGTGACCGGTGATGCTAGTGTGACACGCCCTCTGGTACCACAAGGATAGTGGGGAGACTAGACCTCGTGACCTCTTTCCTGCAACAAGATGCTTTAACCAATCGAGCTAGGCCCACTTCCCTATTTAACAATGTCTTAATTATCATTAATCTTCATGATTAATTAAATAAATCTTATTTATTTAATTACATCGCTAACTACACTTATTCTTCTATTTTAATTAAATAGTTATCATTAATTGTTTAATTAACATTCAACACCCCTCTTAAATTAAATAATAATTATGAATTATTTAATTAACCACTTTCCCACTTCTAGATTAAATAATTAAATTAATTATTTAATTCCCCCATTTCATATCAACATTATCCATTAATAAATAAACATTTATTTATTAATTATTCTTCACTTGCACATTCCTCTAATAATTAATTAATTATCCTCTCATGCATAATTCCATCTTTCATAACTAACACTTTCTCTCACTCAACTAGAAAATCAATTCTAGTTCACTGATCAATCAATTCGCTTTACTCCCACTCACTTCAAGTCTTCAAATCCATCAATTTATTTAGCTAATTGTTAGTATTAGTTGACTCTTCAATCAATAATTCATGCAACCAGTTAACTAGAATCCAATAGCCAGTTGTAGTTAGTTAACTAGGCAATCAATTCCTCTCAACAATCCTCAACCATCGATCTTTAACTTGCACCTCTTAATTTGGATTGTTCATTTGAATCAAGCATTTCTATAAAATCAGCCCTCACATCATGTTGATGGCTAACAACAAAACTTTGGTGTTTGCATAATTGTGATCATCTCATACACTTGAAGCTTAAGGTGAAAGGAGTGCACACTAATTTCTGAGAGCAAAGTGAACAAAGGACAATGGAAGTAATCCATGACAACACGGTAAAGGTGAAGGTATCATTTGTTTGAATACTATTTTATCCATGTTGCATGTTTTTCATTGATTAAATTTGATCATATTTGAGTATAGGATTGCAGATTGTGGTTGTTTGCTTTGATTCTTATATCTATAATTGAATGTCGATTTTTTGATTTACAATTTCTATGTCATGGATGAGGATGTATTTCTATAGAAGTGGTAGTTTATCATTTATATGGTTTGAAACCCTGAGGATGAAAGAGGAAGAAGACATTGCTAGTTATATGCTCTAGGTGGATGAAGTAGTTACTGGCATCAGAGGTCTTGGTGGATAAGTGAAAGAAGATGAGATTGTGAAGAAAGTTTTGAGATCTCTACCTAAAGCTTATAGTCATGAGGTATCTGCTATTGAAGAGTCTAAGAAATTGGATACATATTTAGTAGATGAAATGTTTGGTGCTCTTACTGCCTTTGAAATGAGATAATTTGACAAAGATGTTCTAAACAAGGAAACAACATTCAAAGTCAATAAAAAAGATAGGATATGATCTAGTTGATTAGAATGATGAATTTAATGAAATAGAAGCAAAATTTGTAAGAATATTGAAGAAAAAAACTAACAAATACAAAGGTAAGTTACCTTTAAAGTGTTTCAATTATGGGAGGATTGGCCATTTTGCATCTAAACGTCCCTATAAAGAATCACAAGATGGAAACAAAAGAGAGAAGTTCAAAAAGAGTTTCTATTCCAAGGAGAGAAGTTTTTCATCAAAAGGTGAGGATAATGATTCAAATGATGAAACCCTCTTCATGGCTATTGAAAAAAGAGATGATATTGAAAAATGTAAGAAGTCAGGTACTTTGTAGGCTGAAAAAGTTAATAAAAGTTCAATGGTTGTGTGGATTTCCTTTCATGCAAAGGAAGAAGAAAATGCTTGGGTTATTGACAACGGTGCTTTAACCACATGATTGGCGACAAAGGAAGGTTTGTTAGTCTTAACAAATGTAATGGTGGAGCTGCTAAGTTTGGATGTGATGAGTCAACTCAAATTTGTGGAAAGGGTGCTATAACAATTGATTGAAAGAACAAGACCGATGGTGTCCTCTATGTCAAAGGATTGAAGCATAATCTTCTCGATGTTATTCAAATGTGCGGCAAAGGATAAAATCCTATATTTCATGCCATAGGTTGTGAGATCAAGAAGGCGGGGTCAGAAAGATTAGTTACATAAGGTACAAGGACAAATGGAAATGTCTATCATCTAAAGGAGGCAAATGGAAGAATCTACTTATTGGCTCAATCCAGTGAGTGTTGGCTATGACACAAGAAAATGGGACACATCGATTTTGACAATATGGTAAATATCAATTGTACTCATGTAGTGAGAGATATGCTCAAGATAACTAAGCATGCAAACACATTATGCAAAGAGTGTCAAATGGGAAGGGAAACAAAGATAAATTTCAAGAGAAAGGAGTGTTCCTCTACAATGCCAGGAGATGATTCACATTGACCTATGGGGACCTACAAGAATAAAGAGTCAACAAGGTGAAAGGTATTTCATGTTTCTTATTGATGACTACACTAGAATGAATTGGGTTACTTTTTTAAGAGAAAAATTAGAATCCTTTGATAAGTTTAAGATTTTCAAAGAAAAATTTGGGAATGAAATGGATGCTAAGATAAAATGCTTAAGATCTGATAGAGGAGGTGAATTTAATTCAAATGAATTTGAAAAGTTTTGTGAAGATCATGGTATTAGGAGACATCTATCTGCTCCTAGAACCCCTCAGCAAAATGGGGTAGTGGAGAGGAAGAACATGACTATGCAAGAGATAGCTAGGACAATGATGAAAGTTGTAGATCTGCTTGATATGTATTGGAAGGAAGCAGTTCATATTGCTATCTATTTTCTTAACAAAGTATAGTCGAGGGTTAATAACACTAAGACCCCTTATGAGCTATGGTATGAAGGGACTCTTACTGTTAGATATTTTAGGATATTTGGAAGAAAATGCTACATTGGGAGAGATGAAGAAGAATTTAGAAAGTTTGATTCAAGGCGTGATGAAGGGATCTTCCTTGGTTACTCAACTAGAAGCAAGGCCTATAGATGCTACAACAAGAGATTGGGAAAGATGATTGAAATAAATTTTTTTAAGGTAGATGAAGGCTTGTGCCAAATCTTACAAGAACCAAAAGTTTGTGGATATGATATACCCCCTGCATTGAGAAGAAGAAGAAGAGAAAGAAGAGAAGAAACCAAAATAAAAAAGGGTTCTTAAGACTCCAACAAAGTATGTGTAGAAGAACCATTTAGTAGATTAGATCACTGGAGATAAGAATGAAGGTGTGTTGACTAGGAGAAGGCTTGCAAAAGAATGTGAGCAAATTAATTTGTGTTTACTGTCAAAGGTTGAGCCCAAAAACTTGGATGATGTTAGCAAAGATGAAGGTTGGTTGAAGGAAATGGAAGAATAATTGGATTAGATAGAAAATAATCAGACATGGCAGTTGGTTCCTAGTACAGCTGATAAGAATACTATAGGAACAAAGTGGGTGTTCCATAACAAGCAAAATGAATATGGTGAAGTTGTGAGGAACAAGGAAAAATTGGTTTGCAAGGGTTATTCACAAGTTGAAGTTATTGATTTTGAGAAGACTTTTGTTCCAATAGCCAGAATGGAGTCAATCAGGATGTTTCTTTCCTTTGCTACTCCAAAGAATTTCAAAGTCTATCAAATGGATGTCAAGTTGGCCTTCTTGAATGGTGATTTAGGGGAAGAAGTCTATATTGATCAACTAGATGGTTTCCAACTATCAAAAGATCTAGACATGGTATGTAGACTCAAGAAAGCTTTGTATGGACTCAAGCAAGATCCTAGAGCTTGGTATACTTATTTGGATAAGCACTTACTTTAGCAAGGATTCAAGAAAGGTACTGCAAATAGTAATCTTTACACTAGGATTGAGGAAGACAAGATTTTGATAGTTGTTTATGTTGATGACATCAACTTTGGTGGAGATGATAATATGTATAAGAGGTTTACAAAAGAGATGCAAAAAAAGTTTGAGATGTCTATGATTGGTGAGTTTCCTTTCTTCCTTGTGCTTCAAATTGTGCAACTAGATGGTATTTTTATTTCTTAGGCAAAGTATGTTAAAGAGATGTTGAAGAAGTTTGGCATGGAGGATTCCAAACTAGTAAGTACGCCTATGGTCATCAATTGTCACTTGAGCAAGACTGATGAGTCTCCTGAGGTTGATTAGACTCTTTATAGGTCTATGTTTGGAGGTTTATTGTACTTGACTACTTCTAGACCTAATATTATGCATGCAGTATGTTTGGTTTCCAAATATCAAGCTAATCCTAAGCAAAATCATGAGAAGGAAATAAAAAGAATATTTAGATATTTGAAGGGAACTCTAGATTATTGTTTTTGGTATAAGAAAGATGACAAATTTTCTTTGAGTGCTTATACCGATGTTGATTGGGAAAGATGTATGGATGATTGGAAAAGTACCAGTGGAAGTGCATTTTTCTTACAAGATAGGTTGGTCTCTTGGTTTAATAAGAAGGAATTAGTGTCCTTATCCACAATAGAAGATGAATGTATTGCTGCAACATCTTGCTACACCCAACTTCTTTGGATGAAGCAAAATCTAAAGGATATAAAGGTGGTATATGATGAATCCATTCTAATATTATGTGATAATATCAGTGCAATTAACATTTCCAAGAATTTGGTGATGCACTCAAGGACCAAATATATTTTTATCTGGTATCACTTTCTAAGGGAGAAGGATGGAGAGCAAGAAGTCAGATTGGAGTATGTTCCTATGAAGGATTAGATTGAAGACATCTTCACTATGGTGCTTTCAAAAGATAATTTTGAGTATCTTTGATAGAAGTTAGGGGTTATTGCCCCTCCTTTTTCTAACTAGATGCATAGACGGTGTATCTATCTAGGGAGAAATTCATGTCATATCCTTTTCTCCTAGATTGATGTGTGCTACCTCTCAGGGGGAGCAAGTAGTCGGTTGGTTGCTTTTGATCTAGAGGGCATGTATAGTTGTTTGAAGAAGTGTTATTGGTCAAAGGGGGAGAATGTGTTGATATTTTAATGAAGATCCTTGGCCCTTTGTCCTTGATGTCAAAGGGGGAGAATGAATAGGGGTATGTTGGAATCCATGCCAAACATGGATATTGTTGGCATTGGTTGTCATTGATGTCAACACTTGGGGGATATTATTGCATATGTTTGTGAGATTATTGTTAGCATTGGTTGTCATTGATGTCAACACTCAGTTAGGGTTGTCATTAATGCTCTGCTAACAATTATTTTCTAATGTTCATGGTTGGATGTCATTCCTTGTTTGAATGAGTTGCTAATGTTCATGGTTGGATGATGTGCCTTGTTTAATGACAATTAATTATGTATTGAGTATGGTTGCTATCAGAAGAGATGATATCATGATGATATATTAAGATGAAAACTAAAGCATTAAGCTGAGGATTAGAAGTAATGTTGAGGTTGGAGAGATGTTGCTAATGATCTCTAGTATGTTGTATGCTCTCTCCTTTTGTTCTTGAGTAAGTATGTGTTGCTGAAAGGAAGCTCTGGTCTCTACATGTTGGTAAAGTTTTTGCTACAGGGATTTGTCATGAAGACTGTTTGGGAGAATGCTCCACATTCCTCCACCTTTGAATATTTTGTCTTTTGGTTTTGGATTCAATGTTTGTGTTTTTTGGATGTTGCACTTCTATCTTTTCTAGTCACTAGTGTTGTTGAGGAGGTTTCTAGTATTTGTAGTGTATTGACATTTTATTGGTTGTTTGGATTGGTCCAATTTAAGTGCTCTACATTTCTCCAAATTGATGTTTCTACTCCTACAACTTGGTGAATGTGCTCTTAGTGTTCGTGTAGTGTCTTAGTTTAGTTTTCATGTAATAAAATGTTCCACAAGTTAGTTTATTAATGTTTCATCTCATGCTTTTGTATTTTGTGCTTTTAGGATGAAGTGTTTTATTTCTATTTGGTTTGTAATGGTTGTTTGTGGCATGAAAATGTGAAAGAAGTATCTAGAAGTGTTTTTGGATATTTGTAGAACATCTCTTCATGGTTCACACTCTAATGTTTGATCTATTGGGTGTTGCATATTATTTTGAGTTGGTTTTCTAGGAAATTTATGGATGTCTAGCCGACATGGCTCATTTTCTTGCTTGTGCTATGTGCTTAGGGGTCTATGCTAGCATTTTAGGTTGTCTTAAGATGTATTTGGGTATTGACCTGTCTTGTTGAGAACCATATTGAGTAATTTTAGTTGAAAAAGTGTTTTTGGCCCGATTGGTATTGTGCTACATGTTTCATCGACACATTTCCTTGTTGCCGACTTGGGTTGATGTGCACCAATGTGTGTGTTGTTTGGGATCACATTGGAAGCTATAATAAGATTTTTCTGGTCCTCTCTATCTTTTGGATAGGACCACATTATGGTTTTGAGGCCTACTTGTTGAGATTATTGTTTATCTTTTATTCTGGATGACCTAATTGATGTTTTGATACCATACAAAGAATATACATGAAAGAAAATTTTAGTTGTTAATGGTGTGAGTATGGTGTGATGTACAAGCATGGAATTAAGTAGTGAGTTGTGAAAAGAAAAGAGAAATGAGCTTTAATAGCTCAGTCAAGAGAGTGTATTATTGACATATGTTGTAATTTTATATTTTTCATGTATCTTGCTATCGGACAGTTAGTCTCTTCAGCATGTCCTTGTAATTTGTATCTTTCCTTGAGGTTGTACACCTCAATACTACAAGTCCTTTGTATCTTACCATAAGGTTGTGCACCTTAGCTTTCAATTCTATAGGCACTGATTAAAATAAATTGTAAGCAATGATCTTATATTGAGAGATTTATCTCTATGGTTTTTCCCTTCCTGGGTTTTCCATGCAAATCTAGTGTTATCTTATGCATGTGTGTTCACTACATTATCTTTCATTACTGTTGATTTGATTAAGCATTGCAATCTAGTTAAAGTATGAATTTGAATATTGCTAAAGGTTTTAAGATTTGAAGGGGCTAAGTTTTATAGATATCGATTCACCCCCTCTCAATATTCAAGTGTGTTCAACAAGCTCATAAAGGGATATTGATACACTAATTTAAATTGTGCCTTCAAACCCACCTAGTCATTCCATCATCATATACAAAGAAAATAACTAGTCACTAAGTGCACAAAATATAAAGGTAAATACAAGGTTTATGATCTTAGCCTTTACACATAACCTTCAAATTAGATTGAAATAGATATATATCAAAGGAATCAAATAAAAAAAGGATCCAAATCATAAGGTAGTGAATAATTTTTTATAAATAAGTTTCCTAAGGATCAATAATGAAAACACATAAAACCACAATTGGGATTTCTTAAACTAGTTGTCAACAATAGGTCTAGTTGAGGATGTACATCTCTTGCAGGTGCTACAAGAATTAAGAAGCATCTCTTGGAAACCATACTAGATAAATAAAATTATGTGAAAGGAAAAAAATGATAATGCACAAGATATATACAAGCAAAAATAACACACACAAGCACAAGGAAAGATCTAAAACCTAAACAAAGCCAAATATGGTCACCAAAATTATCAGGTTGTAGACTCTCCTCTATAAAGATTCCATATGACCTAAAGCCAAAATAAAATATGATGGCAATGATTTCCCCTATCAAAAATTATATCACTTGGTGATCTATTACATTCTATTATGATAAAGTAATCACTGCCCAGCTAAAAATGAGAATGTTGAAACTTCCAAACATGAGTATGCTCTTATTATTGATAAAAGAATAGACATACAAATATATTTTGTATCCTTGTAACTCTAGATAAAAAAAATTATCATAAAGAATACATTAACCATAAACATTCACATTATCATGTTCTTATTCACCATGTAGGTCCGCACACCATAATTTATAAACATAATGGATACAAAGTTGTCCTAATAAATAGGAGAATAAAGAACCTCATAATTCAGTGCCTCAATGGGATTCTAAATGCTATCATCATTAAAAAAATGAAAATTATATTTGAATGCCTCACATTCAAGGGATCCAAGATGACATACCTAGCTATTAAATTTATCTAAACAAAGAGATTCATTAGGAAAATTCTAACAAATGGCATGAAACTCAAGCACATAATAAAATAGGTTGTATGATGTTGATCATCAAACCACTCAAACAAGGATGCTTTTACATGTCATCATTTGTGTTTTTATCTAAGTGGGGATATACATAATTAGACATAGTAATTTATTATCTTGAATAGTAAGGTATAAATCCGCATGAGAATGGAAATACCTGCACTCATCATTATTCATAATTTATTTTGAGAGATTTGATAATTGGAACCTCTCATTTTCATCTAAGTCTATAGAACCAAAATTTTCAATATATCATATGAGGAAGATTGTGGGAAATACTAATATCAACATGAGTATATTAAAAATCACCCGAATTGCCCATGTAACCCAAACCATTATTAAGAAAATTAACTTTAAATATGGGTGGTTGGATAATATCAAGTGGAGAACTTGACTCTAATTTCTTCTATATTATGTCATATTCACTACAGACTATTACACAAGATGCTTCAATATAAAAACCGTATGAAAGAATCGTCAATTTTTTTAAAACTTCCTCAAAAAATATTAATTTTATATGAGACATCTAACACATCTCAGACCAAGGTAATGAATCAACATATGTTATAATTTTGCCTCCAACATCATAAATTTCTATAATAAATTATATATTGAGCATCTAAATGTACAAAAATAATAACATAGGTATTTTATATAGAAAATATGTAATCCTTGAAACCTTAAATTCTTGTGTGAAATATAATCTTTCTAGAAGACTCATGGGATTCATCTCTCACAAAAGAAAACCTTGGTTCTAGACTAAATTCTCTATAGTAAAAATTTGAACACATTAAATCATCAAGCCTTACATGCTATGTGAAATCCCTTAAGGCCCTTTCAAATATAATATTAAACATATAAATAAGTTTACCGCCATTTATTTAAATATTGGAAAACTCTTCAATTAACATACCAAGACTGACCTTATCATCAAATTGATCATTAAAAGCTACTGCAAATTCTTCCTAAGATGAAATAGAATGGTTTGAGAAACTATTTTACCAATCCCTCACATCATCATTTAATGAATAAACAAAAAATATTAACCATACATCTTCTTCTTCCACCCCATAGACATCCATTAAATGGATGAAAATCGAGAGATGTTCACCACTTGATGTTGAATCACTCCCATGAAAGTGGGGTAGTTGGATGAAAAAGGGTATATTATAAGGTTGATGCATTCCTTGATGGGTGTTTCCTCCAATATGAGGCCTTAGATTATTTTGATACTAATATTTTTGGTATTTAGGTTTAGGCAAGTAAAACACTTGGTTAGCAAACCATCATCAAGCACTTCAAACTTGCAAGCACACGTAATAAACTTTTAGTTGAGCAATATTCTAGTTGATTTGTTAAATACATTATTGAGAAATATCTAAGACTTGATAAAGGTAAGGGGTTCATTTGATTATTTCAAAATTGAGAGGGAAAAATTGTTTAGAATATAACTAGTTTTAAGAGTTAAATTTGCAAGAGAGATTAGTGGTATACACTATGGTATCTTGAGAATTACAAAATTAATACTCATTTTGTTGCATAGGGTAGTACCATATCTATTCTAAATAAGGATAATTTACATGTGTTATCATATTTTATTATTTTATTTTTTTTGAATTATTTTATTAATACCTCAAGAATTTTCAACCTAGCCCAAGCCAAGTGAGGCCACAGATGGGGGATATCATCCCTAACATGAATGCACAACATTAACATGGATAGTTCAAACTTGTGAGCACAATAGACCAATAGGGGCACAAATCCTATGAGCACAGTAGCGTAGTGAGGGTTTGGAGCGCTAAGCCACTTAGCATGAATACTAATAGCATCAATGTGAAGGTTTAAACCTGCGAGCATAATGGATCATCAAGAGCATAATACCCACAATCATAATGGCCTAGCGGGGGTTTGAACCTTGTTGGCTACAAAAAATGCCAAAAATTTAACCATCACACTATCCCATGAATAGATAATCACATTTAATATATTATATGTGCAAACAAACAATCATTTTAATCCATACAATGACAAAGAAAAAAATGTGTGTCTAAATACATCCTTGTCTTTAAAATATGCAAAGAGAAAATTATTTCTAACACTTGTTCTATCATACCTATAAATTCAATACTTATGGAAATAAAAGATATTTAAAATGATAATAATAGAGTCACCACGTAATGAAGAGGATAGATTTGAAGTACCATACTAATCCTTATGGGAAAGAATGAACTACACCACTATCAATGTATCATCATGTATATTGTAGGGCCTATAAAGAAAAAAAATCACACCTTACCTATGATTCACCTCAATAATTATGCAATTATATTGTTTCTCAAAATTATTCCTTGTTATCCTTGAAGATATATGCTAAAAAGTAACCTCACAGAAACAAATTGAACTACATAATCAAAATGTAAGTAGTTTTGGCCAAGCAAAAAACTCTTCCACACTCTTGGTTTTTCTAAACTAAGGAGTTAATTCCTATACATACATACATACATACATACATACATACATACATACATACATACATACATACATACATACATACATACATACATACATACATACATACATACATACATACATATAGGATAGCTAAAGAGAAATGAAAAATAAATTAAGTCACATAGCTTAGCCACACCATGCATAAGAATACCCATACATACATACATACATACATACATACATACATACATACATACATACATACATACATACATACATACGTACATACACACATACACACATACATACATAAATATATAGGATAGCTAAGAGAAATGAAAAATAAATTAGCTCACATAGCTTAGCCACACCATGCATAAGGATACCCATTTTTTTTGTCACTAGACACCTCATAAAGTATCTTACTAGTCTTGTAGACTTAAAGATATCTCAATAATGGGTTATTGTTATGTTACACATGAAGCTCAAGATGTAAACAGAATTTAAATATTCCCCACACTCAAAAACCATTTATAATTTCATACTTCATATTTGACTTGAAAACCCAAAATACATTATCTCTGTAAAAATAGATAACAAATATAGGATCTCAAGAGATATGGAAAAGATGGATACTACTAAGTTATGTAGACTGGAAGGACATAACCTAAACTAATATTCACAGAACAAGAGGAAGATATTCAACACTAGAGAATGATCATTTAATGAAATAAGGATTGATGCCTTAGTCTATTTGGCAATAAAGTCAAAATATAAAAAAAATGGTAATTTTTTTATAAATATAAAATAAATAACTAGCATTACATGCAAAATATTATTATTCTAGTTGCAATTTAATTTATATGCAATCCAAAGGCTCGAGAAAATTTACATAGTCAAATATTATTCAACCATACATAACCAATCAAAATAAATTCTATATGTTATTTTGAAAAGTGTTTCTCATAGACTTTGAAAATATTTTACAAATAATGTGACAATTAGCTAATAAAAATAAATAAAAAAGTTAAAAAATGTAACCCCATAAATATATTTCTTATCCCCTAACATTATATAGTATTTATTGTGACATATAGATCATGGTGAGGATATATATGTGACAACTCTTTTTCTAGATTTTACAAAGTAATAGATAACACAAAATCTAGAGAATCAAATTATGGAATTTGATGCTAAATATTTTACCAACCATAGGAGATCTATATAAATTTATCTTAAGGTTCAAGTGTTGAATACAATCTTAAATTTGACAAAAGATCTTTTCTCCTAAGAGAAAAATTACATAGAAAAAGGGAAAATTTTCCCTAGATTTTCTATGCAACTAACATATATTCCAATCTAAACCATTGCATATCATTGTGATGAAGAGGGGGAACAATGCATATATAAATTGATGTAATTCTATTCAATATTAATACAAAAAGATATTTGATTGTATTTGAGAACTTTACAAGATATAATTTTATCTTCTTACAAATGAATAGTCTTTCCTTATTAAATCTACTGTATCAATATATTTGGTGGAGGATTATGTGAATAAAAAAACATACTCAATTAGATTGGAATCACTTATAGGTAGGGAAGACCTACCCAAACATGCATTTAGAATATCAATGGGCACCTAATCTCATTATTTTTTGAGTCATTTTCTGGTTATAAAGTTGTGCATATTCTAGAGAGTCAAATTACTCCTTGATTCCACAAATAGAATGGGTGTTGTCTAGTCTTCAATAATTTCTCCAACTATGACCTCCTTAAGTAGTAATACAACCTTCAAATCATTCATCTATATAATATATGAATCTTGCCACAAGCTAGGCAACCAACTAATGGTTGAATTACATAACATTTTTCCTCTTTAATTCTAACATACCTACCTTATCACATTCTCTAGTTCAAATCTAAAATAAAAATGATCAATATCTAAAAATTTATTTAAAATTTGTACCTATGCAATTTTTCTTAAAGACTCTAGTCTTCACCTTTGATAAATAGTTTAGATTGATAACTTTCTAGATCAATGATGTTGGCCAGTCAGTAGATGGCAAGGATGCATGATCTTATAATAAACTAATATTTTTTTATTAATAAGGTTTCACCATATATCCTCTTTACTCACTTCCTTTCCCAAGCCTTTAGTTCATGGAAAATTTAACTAATCCTATGAATCTAATGTATTTTTTTAATATTAATGGCCTAGGTCATTCAAGAACTAGTGGAGAAATAACCAACTCAAAATAATCTATTGATTTAGCTATATCTAATCAACTATAACACTAAGATCTACAAATAATTTGTCACATCTAATAACTTAGATTAATATCCCTCAATTTCAATAATCATGGTAGATTGATAGATATATAAACCTACGTATATTAAGATTAATTGAAGAGTCCTCATCTACTATAATTCATTGGATGAAGCCATGTGAACAAACCATTGGGATTTTACTTCATCTGATAATAGCATTTTTTTATCAATGGAGGGGCCTTAGCCTTCAAAATATACAATCATATGACCTTATGATATTAGACCATTCTACTCAAAATTAATCTTAAATGGGCATAATATGTGGAACAATCAATGGTATATAGGTCTCCAAAATCATTAATGTTAATAAATATTTAACGAGCTCCCTTCGGGTGTATTTTCCTCTATGTATCGGCCCGTGCATCGCAGGTAATCAACTCGGCCTTTTATCTAAAGTCTGCTTTCCCGCTCCACGTGTCTACTCTTCGCAACCCTGAGTTTCTTCATTCCTTTCGCATCCTGGGAAACCCCACTATGCTTCCATGTGTTGTGGTTGCGGGATATTTTTGATTAATTCTTTTTTGTTGCCTCATCGGGCTCTGCTCGAGTACCACGAAGCCCTCATTCCCAAAAAGTTTGGGTGGGCCCCACAATTGTTATTTGCGGTGTACTCTTTCCATGTGTCTACTCTTTGCAAAACTTTCAGCGTAGAGATAAAGTAACAGCTGCAGGCAGTGAAATGCTGCCATGTGTCTCTTTTGCGCCCGACTGGTGATCATTCCCTCCACTATCGGTTAAGTGCTCTGCCCATTCAACATGTGTAGCCTTAGTGCAAGTCTTCAGCGGTGAGAGAGAAAGGTTCACATAGGTAGCGAAAGGCTACCACGTGTCTAGTCGACGGATCTCATATTCGAGCGATCAACTAGACGAACCAAATGCTGCAATTGGCCACTACGTGTCATAATCACTTGCACGGGATGGTGACACTTGTCTAATTAGCCTTTTTGGGACCACCGCCATCATTTGTAGAGGATGCACCTGTGCCTAGAATGACCGGATACTTGGTTTCAAATCGTTTATGTTGCAATGGCTTGGGGAATATTCTTATTTTTGCATCATTGCCAGGGGATTGCGAAATCTTTTCTGTTGCTGCTCTTCGCGATGGTGGGGGTTTTTTCTACTATATATACTTTTTTCTATTGTGAGAAAAGGGTCTGGAATTTTGAGGAAACAATGGTTTTGCTTAAAGACGTCAGGCCTTTATTACTATTTTATTTTATTGCAAAAACTTTCAGACTGTGCCAATTGTTCGACCTTTCTGTTCTTTCATGCTATTTGATCAAACTGTAAACTGTGCTTTTATTGTCTGAACATTTCATTTGAGAACTTCTATATATGTCAAATGCAAGTTTGCTGACCTAGACCATGTCTAATGACTCTTCTTGGCAGTAGGAATGTATGCAATATTATTTTATGTCAATGAATGGATTGTCTATGCTATAATCTTTAGTTTTTGATTTTCTGGAACACTACAAATACCAATCAGGCCCTTAGATCTATGATTTATCATGCCTATCATTAAGTCTTGGCGCATTGCCTTAGGTTAGACTTTATTTTATTATATTTGTTTCCTTCTCCCTTTCCAAACCCCCCATTATAGAAGAAGTCAGCTTCTCTAAAACCCGGAGGTCACTCAGTTTAGCGCAAAAGGTCCCCCATAAACTGAGTTTCCCATAAGACACTGTTACCTCGTCAAATTTGGGCGTCAACAGTTTGTTCTTTTTCTGGCACACCCAGTGGGATCAAGCTTAAATGAATTTGCGTTTTAGAAGGGTGTATGAGCCATCGACCTGTAACTAGATCCAAAACCATAGGCAACCCCAGTTTACTAGTACTTCCGCTGGGAATAGTGCAAGCCGCAAATCAGTTGGTAACCGTTCCACTCCCGCCACCCATTCCTCTAACCATGTTGTTGACTGCCAACATAAATTACATGGCATGGAATGCTAAAAGTCCCCTAGTAGCCCCAGTAGCACCTACTGTCTAGGGTGCTATCCCAGTTTTAGCTATGAAAGCTATACCCAAGTTTACTGGAGATGGCTCAAGAACACCCGCAGAACATTTGTAAGATGTGGCAGATGTGTGTCTGGTACATGGGATCACAGCGCAAAATGTAGCTCTAAGGCTTCTCACTATGTCTTTTAAAGGCAAGGCATTGGATTGGTACCGTACACTATCACCTAACACTATTCGCACCTGGGATGAGCTTGGAGACCCGTTCTATGAGAGGTTCTCAAATGACAGAGATTGCTCTTCACTGTATTATCAACTATTTGTCATAAAACGAGCCCACTAGGAGGCTCTGACAGACATTAATGCCCAATTTCACACAAATTGGTAGAGGATCCCTGTTACTATACGCCCAACTCCTGAGTTGGCGTTCATATTTTATCTGAAGTCCATCAATTCCAAAATTTCTATGATGATCAAGTCCTTGGGAGGAGCTACTCTACCAGATGCTTACAGTGTCGCTATCAAAGCCGAGAATCATTTGATAGATTGTGGAAAGTTGCCTCCTCGGCCTATTATGCCGATATTTCTTAAAATATCGATTTCTGCACAAGAAGTCGTGTCAACTAGCGTGCCCGCAACTCCCTAGTCGATGTACACATATGCGTCAGCCCCACAAAATGTAGCCTCTACATCGGGTTCTTCCAAAGATGAAATGAGTGACCTTAAAGAGATGTTGCAGACCATAGAAAATGATATAACCACTCTTAAGCGGAACCAATCAACGCCTTTGAAGCCTGCATATCAAAACTATCAAGGTTGGCGGTCCTCATATCACCAGAATCAGTACTAGGGCACATCTTGCACTAATCCACCAGCTTCGACAACCAATCAAATGGTGTCGGTGCCTACTCTGCTAACAAGTGCTTCACCAAGCTTGAGTAGGGAATTAACTGCAGGGCAGAACAACCTTATTGATGACATCAATCCATAGTGCTTCCCTTGCAACGATGCACATATGCCCTAGAACTGTCTGCATGACAACCTACAACAAAAGGTGGCGAAGCAACCCAACCAAGATGCAGTGACAGATCATGGAGGTTATATATATGCCTCACCACAAATGGAGAGTGCGGTTCTTACTGCACAAATGCAAGGAATGTCTCTAAAACAAGAGTCTGACATCTCTCCTAATCACACGCTCTTCTCATGGATGGAGGAAGAAGAAATGGTGTTTGTTAATGATACATCCATATCCAAAATACTACAAGTGCAATTTGACTATAACACGCGCTCAAAGCAGAGGCTTATCGGCGAGTCAGTTGTTCCGCATCTAGCTAGCCCACAACTTAGAGGTGCTTCCAATCAAATTCGTGGCACTTCTACCGCCCCGCTACCATCTCAACCACGGTAGGAAATTATTATAACAAGAGCCAAGGATCATAAACCTCCGATTTTGTCACCTTTTAATGTGGTAGAACAATTGAAGAAGTCATCCGCTAATGTGTCTCTATGGGACATTCTAGCAATCCCAGAGCAAAAAACGCTACTATAGAAGGCGCTTCAAGAAGAGGTCAACATAGCGCCAATAGAGCAGTTAGCCAATGCAAAGGTTGTTAATCAAATACCGCTGGCTAAAGTATTTACGAACAATACAAAAGAATCCCCTATCAAAGTTAGAGATAAGTTGAAACCCCAACCCTTCTTCTCGACTCTCATTATAGGAAAGAAGTTATTGCATAATGCTATGATTGATTTTGGTGCTAGCACCACGGTTATGCCTAAACAAATAGCTGAAGCTTTAGGACTCAGCTATGAACCTATGAAAAGGGGGGTAATGTAGCTTGATGGGAATAAAGTTGAAACTATAGGTGTCATCAAGGCACTTCCTTTAACTCTATTTGCTTGCCCTAGTATCATAGTGCCGCAAGACACTGTGATCATAGATGTTCCTCCTATGTTTGATCTCTGTCTATCTTAAGAATTTACTTCAAAGGTGGGCAGATACATGTCCTTGGATTGGTCACATTTGATACTCAGAACCAAGCATGGTGCAAAAATGAAGATAGAATCGAAGGCTTTGCATTCTAAACATGTAGCGGATGAAGCCCTGATCAATTTTGAAGCCGCCCATACCTCTATCACTAAGCAAGAAATGTATTACGTTGAATTACTAGAGGAAGAAAAGGTGAGCGGAGACCGGGATGACCAAGAAGATGCTCTGTTGAGTAAATACATGGATAGTGACCCTTTCAGCAATTATCATGTGGCAGAATTGGGCACCTATGTAATTTATGATGAAGACCAAGTGCTTCCAAAGGTTTCCAAAGAGTTTGAAGGTAGCCAAGCAAATGAGCTATGGACGCTGTACTTTGATGGAACAAGAGGTAAAGTAGGCGCTGGAGCGGGGATATGTCTAATATCCCCACAAGATGAAAAATTGCTAAGGTCTTTTCATTTTCATTTCGGTTGTTCGAACAATGAGGTTGAATATGAAGGATTAGTTCAAGGTTTAAGCCTTGCAGAGCGAATGGGAATTAAGTAATTAATGGTGTTCGAAGATTCTGAACTGGTAGTCAACCAAGTTTGAGGGATTTCCGTGGCAAGGAATGTTTGCATGAGGTCCTATCGACACCGAGTCTCAGACCTGGTTGAGAGTTTTGAAGCCTTCAACATCTAGACTATTCCCTGAGGACAAAATAGCGATGCAGATAGCATGGCCGTGATTGGTGCTCAATTTGATCCTACCTTTGACCTTATACATAATGAACATTCAGTGTGAGTACTAGTTCAACTGACGATTCTTGACAATGATCAGAGTTGACAAGTTTTTGAAAGTGATGAACACATCGCCTTGTTCATCCAACAGTCAGGGGAATTCACCGATCAACTTCAACCAAAGATTGCCAAAGCTTATGAAGGACAAATTATGTAGCTCAAATTTAACAAGCTTCCAAAAGGATTGGTTACTCTAAAAAAAAAATTTGATTGTGATGATGCAAGAAATGATAGGCAGAAGTTTGTAGCAAACAAAAGTGATTACGTAGACCTTTGAGTCTCAAATGGTAGGAATCTTCGAGTCAGGAAAGATGTCCTGCACCATGATAGAGAAAGACTCATCAGTTTTTGCAAAAAATATGGAGTAGTGGCCTAGTCCTACGATGATCTGGAGGGATATGATCCTGATATCATTCAACACACGATCGAGCTAACAGAAGGTGCAAAACCAGTCTGACAAAAGCAGAGGCCAGTAAACCCTAAAATTGAAGCGCTAATGGCGCAAGAGTTAACCAAGCTAATTGAGTCACACATTGTCTTCTCAATCAAGCATAGTACTTGGGTATCCAATATGGTCCTGGTCCAAAAGAAGAATGGAGATATCCGTTTGTGTGTGGACTTCTAAGACCTAAACAAAGCATCCCTGAAGGACCATTATCTGTTGCCTTCTATGGAGTCAATCTTACAAATGGTAGTAGGATCAAATTTTTTTTCTCTGTTGGACAATTTCTCTGGTTACAATCAAATCTAAGTTAAAAAAGAGGATCAACACAAGACCACGTTCACTACAAAGTGGGGAACATTTGCATATGCTAAAATGTCTTTTGGTTTATCCAACGTAGGGGCAACATTCCGACGGGCGATGGATATCACATTCAATGAGCTAATCAATAAGTTTATTCTAATTTATTTGGATGATCTTACTGTGTTTTCTAAATCTAAGAATGACCATTTTGACCACTTAGAAATAGTTTTCATAAAAGTGCCAGGAGTTCGAGGTTTCCCTAAATCCAAAAAAATGCGTATTCGGAGTACCGCAAGACAAGTTGTTAGGACATGTGGCATCTAAGGAAGGAATTTCAATCGACCCCGAACAGGTGAAAGCTATTCAGGAACTTCCCCTTCCGGTGAATAAGAAAGATGTTCAGTCCTTCTCGAGCAAGGTAAATTTTGTTAGCAAGTTTATTTCCGACTTTGCGGGAATAATTAGGCCAATCACCCCGATGCTTAAAAAGGATCAAGCATTCAAGTGGACGACCAAAGCTCAGGAAGCCTTTGAAAAAGTCAAGGAAGCTATTTCCGCAGCTCCAGTACTGGTTAATCTAGATTTATCTAAGGATTTTATAATGTATGCATTCAGTAGCGAGTCCAGTATTGCTACTCTCTTAACCCAAAAAGATGATGAAGGAAAGGGAGAACATCCAGTGGCATTCTACTCCTAAACCCTAAAGGAATATGAGATGAATTATAATTTCATCAAAAGATAGGCCTTTGCAATAGTGAAGGGACTTAAAAAGTTCTGCCATCTAATTTCCTGCAACAAAGTGTTTGTTTATGTCGCACATTCCAGTGTGCATGAATATATCATGGAAGAAGAATTCATAGAAAAAAGAGCTAATTGGACCACCAAGATCCTTGAATATGATATTGAGGTCAAACCAACTAAAACCATTAGAGGAAGAGGACTGTGCAAATACATGGCATAGGACGAGGAGGTACCTGCCGTAGGAGAGCAACCAGAGCTTGTTTTAATAAATGTGCCATAATTGGAGGGTGGCTGGTTGACATATAGAATGAGGTTTATGCAAACAAGAAAGTATCCGCTAGGTCTCTCCTCCTAAAAGAGGAGATATTACCGGCTGCAAAATTGTGGATATGCGCTAGTGTAGGGGGTCCTTTTCAAAAGAACTTTCAATGGTCTACTCTTGTGATGCGTTACTACAGAGCAAGCAAAGAAGATCCTTGACATGTTCCACAACAACGATGTGGGAGGACACTTCTCTGCTAAAACCATTGCCATCAAAATCATGTGCGCAAGTTACTATTGGCCTACACTTTTCAATGACTCCCACTCTTTGGTAAAATCTTGCAAAAAATTCCAGTTCTTTACTGACAGAAGGAAGAATTCCGCAATGCCTCTCAAAGCTATAGTGACGGACAAACCGTTTGCACAATGGGGCTTGGACTTCATCGAGATGATTAACCTAGCTTCTAGTGCCAGACACAAATGGATTCTGACCGCCACAGATTACTTCACAAGATGGATGGAGGCTGTTCTGCTTAAAAACACAACAGAAACAGAGATTGTGGATTTCCTCGAAGAGTTGGTGACAAGGTTTGGTCCTCTGAAGACTATCATTTCCAATAATGCCAGAGCCTTCCTAGGCACAAAGGTATGTCACTTTGCATTAACAAATGGCATATTGCTTAAGACATCATCAAATTATTACCCGTAGGGAAACGGCCTAGCAGAGTCAACAAACAAGAGCCTAGTTTGACTCCTTAAAAGAATTGGTTCAGAACACCAGAGGGAATGGCATAAAAACCTCTGAGCAACACTTTGGGCAAACCGCATAACTCCTAAGCAAGTCCTTAAGACTTCGCCTTATGAGTTGGTATACGGGAAAGAGGCACTGTTACCTATATCTATGGAGATTCTGGTGCTTCAACTGTTGAAATCTCTCGAGATAGAACAAAATGGTGCCATGGAGGTTCGGCTTGCCGAACTGTTAGAAGTACAAGAAAAAAGGGAGAATTCCCTAATAGCCATGACGAACTGCCAACAAGTGGTCAAGTGATAGTTTGACAAGAAGGCTTCTGACCAAGGCCTAAAGTGCAGAGACTTAGTACTGAAGTATGATAAAAGGGCTACTAAGCCAGGTCAACATGGTAAATTTGATAGCCTATGGGAGGGCCCCTTTAAAATTATTTGGTGCAGGGAGCATAACGCTTTCGAGTTAGAGAATATGGAACAAGAACCCTTAGGAATCCCGGTCAATGGGATTCATCTTAAGCTGTTCCATTAAGTGCTGAGTTCTATTTTGTACATATGTGAATAATGCTTTTATTTTATTTCCTTTTCTTTGGTCGGTCTTTTTTTAAATTGGTTTGTGTTTCTGTAGAAATAATCCATTATTACAGAGGGTAGAGCAGCGGGATTGCTTTACATTTTAAACACACCCATGTGCAAAGAAGTGAACACATATGCTAATAAAAGAGCCCATAAAATTGAAATGCAGAATGGAAGAAAGAGCCATGGATTTTTATAAAGATATATATCTATTTATATATATTCTTTTGTTTTTACATTGCAAAATGGCTGAGGAAGCCATAATCCAAAAAACATATGACTATTCGAGCTTTTCTTTCATATATGTAATATTTATAGCCTTTTTCAGGCTTATATACAAAACTGTAAGGTAGGTGGTGTATGCAACAACATGAAATAAAGAAGCAGGGAGGCATTTTATCTAGGAGTAGGGAGGCTTTTTATCCAAGAGCACGGGAGGCAACAATTGATGCATCAATGTCAGTGTCTACCGCTTCTTCTACGGCGGCGCCTACCGTGTCTTCGTCAGCAGGTTCTTCGGTAGTAGAAGCAGCATCATTCGGCACAACTGCCATTGGCAGGGGAAACACCAGGTTCTTGAAGTCGGTATACCAATCGATGTCATAGAACGGTATCATGTTGTAGCTGCGGAACAGAAAGTGCAAGGCCTAGGTAGTCCTCTGCCAATGCTCGTCGCGTGTTTGAAGGAGAAATCCATTGGGAAACAACAACCATACAACTACTGCTTCTTCCTCAATGTAGCGACAGAGGTTGCTGGCTGATGGCAGGCCTACCCCATATGCAACATGAGCAACAATCTCACCTAGGCCATTCAGGTACTTTCTTGGAAACATTTCCTTGACCAACTTCAGGGTTAGAGGCTTGGGGATGCCAATGTCTAACATCGACGCTACAAAATGTGAAGATATATCAGTATTCACACGGTACTTATCCTTGTACTCTATACAGTCCCTACCCATAACCCATTTTATGGCTACCAAAACCAAGGAATGTTTATTCTTGGTCATTCTTTTCAGCCGCCTAGTGGAAACCTCCCCTAGAAAAGTTGTATGTGACTTATAAGAGGTTAACCTAATAGGAGTATCCATGATTCTGACACTATGCTTATACCTTCTAACCAATACTGAAATTTACCTACCACCTAGCCTATGAGAAAACTTGCTTAAAATTGTGCCAACAACCTATCGTTAAAACGGTTCAAATGCTAAGTGTGATTTCCTCACTACTTACCGGCCTATTTATAGAAAAGATGAGAAGACGCATGCTAATCTGTTTTGAAAAAAATGTGATGATAACTAGGTTCCAACTTGAAAGGCGTGCCTGCGTTTACTCACATTTCTGGACTAGTTGCATCTGCAGAGGTACGGTTCAATGTGTGCTAGATTAATAAGAGCTAATTAATTAGCTTTACAAAGGTGGCGCTCATCGACAATAAGCTACACGGCTGTAGGCTATTGTGTCATCTCACAGGCATTTCCTAGAGCCCAAGGCAATATCCATATCTTTTCAGGCCGTGATCGTTTGCTTTGGCTTAATCATTTCGTCCAGGATATTAATTACTAGCACATACTAACGTAAGGTTAGAAAGCAAATTGCCGGCTCAAGTTTCAAGGGAATCACAACATATCACATGGTTGCCAAACGCAATAATGAACTCTTGCTGCCTCAAAATGGCAAGTAGTTTATTTTGCACGAATCGCGAAATTAACGGTACATGTCGAATTGAATGCAAAAAGAATGCTTTCCTCTACCACCTTAAGAAAAGATAGCCAAATATTGCATGAAAAGGTTTAATGATTCAAAGTATTTTCAAAAACGCCAAAGCTCAAGGTGTAGAATTTTTTTTTTTAGCTTATCCAAAGCCGGATAAGAATTATAGAGTCCAAAACTCGCAAAAGTCTTCATCTGAAGAAAAATGTTAGAGAGTTCATCTCAACAAATGTAGGAGGAGATTGGCCAGGAGTTGTTTATAGCCATACGGTCATTAGAGGATGTGTATGTCTATGAGAATTTGGCATATGCTACGCCTGGTATACCAAGCAAGTCGAAGAGGGCGTATACGATAGAGTTGAGCAGGCCCAAAGATTGCAGAAACAAGAAAAGGGTTGAGGAGAAATGGGATAATATTTATGACCCACAACTCACAAAAAATGCTAAATCCTTAAGAGAAGCAGCCTATGCAAGGTTGACGACACCAAAGACAGACACCTCTATAGCAAGAAAGGTTTGGTACAGTGGTCTTCCACAATACATGGTCCCGCTGGTGCATTACTGTCCGGAGATAGTTGACGCTGCCATTCAGTGTTATAACCCTAGCACTTGCTACATCGAGGGCCAAAATTTAAGAGTTCACATCAGCCAACAGGCCATTTGGCATATGTTATGCATCCTGGACCCAAGTAAAAGAAGAGAGAAAATTGAGTCCTTTTACCCTGGTAAAGGAGAAAAAACATGGAAGGCGATGAAAAAGAACTCAGATTTCTTGTTGGAGGAGATTGGTAAGAAAAGTGTCCTAGGTGCTAAACTGCCAAGTATTCCATTGCCGCGTGGTTCATTATGCAAGGACATGCATGATGCCATGTCCATGCTCACTTTTGTATGTGGTCGAGACTCCGATGAGATGGTGGAAACTTTTCAACTAGGACCGACTTTCCAATTCCGCAAACAATATGATACCTTCTGGTATGATTTCACTGAGTTCATGGTAGATGAAATGATACAAAAAATAAAGAATTACCCAGTGGAGGGAAGGTTTAGATTTCTTTCCTTCCTAGTTCACATGTTCCTACATCAAAACCCTGATTTCTTTAGTCAGTATTTTGAATTATCAATTTTTGATGAATGGGGAAGGAGGAAGCCAGTATCCACATGGATGCCTTTTCTTTCCATGTCATATGATTATTATGCATTTTCAGATTATTTTATAACTTCGGTCTTGCATGATTTACGAGGAGAAGGTGACATAATCCGGCTCGACAAGGATCAAACTAGATATATGCAGAGTTTCACTCCCGCTTGCGACTGGTTCTTAGGAACATATTTTACAATTCTCTGTATGTGGGGCTTCACTGGTCAACCCTTCCTTCTCCCAACCTGCGTCACAGATAGGGTGCTTGCGCTTGAAATGTTTAGGCAGGTGTGTATCATTGATTTTACCTTATGCAGCAACAAAAGTGTCAAGAGAAAAGAATTCTTTGCTTGTCTGAAGAATTTCAAAACGGTGACTCTGTTAAAAAAGTAATCGGATTAGTTATTGTAGGATAAACTGGCTCATTTAGGGTTGGTTTTGGTAAATGAAAAATGGGATTACAATCCTTTCAATGACTTGCCAGAGCCGCACATGAAAGTTACGCATGTTCCCCAACCTTACTGGGAAAAGTGGTGTAACCCACAGGTAGACAAGGATGAAAATTTTGTTGAACTGGCGCGTATTCCCATGCAAGATAATAGAGGGCCTTGGCACAAGTTCTACTTTGCTGTGGCGGTGGCCAAGGATAATGTTCACATGGAATGCACCATGTATAACAAGTTGTTGAAGGATGAGGAATAGACTAATGAAAAGATAAAATCTTTTTGGAAGTATCACCAAGAGATAGGGTAGTTGGATGCCCCTTATGATAGTTTGAGGGAGGAAAAGGAGTTTGAAAAATGGTGGGATGATGACCACCCCAACCCAGAATCTAGCATTAATAAGAGTGATGATCGAGAGGATGAGTCTGAAGAGCAGGAAGAGGAAGCAAAAACTTCTGCGTCCTCCATGTCGAAGGAGAAAGGCTCCGGACAACCCGCCTATGTGGCCACAAATGTGCATTTTAATGTATCAAGGACTTCACATACACTTACTTGGGCTGCTAAGGTAGCTAGGGTCCCACAACAACAAATGACAATAACTCCACCCGCAAAATGGTAGCGTGTAGAGAGCATTATCGGAGAAGGTTCACAAGAACCTGACGGAAGGCAAGTGCTTGCAGCTAGGTAGGAGCCTAAGGCTGGGGAAGAGTCGCCAACGATTTTAGAGCCGCCATCGACCAGTCAACAGGTAAAATTCACTCCTTCTTCCCTTACTTCTCATTCCTTGGTATCTGCTCCTACCTCAGCGGTGATCCCTACCACGAGTACTGGCCCTCTATTTCCCACTTTTAATCCAACATATGCGGGAGGTTTCGCCTAATTCTCGTAGACCACTCCACCCACCCTTACTCCATCGAGAACCCTTACGTCTGCTGCTTCTGCTCAGGCTCTCCTTGCCTCACTTTCTGAGGGTGTGCCCTCTGCGGGTACCCCTTCTTCTGCTATTGTTGTGGATCCTCTTCCATCACAACAGGCTGACTCCGCAATGACAACTCCTTCATCATTCTAGCCTATGAGTCCTCCAACCAATTCACCAATTAAGTCATGGAAAGTGGCTAGCCCTTCTACTGGTCCTCAAACCAAGCTTTGGAACGTGCCCCACTTCTCCCCACAAACTGTCACTCTCTAGAAGAAACAAATGCCTGTGCCTATCAGGGTTACCTATCCCTATGCCCTACCTTTTGGTGCTCCTTTCACAGGCAGACTAGTTTTGTTGCCGACCAAATTTATGACACAGATTGATTGTGGAAATGAAGCACGCGCAAGTAGAATGCAAAAGCACAGGGAAAAGGATAACAGTGCTTCTATTGAGCCAAAAATACACTCTTTATGATGAGACCCGGCAGGAATTGAAGTTTGCAACCATGTACCCGAGAGTAACCAAGCCCCAGGGGGAGATGCACCCAGAAGATTATGAAATATATGTGGTAGGGCTTGACATGAAGGTAACCCAACCACATGATAAGGTTGAGATTATGGAAGAAACACAACGAGTGGTCACCTTTGAATTTCTTAAAACTGGTTGCTAGTTAAAGAAGAAGGATGAGCAACTTAGAGTGGTAAGGGAAAGAGTTAGTTTTTTGGATGAGAGAGAGGGCACTGGCAACAAAGAATGAGAGGAATAGACTTTAGGGTGAGCTTGCGAAGATTCAGACTATTGAACCTACCATGGTAAGAGAGCTATAGTCTAAGAATTAGGAGACAGATCAGAATCTACGGCTAAAGAATGAGGAGCTGGAGCAACTGCGCCTTGAGTATAGTCAGGGAATGGCGCAGAGGAATGAAGCTTTGGAGCACAAACAAGCTCAAAATGACAAAAAATACAAGAAAAAGAGGTTGAATTTAAGGGCCTAAAAGCTCAATTAGAAGAAGAGCTCTAAGAGACAAAGTCCTCTCTAGACATGCACTTAGCAAATCACTCCTGAGCCGAGGAGAATTGGAATAAAGAAACGAGTAGCTCTGTGGAGCAATAGCGTCCAAGAAAAATAAAAGGGCAGAATTGGATGAGGCCATTAGCTCAAAGGACATGAAGATTGCTTCTCTTAAAAGCTCTCTCCTATCTTCTCCTACATAGCCAAACATTATTCCGTTGGTTAGGCAATTGTACATCTCTCACTGGGAAAAGATTAAAACCTTTTGCCTAGCACTACAACCTACCCTCCAATTCATCGCCAAGGCATCAAAGCTGAGCCAAGAGGCTCATGATACGATTGAGCAGTTCCCATGGTTTATCTTGGAGAAGGTTCTGGAAGCAAAAGATCTGATCACCAAGCTATACTTGGTTTCTGATGAAAACCTCGCCAAAACAGGAATTGAAGATCGAGATGCTGCTGCTTAGATGGAAAATAAGTTTATCCATTTTCACTCTACCTTCCAATGCACTGAAGCAGCCGCGACTACTCTGATCAAGACACTGGACAACGTACGAGAGAATTTCTCCTAGTTAAGCGGGATGGGTTTGTCGTCCCCGTTCCTTGAAAATGGCTCTATTGCCACAGCTGAGTAGATTGCAGAAAGAATAGAAGAGAAAAAAAATGATCTAGAAGCTTTCAAGAATTTTAGTCATCCCTCCATGACAACTGACATTGAGGGAGTGATTCATCTGCTTGCACAACTACTGTTTCATTATGAAGCAGGGGTCGGTTTACCTAATGCATTGCCTCATAAAGAAACTATTGATCTAAGTGGAGCACAGGAGAATTTGTGCAACATGGTGAAGCCATTTGAGGATGAATGGTCACCTCTACAGGCGGCTCTTTCCAATCTTTGACTTCGTTATCTAATGAAATGACACTCTAGCCTTTAAACCAGAGAAATTTTGGGTTCTTTGTTCCTCAGGAAAAACGCCCCTAGTAGTCGCCAAAAGCTGTTAATAAATATTTAACGAGCTCCCTTCGGGTGTATTTTCCTCTATGTATTAGCCCATGCATCGCAGGTAATTAACTTGACCTTTTATCTAAAGTCTTCTCTCCCGCTCCATGTGTCTACTCTTCGCAACCTTGAGTTTCTTCATTCCTTTCGCATCCCGGGAAACCCCGCTATGCTTCCACGTGTTGTGGCTGTAGGATATTTTTTATTAATTCTTTTTTGCTGCCTCATCGGGCTCCGCTCAAGTACCACGAAGCCCTCATTCCCAAAAATTTTGGCAGGCCCCACAATTATTATCTGTGGTGTACTCTTTCCATGTGTCTACTCTCCGCAAAACTTTCAGCGTAGAGATGAAGTAACAGCTGCGAGTAGCAAAATGCTGCCACACGTCTCTTTTGCGCCTGGCTGGTGATCATTCCCTCCACTATTGGTTAAGTGCTCTGCCCATTCAACACCTGTAGCCTTAGCGCAAGTCTTCAGTGGCAAGAGAGAAAGGTTCACACAGGCAGCGAAAGGCTACCACGTGTCTAGTTGGCGGATCTCATATTCGGGCAATCAACTAGATGAACCAAATGCTGCGATTGGCCACTACGTGTCATAATCACTTGCATAGGATGGTGACACTTGTCTGATTAGCCTTGTCAGGACCACCGCCATCATTTGCAGAGGATGCACCTATGCCTAGAATGACAAAATGTTTGGTTTCAAATTGTTTCTATTGCAATGGCTTGGGGAATATTCTTATTTTTGCATCATTGCTAGGGGATTGCGAAATATTTTCTGTTGCTGCTCTCCGAGACGGTGGGGTTTTTTTCTGCTATATATACTTTTCTCTATTGTGAGAAAAGGGTCCGAAATTTGGAGGAAACACTGGTTTTGGTTAAAGATGCTAGGCCTTTATTATTGTTTTATTTTATTGCAAAAATTTTTAGACTGTGCCAATTGTTCGGCCTTTCTGTTCTTTCATGCTATTTAATCAAAATATAAACTGTGCTTTTATTGTCTAGACATTTCATTTGAGAACTTCTATATATGATGAATGCAAGTTTGCTAACCTAGACCATGTCTAATGACTCTTCTTGGTAGTAGGAATGTATGCAATATTATTTTATGTCAATAAATGGATTGTCTATGTATAATCTCCAGTTTCTAATTTTTTGGAACACTACAAATACCAATCAGGCCCTTAGATCTATGATTTATCAAGCCTATCATTAAGTCTTGGTGCATCGCCTTAGGTTAGACTTTATTTAATTATATCTATTTCCTTTTCCCTTTCCAAACCCCCCATTATAGAAGAAGTCGACTTCTCTAAAACCCAGAGGTCACTCAGTTTAGCGCAAAAGGTCCCCCATAAACTGAGTTTCCCATAAGACATTGTTACCTCGTCAAATTTTGGCGTAAACAATTAACAAATATAGTAAGGATGTATTGTTGATAGGACACTAGCCACACCATATTTTACCATTAAACTCTACCTAGAAAATTGCAATTTATTGTCATTAAGAGGGACTTCACAAAGATTTTGTAGATTGATATTTTAATCAATAGGTATGAATTAATAGACCACATGTTCCCTATACTTCCTCAACTCTATCAATTTTAGTTTTTGGTGGCCTATTATTTTCTACTTATAACTAGGTTATGTTTTCCCTTGAGATAAATGGATGTTGTTAAGCCCCTATAAAACCTTCTTAGATATGCCCTATAGATGGCAGACTCCATTGATGGCATGTAAGACCAAAGATATTGCAACTCTTTATGCATTGCTTCCTAATTTTATTTTACCTTCAAATATTATGAATGTGATCAACATTCCCTAAGATACCATCCTTGAGATCTATGACCCAAATTCATTTATAGTGGGCCGCTTCAAATATAATTAACTAATGGTGTAGCCTTCTTATTAAAGAATCCCATGGAAATTTAAAAGTCGTGCATGCAATTTACAGGCCATATCCAATAATTGGGAATTGTATTGATATAAATCCAAAGAGAATACACCGATCTACTTTGTTAGACCTTATGTGTCAATTGGAGATAATTAATGACCATCATGGCCTATAAATATTCTCAAAATCCATTAGGGGATAGGAACACACACCATTTGGTCAAAATGGTCAACATATGCCACTACAATTATTTATATTATGCTTTTAAACCTACCAAGATAATCCATCATTGTACATAAAGTTGATACCTAGTCACCAAGCACACATAAGATAAAAGTAAAGGAAATTTTAAGGATCTTGGCCTTTACACATAACCTTTGTATTGAAAAACCCTAGATATAAAAAAAAACAAATAAAGTGAAAAAAGGAACCAAAAAATAAGGTAGGGAACATATTTTCATGAATAAGGGGCATTAAGATTATCAAGGAAACAACATAAATCTATAATTATAATTTATCATATTGGGTGTCAACAAAAAGTACATAGGTAATTGAGCCATAAATAATAGTAATGACATAAGGTCCCAACCAATTTGGTTAAAACATAGCTTTTAAACCTTCTGTGAATATTTTATTTTCCTCAAGACAAGATCACCCACTTGGAAGCCATGTTGGAGAATTCATTGGTTGTAATTATGGTGGAGTTTCTTTTGATATTTGTGCAATTTATTCAAGGCATGACCTTGATATTCATCTAACATTTCTAACTCTAAGAGATAACACTCAAAATGTGCATTAACACTAATGTTCATGGAGAGAGACAAATATAAGGAATCTCAAGCTTGATGGACACTATTGCCTAAGCACCATAGACTAGAGAATAGGGAGCATGTCCTATAGGGGTATGCACATTTGTGTTATATTCCTACAAAGTAAGAGGAATATAAGAATGTTAACACCATATTTTTTCACCATTTTATAAAGAATTTTTAAAATTATTTTATTGGTGTCTTTATCCTAGCCATTAGAGTGAGGATAATATAGAGTAAAGAAATGGTGTTAAATGTGGAAGTTTTTGATGTACAAAGTTTTATGTTCCCAAATCCCTAAAGCTAGGCTATTCTTTGAGCACCAAGGGTGTCAAAATTAGAGAAACCAATCTCTATCTTATGTTTAGGTAGGGGAACACTAGACTGACTGAGAGTGGGTAATCTCTCATTGACTTCAATATCATCTAGACCCAAGAGGGGCTTCCCTATAGGAATACTTAATAGAATTGATAATGACTAAAGATATGCAAAGTGAAAATACTATAATAGTACGTAGTGTATTCCTAACCCCAAAATTTGTCACTAGGCTAAGGAATAACATACTACTATAACCTCTGTTAAGTTGATAAGAACATCACTACATAACAATAGGTTGTGGGTATGTATAACATGAATTTATGGGATGATAAATATTATGGATTGTTAAATATTTTTTCCTTGGTTATAATTCTAAATCATGAAGTTCATACAATCTACTTCGTACTCCTACTCTATTGATGAATGATTTTATTATTATTTTAGGTGCATTTTAGATCATTACTTCTAGGATTTATGCCTATTCATTAGGTTACTAATTAAAAACATAACATGAGATAAAACATAAAGAAATCAAAAGGACTGTGAGCTATGCAAATATATACACCATAAATAATGATATCAAATAACTAAAATGCTTATTAATCCATCCTAAACTATAAAAATCCATATGTAACATAGAAATGACCATTAAAAACCTTGTAAAAAATTAGAATACTACAATATTCATTAAATACCTATTACATTCATACCAACACATGTGGTAGGAGGAAACCCTAATCTAGAATTACCTTGAAGATCTATGAATGGAGTCAAGGAGATATTTAGTTACAAGAATCATTTATAATATAATAACCTCCTTGTGATTTACAAAGGTGTTTCTCTAATGAAAAATGTATTTGGACGAGTTGAAATCCTAGAAGCTCCTTTGGCTTACAATTGCATGAAAGAGAGAAAATGGTTGACTCTTTTGGAAGAGACAAATGAAAAATGACCACTTTTCTTAGAAGAGAGAAATAAATGACATTTTTTTTATAGAAAATAAAATGACATATATAACACTGTATTGGACACCTTGTCACTTTGGGAATTAAGAAAGAATTATAGGAATGTGGTAGATACAGAAAATTTAGATCCTATAAATTTTTATCAAATTGTAAACCAGAAGAGGTATTAGGACCATTGGGAGCCAAAAAAAAAACACTATATTAATGATGACATGGGTTGTCTTCATCAACCACCATTAGAATTACATGTGAATTGACATCATTGAGATGGATAACTATTTATAGATAGGATAAACCTCCCAAAGTAGTTACAAAATAAAATTTGGTCATTAATGGTGCTCTATATCATGTAGGGAGGTAGATGGGATGAGAAATATGAAATGTAGGTGTTGCAAAGTTTTAGGGTTATCAATGATTGGGGATCAGGGATACCTTATAGCCCATGCAACTTGTCAAGGATTGAGGATTAGGAGTGCATAATACCTCATGCTCAAAAAAAAAAGAAAAGGTATATTTGCATGAATAAATGTAAAGGATGTACATCAAAGGAAATATCAAGGGTCGAGGATTAGGGATATCGAGGAACTCATATCATAAGGCATGTAAATAAGGATGGGTTTGAACACATGAACCTGATAAGATACCATATTGTGAAATGATGGGAATTGGGGTTGAGATACTCCATATATTCCCAAAACTATAATGTTAGGTATATTCTTTCATGTCTAATTTTGAAAAATTATATAGAAGGAAATATCATAAGTTAAGGATTAGGCATACTAAATAACTCATACCATGAAGGATGTGGGTAAAAGAATGGTTGAAGTTTGAGTCTGAAAGGTAACTTAGTGTAAAGTGTTGGAGTGGGGAGTTTGAGGAAAAGCATGTTGGTAAGAGAAATTTTGAAACTTTAACAAAGACAAGGGAAAATGTAGGGGTTACGGGAAAGGTATGCCAAGAAAAGAAACTTTGGAACTTCAATATTTAGCATAGTCTTTAGAATTTGAGTAGAAAACATCCACACAAAATTTTTGGGATCTTTAAAAATTTCAACACATGATAGACATATGGGGGATGAAGAGGGAGAACAATTTTGAAAATTTGACCAAATGAGACCCATATAAAGACTTCTCAAATATGTTATATATGATGGGAATTATGAGGCTAAAATATATAGGGTGACAAAAATCAAGCACAATTTGAACATAGTCAAATTGGGAATTGATATTATCTCAAGTTGGGGACACTTGTCTCTTGTAGGAACATTGAGAATCCAACTATCTCTAGGTGTAGATCACAAAAAGAAACAAAAAAGAGGGGATTGGGACAAATACACTTCATCATGATCAACAATAATTGTGACTACATGAGGGCAAGACATATACAAGATACATAGAAGATAAGGGATATCACCAATATCAAAGAAAGTATCATCCATTACCTCATCAATTAAATGAATTTATCAATTGGACCAAGTTTTAAAGATTTATTTTTATGAATAGGGTATTTTGGGAGGATTACAAAGTAAAATTTATAGTAGTTATCTTTGGATTATAGTCTCTACTTAGATTGGATAGATATTTGAGATATTTTTATCTATGTTCATCCTTCAAGAATATAGTTAGTATTATAAATATTGGAATGTTTATGATTTTAAGAAAAATAATAATCTTTTTTCATTAAAATGTTTTTTATTGTCGTATGTAAGACTAAATAACCACAATAAGAGAACATCAAATAGATATAGGCATACTAACCATTAAATAATAATAACTATTATTATATTAAATGTATTGATAAGTGATTTATTAAAACCCAAGAAGATAACTCATATTAATAATAATATGACAATGCGCATCTCACATGGATGATTGACATTTATAAATTAAATTAATATATGAGTTTAATCCCTTTTATCCATTTAAGAAAATATATTTAGTTTAAATTATACTTATACCACATTAGGAAGTAGTTATCTTCCTATTACAACATAAACTAAAAATAATGATGTAGTACAACAATTGAGAATCCTATGGGACTGTCAATTGTTGCAACCCACACACACACAAATCTATTGAAGCTATTAAGAATTCAACTCCAGCACATGAATTAGCATAGATTTAGGAACAATATTGTGTTCTTATTATCAAATCTTCAAAAGTTTACAACAACAGCTTCAAAGAGCAATAAAATAAACTAGAACCTAACTACAGGAAATATTTTTACATTCAAGCTCTAGAAATCTGATGCAAGAACCCTCCAATCAGCTACAACAACAACACATGCATTTATGAAATCCAGATGCTTCACTCCTGGATGTCCCAACAGGCTTCACAAAAAATCTCCCTTCAAACCCTTGAGTTTTTTCTCATCTTCTCCTTCTCTTCAGCTAGGCATGACTTTTCTCATTCCTTTAACTGCATACATACCTCATTCCTCCTTCTTGGGAATTGCCATAACCTCCTCATTCAATTTTTGACCAACATCTTCAATTCTTTTCCAAACTTGTACTTTTATCGCTTCATTCCATTACCTCCTCATCCTAGCATCCATATTCTTCCACTCCCCAATTAATGAAAATTTTTAAATTCAAAGAGGAGTTACAAGATGCCAAAAAATGGCCTCCTTCAACCTAGGTGTTGAAATTTTTCCTCCTTTGATTTGGTGAAGAAATATTCATTTTATGAGCCACAAAACACATAAAAACCAAGCCTTTGGTGTCACCTATTCAATAGGTATTAGATTTTAATTTTTAATATGTTGGAAATGTGTGAAAAGTGCCCCAAAATCATGCCTATAAGACTAAAATAAAAAATTCACAAAAAAAATTAAAAATGTAATTCTTTTTGGCTGTGTAGGATTACTCATACACCTGGGTGCTCCTACATCAAATAAGATTTGAAAAAAAGCTATCTAGGTAGCTTTGAAACCTAGAAGGATCCTTATTCCTTTAAAGATTTAAATGATTGGTATACTTTTTCTACTAGCAAATATGTCATTGCTTATTTTGATAAAAAACAACAAAAAAATGTGAAACTTTTACTAGTTGATGGTAAAATTGTAATGTGTATATGTATGTTACGATTTCCAAAGCACCTTTTATGCACAACAAAAATATATGTTAAGACCTTTCATCTTTGCAATATTGGTATGTCCTTGGTGTCTTTTCTAAGTCCCTAACTTGATTTGACCTATAAATTTCTCCATTATGCACAACAAAAATATACGTTAAGACCTTTCATCTTTGCAATATTGGTATGTCCTTGGTGTCTTTTCTAAGTCCCTAACTTGATTTGACCTATAAATTTCTCCATTAAAAACGTGACTAGTAATATGAGACATCACAATTGACACATTTCAAAATTCAAAAAGATACACAAAATTTCTACTATAAACTTCAAGAATAGTTTTTTCCTGATATTTTCCTCCAAAACCTTTCTATTTTGTTTATTTTTGTGATATTGAACACATAATTCACTATAATCTAGAAGAAGATGATTGTTGATGAACCTTTTTGTGGCATATTCAAGGATATGGTTATCCATAATGCCAATAATTGACATACCATTGAACTTGAAAGTAAACATATAACACAATAATATCATGTGAGCATAATAATTAGGCCATAGAACTAGGATTAAATTTTTTAATTCATTTTTACTATCTTTCTCACTCATGTTAAACTTGACCACATCCACACATTGATTTCAATTTTAATTTTATCTCATGCGAATTTATCTATGTTGAATTTAACTAACCTGCCATAGTAGTACAACTCATTAGCAAAAGAAAAAATTCTTAACTCTTGACATAATATATTAAAGTCTACAAAGGATCAAGTAAGTCTTTATTTTGGTTAGTTGAAATATATAGCCCCTAAAAGACAGTCTAATTAGACTATTTAAATAATTCAACATTTTTGATAATTATTACAAAAATTAGTCAAACTTGACTTTAATAAACAAATTGAACATGAATTTAATTACCTTTTATGCTTATATTTTGTGATAAATGTCATTATTTAAAAAACCTTACAATTATTTCTTCTATTGAATACTAGAGGAATGATTTAGGTTTGAGGATTGTTAAAGACCTAAAGTCCCTCAGATGAATGGTATAGAGTGATATGGAAAAATTATAGTGTCTTGCGAGTTGTCATGAGGTGAATATAAATGGGTTTATTTATTTATATCTATTTATTTTTCATCAAGGCTCTCTTGTGTCTCCAAACTCCAAGTACGAATGTACTTTGTATCTTGTCTCTTTGATATTGCCACTTGTCTATAGACTTTGATTTTCAATTAGTGTGATAATTACAATTATAATAGCTATGTTCCTTGAATGTAAATCCATCATGGAAGATGCAAATTGTAATCCTTAATTCATATATGTAACTATTAAAATTTTAATTTCTATTACGTTGATGTTGCTATCATGTTTCTTGTTTCTTGTTTTTGGTAACATAGGACTATGTATGTATTGATTAGTTGTGTGTGATTGTATTATAATTTTTTGTAATTATTCCAAGAAGATATTATTCCTATAGTTTAATTTAACTCATCATTTTAATTTTAATTATTATGCTTCTTGAATGCAATAAATAAATCATGATGAATGCAAACTTTAATTAAAGTGCTTTTGGGGCTATAAAGAGGTGAATGGACATTGTAAATGAGATTTATTTTTTAGTAATTATTTCCAAAATATCTTAGATTATCAAGTGCACCTAAATTAAATATGCTAAGAAGATTTCTTGTATCTAGTTGTCTTTTCTCTCCTAATCTCACATAAATTCCATATAAAAATTATCTTTCAAGGGTATGCATTATTTTATTAAGAGTAAAGTCTTGCAATACTAAGAAAAAATGCACATGTTTTATTGATCCCACATTATCAGATCAAATCGTATAAATGACTTGAAGGATCAAAAGAGAAACTAAAGATGGCCAGAATAGGAGGTAGTACCATGGCTAGAAAAGGTCACATGCCAATTGGTTTTCAAAGATAAATATTGCTTTGTGTCCACTAAATTTACATGTTTGAAGTTAATGTGATATTTATTGCCTCAATTATGGCATGAAAATTCATCATAGTCTCTTTTTGAAAGTTCTATCTCAATTATTCATGATATTACTTGCTAATAGAAGGATCCATTTGTTTCCAAATAAGTGGGAAGTTCTAGAGGTATATAGATATGATTTAGAGAAACTAAGCAAGGTTTTTCTCATCAACTCCCTAGCTATTGAATCTACTATTGGTACAATAATTAGGATTTTCCATTAGAAGAATTTTTTTAGTGATATCTCCACTCTATTTCTTTCTAATATCATGGATTTAATTTAGGGTAAAGGGATGTTTAATCTTTTGGCTAATGCTTTTGTTAATGAATTGATTTTTCCTACAGAAAAATGTGTTGGACGAATATGATGGTGATGTTGATTCATGAGTTAATAGCAAAGTCTTCCCAATTGAGTTGGTTTAGAATTCACCTATTGTTGTCTATATTTTTAAAAATTCTAGGGATGATTTAATGGTTGGGTCACTGGATGAATTTGATAGAGTTCTCTTAAATAGTAATATATATATATATATATATATATATATATAGTTTTTTGCTCAATAAAGTGAGGAAGGTGGTGCACAAAGTTTTCTTCCTACTTAGGGTTTCTTTTACAAGAGAAGGTGCACTACAAGTAGTGGATTCTAATAGTTTGAATGATAGTAACAAGTTTCTAGTAGCACATTATTTTCGTTTAATGGTTGTGGATTGATAAATTGGGTTTATTGTTTTCTTTATTCTATCATGTCTTGCCCTTAGTTTATAGTACATCTTTCATAGGATCTTTATGAAGTTTATTAGTGTTTTTAATGGGGTAAGAAACTTCATAAAGATAAGTCAGAGCTATGTTAGGTTTGATAGGGAGGTGATATAACGCTATTTGATAATTGATTTAGGATGATTACTATATAAAAATGATATATTTCTATCAACAAATGGTACAATCTTTATATGATACTAAAATTATTGCTTTCTAAAATATGATATGCTCACTCTAAAGTTAAAATATTTTTTGTCTTAAGATTATTAGGCATACTTAAAAAAAAAGGATTGGTAGAAAGTTGAATAATAATTAAATATTATAAATTTTCTTAAACAAACTATTGTTCATCTTGATGATCATTACCTCATAGAAAATTATAGAATAAACTTGTGAGACTTCTTAAGAACCATAATCATAAATTAAAATGGACACTTACTTTCTATCTTATAAGTTATTATTTTTTTTTTTTTGTGGTAGGGGTGTCTCCGCAACTCAGCCTAGCGGCCCAATAGCCCATACCTTGGCTACCTGGGGTGAGTTGAGGCGAGACTAGCCCCCTGTGGGTGACACCATAGCTCACATACATGCCCACTGGTCAATCATGAGAGTGGGGAGTTGAACTTGAGACCTATGGGGAGCAAACCCATGGCCCAAGCCAACTCTGCTAAAAAGTTAATAATTATCTCTTTAAATTCAAATTCCTTTAAATATGACAATCTTTATTATTTTTGTTTGTAATTCTTTATGACATCCTCTAAATTTCCTAGAAAGTGCATGCGTTTATAATATTTTAATCTAGATTATGATTTAGAGTGGTCACTATCCCTCCGTAACAAATTTTTTATCATGTATGTATTTATAACACTTTAATCTAGATTATGATTTGGAGTGGTCACTATCCCTCCATAACAATTTTTTTTTATCATAGCCACAATAATTTAAAATTTGGTTTATGATATTGTTGGTGGTTTCAAAAATATGTCTTCCTGAAAAAACTTACTACTCTATAAAGAATATTAGCATGATATGAAGTAATGTGACTGTAAAGTTAAGAGTTCATAAATGTTGAATTGTAGAGGAAGTTTATTTTCTTTCTTTACTCTGTCTGCCTCTACTTTCTTGCAACTCTCTTTCCACTCCAATGTGTTTAAAGACTGGTTCTTTTGTAAATTGGAACATGGGGCTTCATAAGCCTTAAAGGAGTATGGCATGGTTGTGCCAAGTCAATAAAGGTTTTAAAGAAATATAATTATCCTTCTTTCATAGATGTAATTTAGACAATTATTGTGAATGGCATCAATTGTGGTAGTCAAATATTTTGAAGTTTGGCAGTTGCCATAAAGTAAACATCATGGTCAGAGGAAGTTGTTATACAAGTTTACATCACAGTCAGTCTTTTGAAAGAATTTTGGGTCTGACAAAAAAGTAATGGTGGCAGATGTAAGACTCTTCTGCATTGCTTATGGCTTCCCATCTCCATGACAATATCTTCAAGATAAGAATGAATGCACATGTAAACAAAGCCATTGTCACTTGTAGATGCAGTGATTTTTACTAGGTTGCAGAGTGAGAGAAAACAGGAAGATGTCAGTGGCAGTAATGAAGAACACAATCTATTAATGCTCAATTTATCACATCCACAACTTTACTCTTTACATTGATAGTGCAAATAACATGGTATCTTTTACCTTATGTATCACTATTTCTTAAATGTGTATAAAAATTCTTAATGTTTGTCTATATTGTATCTATTTATTTGTTTGTATTCTTTAGAAATTGTAGGGGTTGTTGATGCATGTCTATCTTTTCTAATTTTATATTTTGCAATAAAAATAATGTGTATAATAATGGCATATGGCAAATTCATCGTCACCAAAGGAAAATTCACTGCTAGCAATTCATGGCCACGAAAAATTCACTAATTAAAAATTTACCACCAAGTAAAATTCACCACTAGCACCAGCAATTCACCTGTAGTGGCATTAATATTTTTAATAAAATCAAAGTTTTTGAAATATACATTAAAAAATATTAGTGTGGTTAATTTTTTGCGATGGTGAATTAGTGGCAGTGGGTAAATTTTCCTAGAGCCATATAATAATATTGTTTATATCAATATATACATTATATATAATAGTATTATTATGTTTTATTTGTTTATATCAATATATACATTATATATAATAGTATTATTAGTACTTGCCATTGGCATAGTACTAAGGTAATGACTTTGGCTTTTTTAAGTTAACTAGTTATTAATTATTTAGTTTTCAACCAATCAAAAACTATATTTAAACAAAAATTAAAATAAAATTCAATTTTGTAAAGTCAACTTGTAAAATATTTAACTTTATAAATTATAAAAATTATTTTTTGTGCATATGATTGGTTAAAAAAGTTTTGTGTGTTAATGGCAGATAAAGCAAATTAAACATTTTTTTAGGAAGGATTTTTCATTTTTTACTTTATAAAATCATTTCATTAAATCTTTCTAAAATAAATAAATGTGATTTATTTTGAGATTTTTTTAAGAATGATTTTTTTATGTATGTAATTGTTATTTTTTTATTAAAGAAAATCTTAAAAAATCAATTAACTATTTTATAGAGATTTGGATTCACACTATTAAAAAATAAAATAAAAAAAATAGTATTATTATTTCCATTAAACTAATATCTTTATCTATATTTTTAATATTTTATGGTATAGTTTGATTATATATGTGCTACTTCTTCTTTTCATTAATAAGATTTTTTTATATTAATTTATATTAATATATATATATAGTTTCTTAAAAATTTTTTATAACCTATAATATATAGATATATAAGATAATATATAACCTAATGCAGGTTATATATATATACTATTTCTATTTATATCTTATATTACAGGTAATAATTTGTAGGTAAATAAGTTAACCTATATTATGTAGGTAATATATTAATTTATATTATATAATAGTTTATATTAATTTTATTATATGTAATATTAATTTATATTATATATTTATATACAATATAATATAGGTTATTTTATTTTGTAGGTTCTCTTTCATATATATTTTTATATATTAATAAACTATCTTAATTGACTACTATGTTAATTATAATATTAATATTAAATTATATTATTACTATTAATATAATTAATTAATAGTAAATCAGTATATTAATAATTATAACAATATTTTAAAATATATTAATATTACAATATTATCTATTTACTTAGTTTATATAATATAATTTATAAATAATTAATATTAAATTAGAATATAATATATTTATTATATTAGTAGTATATTTAACTTCAACTATTTTTTAATAATAAATCATTTGATTATTTAATGTTTAGCAAATATGTATTCTAAAAAACAAACTCAACTTCAAATAATTCATAAATTACTTCCTTCTCCAATGAATGGGTTATTATATAAATATTCAAATGTATTCAACTTTAATTTTTTTGAAAAGAAAAAACACCAAACAATAAACATTTATTCCAATTTATTTTATTTTCAAATATTTAACATCAATGAAGATATTTACATTACATAACCAAAACTTATAATACAAAAGTCAAAACTAAAATACAACAATTAAAAAAAAATTACATTTAATTTTATTCACGTTAATTAAACTTACATTTAATTTAATTCCAACTCTACAAATCTCTAATTAGAATATTACAAAGGCAAGTACTAGCCACTCCATGGCACTTGTTATGTTTTATATTCATATATATATATAGATAAAAGTTATGGATCATTATGTTTATAAAGTTATCGTATTGGATGATTTTTGAATTAAAAGATATAGTTAAAATTTTTTTTAACAATGATATTTAATTTGATATCATAATCTTTTTAATTTTTTTTGATAAAAATAATTTTCGTACATTATTTATATATATATTTTTAAAAGCTATATATAATATTTATAAAAGTAATATTACTTATCTATTACGGGGAATGTATGGATGGGGCTTAAGGTAGTATGCTCAATGTTGTTGATCATTCTGGGATGACGGATCTCATTTTGTAAATGAGACTCAACCAGAAATGTAATAGTTGCTCACAAAGGAGCATATGATATGATGTAATAATCTTTACAATTGAAATTAATGAATAGGGTGTGGTCCTTTACAAATATTTTTATAGATAAAAAAAAGCAATATTATTTATATATACATTATATAAATAATAGATAGATAAATGTATTTATTAAGAATTATTTTATTTACTTATTTAAGAATTAGCATTCATATATATAAATAATATTCCAATACTTATATTACTTATTTATATGTAAATGAAAGTAATATTATTTACATATATACACATAATATTCTTATTATATATAATATATATGTTTACAAGTAATATTCACACACACACAAATATATAATTAATAATTCTTAAGTAAATAAATAAAATAAATTTTAAGTAAATATATCAATATATAATTAGTATAGGTTTTTAAAATACATCTATTTAAAAAATATGGAGTTATTATATTCATTTATTTAAAAAATATTGAGTTATTATATTTATTTATATTTATTTATTTAAAAAATATTGAGTTATTATATTTATTTATTTAAAAAAATTGAGTTATTATATTTATTTATGAATTTTATTTTATTTTAGTTTAGAATTATTTAAAAAAACATTTTATTTTATTTACATTATTTTGAAGAGATATACTACCTTGGAAGAATGGCATGGCTTGTGGAATATAGGCCGAATGAATAAATTAATAGATGTAATTTATAAAGAAAATTTATTTGTACTTCAAAGGAGCAAAATTTAGCTTGTTGTCTTATAGATATTTTTGTTGTTGTTGTTGTTGTTGTGTTGGTATAATTTAAATTATCCAATATTGAAGTATAAGAATACTTATATTTCATTTTGTTAGGAATTCCTCAATTCACTTCTAGTTTTTTGTACTGTGATGAAATTATAGATGGATGAAATAATTAAAAATTATCTAACCATCCAACCTAACATAAACAATCACAAGAATCTCACAATAGAATTCAAGATTTGACTCCAAATTTACGTCACATAAGAAATAGTGAACACAATTTTATTAATTCTAAATTTGAAAATACATCATTATAATCTATTGCTAGGGCTTACAATCATAGTTAAGACAACCTTGAATTGCAATCATCAAAAAATATGTTCAAGTGTGCAACCTTTAAAATACAACTTACAAGTAAATTTTCTTTTTGATCTTCTACACCACGATTCCTTGGACCTTCGACTACTACTATCCTCCACTTTCTAGTAGAATTTTTTTCTCTTTTATAGAGATTTTGATGTAGAGATCTCGTGCTAACAATAAATGTAGTACAATACACTATGCACATATGATAAGGATCATTGATCCAATATTAAATGATTTCATATTTTATTTTATCTTGGAACTCAATACTTTCTTGTGAAATGAGTAAACAAGCCTCCTCAAGTGTAACAAGATGTAAACTTCCAAACTTGATGTAGCCTTAATCATGAATATCCTTGAGTTATATAATTCTATAAGTGACCTTAAATTTTGGTATGAAATTAAAATTGATGGCATATAATTTGAATAGACATTTCTGAAGATGGTGTATAATACACAACTTACAATAATCCAAGTTAGATATAAAATTGAACATGTAGAACAAATTCTGGACACCCTTAAGATGATCTAGTTAAAATGTGAAGGTGTTAATATGAATTGATAATAATACATAGTAAGATTCCTTTTTTGGCTTGAGCATTTTGTAAGATGGCTGCAATAAAAATATGAAGATCAAAACAAACAAGGAAACTTATAAATGATAAAGAAATAAAATAAACATTTTTGGTTGATGCAATATTTATTTTAGGTATGGGATGCTCCTACATTAGACATCCAAGATAATTGAAAAGTGAGCATTCTCACTTTTGTTCAAGGATTTCAACTAAAATAAAACCTTAATAGTGATGATTCCATTTATTAGTCAATTTCCTAATGATTTTATGCATGTTTACAAACATTATCAGATAATCCTTTTAGACATATTCCTATATGTTATCTTTTTTATGCTTATTATACAACTTTGGACCTAAATTAGAGTAATGGAAATATAGTTATGATACAGTAGCATTGCATGATTTATATGTGGATATGTATGAAATGTGATTGGAATTCTATGTTTAATCATGGTGGTTAGCTTTGTGTATGTGTTTTGTGGATTAACCTCTTGCAACCCAAGAAGACACTGTAGTCCGTAGCAACTAAAAGTTGTAGCCCACAACCAAAGGAGGTCTTGGATAGTAAAATAGGGGAAGTATCAGAACATGCTGAGTGTAATAACTACCATGTGGAGACACCTGTTGGAGTTGGTCATGCATCATTATGGCAGTTAATAAGGTGTTGAAGAAGAATAATTCTTTTATTGGTAGGATTCTAGATAATTGATTATGTGTTCCACATTGCAGATCTGTTTTGTAGAGTTTTAATCCTATTTGAAATATTGTTTCTTTTTAGTTGCAGTTTGAATAATTCAAATCTTAATTACACACTATAATATCTAGGGAGTTGTAGTTAATGATTTTAGCTAAGAGTTGTGTTTAGAATAAACTCCCCCAAGCCTATGTATAGTTGGTGGTTGAGTCTTTAGTATAGTTAGTTGATTATTCTCATACTCTAGTGGATTTTTTTATCAATTACTTCTTAAGTTTTAGTTGTAATCTACATACATGTTGATTGCTTAGAAATGGTTCTCTTGAATGCAATCTTTGAGCAAGATTTTATGTGATTTTTTGGAATGCACAATGAATGAAGTTCAAGTTGATATGGTTGTGTAGAATCTGAAGATTTAGATTTGGTTTTAGTTAAGTGAAGACAACCACTTGAGTAGGCCACTCAAGGTAACTATTCTTCACTACATTTATAGTTGTTTATTTCTATTTGGTAGTTATTTCTGTCAATCATTACTTGATAAATTGCATGTAAGTTAAAATAGATTCTCATATGGTGATTATCAATAATGGTTGTTCATGTACATGAATGCATTCAATTGACTTATAGTATTTTAGAGGATAGACTAGATTTAGTTATCAGTTTTGAGTAGTTTTGAGTTAGTTGTAGTAATTATTCATAAATAGCATTTCAACTACAGATTATGTTGTAGGCACCCATAGCCATTAGTGACAGTGTAATTCTTTCACTATTATGTGTTTCTGTGATTTTCCAGCAAGTAGAATACCTTTAATAGGATAACCTAGGTAACTTCAAGTATTTGAAGGCACATATAGTGCTAGTACCATCACAAGTTTACAAGCTTTGGTTGACAATTTAATGAAGTCTTTACAATTTTGAGTGGAATGTTCAGCTGGTCATTCCTCTGAATTTTGTGGTTTCGACCAAGTTTACAAGACACTAGTTTAGACTCTACATTTTTGGCACCATTTTCGGGTATGGTGCTACCTTCATAGAATTGTTTTTCCAAGCTTTCATAGTTTATACTTTATTTTCAACATTAGGAATGTCAGATTTAATCTTCTTCAACATACCAAAAATTTCTACTAACATTGTGCAGGACCGTTACTATACAAAGCCATATTTATTGTATGTGGAGGCAGAGAGAATCTTTGGGTAGATTCCTCTCCTCTACACACCAAGAAGCCATAGCATATATTGGTGACTCTAGTACTCAAAGTGAGGGTATTACTGAAGAAGAAACTTCCCTTTCACCAACATCTAGCACAATAGAGGGGACATACCAAACCATGGGTGATGCACCAGGAGATGATCTAGAACATGTGACCTTTGAGTTTCCAATCACCCACCAAGAAAGGGAAACTGTGCTGAAGAATATCCCTCCTTCAACATTATTAGTCTTTTATGGTTTGGTGACTGAATATCCATACACATTTTTTTTGAGTTTGATTTCCTATGTAGGAGAAATGACTATACCTCTGATGCTCATAGGCTCAAGCTCTTCCCTACCACTCTAAAAGATGCTTCCTTGAGATGGTTTATGGGGTTAGGAAAGGATGTTATTCTAGATTGGGATACCATGAAAATACTGTTCTTGGAAAATTACCAAGACTATTGTAGAGGACTTGATAGGAGGAGAGATGACATTTTCCAAATGTCACAAAAGGAAGATGAGTCATTAGAGGAATATGTGGAGAGATTTCAATTCTCTTTGAAGAAAAACTCACAGAACAAGCTATCTAAATAATCCCTCAAGTTAGTATTTTTGAGGGGAATGAATGAGGATTGTATGGATGCCCTAAATCTTATTGGGAAAGGGGATATATCTCAAATACCATTTGAATAAATCTATAGGGTCTATAGAAATTACTATCTCAAATACCATTTGAATAAATCTATAGGGTCTACAGAAATTACTCTAGGACTTTCACTAAGAAGCCAAGAGGAGAAAGGACATCCACCATTGGCAGATCATCTACTGGGGTTTCAAAGATAGAGTTAAGTAATTTTCCATCCAACATGAAGGAGGACATTATCAGTCACCTAACAACTTAGTTTGACACTCTCCATATAAAGAAGAAGCAAGAAGAGGCTGCAACAATGCTCATTGAATACTGCCCCAACTGTAGACAAAGGAAAGAAAACTGTAAATATAAGAGGGTTGCTAGTATTCAACAAGACAAAATAGAGAAGCCCGATTTTCAGCCACTTGAAGGAGAGGATGGACAACTATTTTACATAGCTCAAAGAAGTCCATGATAACAAAGAAAAGGTATGCCACAAGACCCTCTTAATTTCAATTGGAAATCAATTTTTTTTTCTTGGAATTCTTAGCCCTAGCCAAATAATCAAAACCAATGGAAAAGTCCTCAACAATGGCAACAACCTTAGAAAAATTGGAACCAACAACAACTAAATCCTTGGCCACAACAAAATTTCCAAGGTTCCAATTATAATCCTCAATGGCCAAAACAACAAAACTAGTGGCAACCATAATGGAAAAAAGGCCAATAGTGGCAACAATAAAACATGAATTATCAACAACCTATGCTTCCTCCTCAACCACAAAAACAAGCCATTATGTCTAATCCATTAAAATCCTAAACCTTAGCCACTAAGACCACCACAATTACCTACCCAACCTTCACCTAACCCTAACAAAAAGTCTATCCAACAAGCTTATAGGAACGAGGCTATGCAATACCCCACCTATGGTGTAGAGGTGAGTGATGTCCACCTCAGGTCAGGGAAATAAATAGCTGGAACTTCATCCCCTCAAATAACTGAGATGGAGGATGAGGAACCTGTAGCTAAAGCTTCAGAAAAATCACCTCTAGAGCCTAAGCCAAATCAGATACACCAGATCACCTCAAGTCTAGAGCCTCCTTTCCTTGAATGCTTAGCCATTCAAAAACATCATACCCAAGCTGAGACAAACCTACTAGGTCAACTTAAGGATGTCAATACCAAGATCCTCCTCATCCAAGCTATTAAGGATATTCTAATCTATACCTCAGAGACCTATGTCTTAAGAAACTAGGGAGAAAATGGAAGGAGCTTCAGACAGTTCATGTCCTAGGAATCCTTGTTGATATCATGCTAGGAAATATAACTATCCCTAAATACACAGACCTTGGTAGTCTAGTAATGGATGTTACGATTAATGGGATCCTTATCAAGAACACCTTGATATACTTAGGGGAAACAATCAATTTCATGACTAAAGAGACAATGCAATTACTTCAGTTAGCCAACCTTAGACCTACACCAACTATTTTACAGTTGGCTTATAGATCAACAGTAAATATTGAGGGAATAATTGAGGATTTAGTTATTGCATTAGATTCTTGGGAGTATCTTGCAAACTTCATAGTATTGTAGCCAAAGGTCAACCTTGTAGGATATTCACTCATTCTAGGTAGACCATGGTTAGCTACAACTAATGCATTCATAGGCTATAGGTCTAGAAATATGATAATATATAATGGGATTGCGACCAAGAAATTGGTCCTCTATCTTCCAGCCATACCTTATGCTGATCTTGAGCAAACCATTTGGTCCACTTTGGATGAGGATGACCACTATTCCCTACAGACTTTGATGACAATAGAACACAACCCTTTATTGGATGATCATGATGAAGATTATTTGATTGCTCATATAATATAGAATCATTGTGGTAGGAGCCCACAACAACAAGACTATCTCTCATGCCTACAAGATCCTTTGTAGAGCATTATACTTTCCAAATCCTTAGAAGAAATATCTCAGATCTTCCATTCCTTATTTCCACAACAGTGTATACCAATCATTCCTAGCCTTGACCTCTCATCTATGCAAGAATCATCCAAAGAACTAGAAATCATGCCATGAAAAATACTGAACATAAACAATGTATTGACTGAAGAACAATAGAATTCCCTCAATACTATGTTGTAGGCACACACAACAACTTATGTATGGGACTACCATGATATAAAGGGTATAGATCTTGACTTATGTATGCATTAAATATATATAAATGATTATTATAGGCCCATAAACAACCTCAATGATGAATGAACCCTTCCTTGAGAGAAATTGTTAAAGATGAACTTCAAAAACTTCTTGATACAGGCTTCATTTATTCTATATTTGACAGTGAATGGATATCACCTTTAGTCATTGTTCCCAAGAAAGGTGGAAAATGGAGGGTATGTGTAGATTATAGGGAACTAAACACAACCACTAGGAAGGAACACTTTCCATTTCCCTTAATAGATCAAGTTCTTGAATCTTTAGCAGGGAAGAAGTAATTTTCATTCCTAGATGGTTTCAATGGTTACAATCAAATAAAAATTGCTCAAGAGGATAAGGAAAAAACAACATTTACATGCCCTTGGGGTACCTATGGTTACTCTATTCTACCCTTTGGTTTATGAAAAGCCCTAACTACTTTCTGGAGGGTAGTGTTCAACATCTTTTCTAATTATGATCATGACTCTATGGAGATATAAATGTATGACTTCACCACATTTTGGGAAACTTATGAGGAAGCCCTTAGCAATTTGGAAGAGGTTTTAAAGAGATGTAAAGAACACAATTTGTCCCTCAGTAATGGGAAATGCTTTAGGATGATGACTCAAGGAATTGTTTTAGGGAATTTCATATCTAGTGCAAGCATCCAAGTTGATCCACATAAGATAGATATTATTTCTACATTACCTATTCCACAGAGGCAAATAGATGTTAGAAGCTTCCTTGGCCATGCAGGCTATTATAGGAGGTTCATTAAAGACTTCAATAAGATTAAAACATCATTATTTGTTCTACTAACTAAAGAAATAGAATTTGATTGGACATCAGAGTGCCAACATTCATTTAAAGAATTGAAGAAAGCCTTAACACAAGAACCTATTTTAAGGGGGTCAAATTGGACCTTACCCTTCCATATACACAATGAGGCTTCAGATTTTGCTATTGGAGTAGTTTTGGGTCAGAAAGAAGGTGAGAAAGAATATGCTATTTACTACATTAGCAAGAATCTTTAGGGAGCAAAGCTAAATTATACTGTTACAAAGAAGGAGATGCTCTAGCAGTAGTGTATGCCATCAATAAATTCAGGCATTACATTGTTGGTTATGCAATTTTTATCCACATAGATCATACAACTATCAGATATTTAATGAACAAGCTTGTAGTAGGGGGTAGACTAGTTAGATAGTTTCTCCTTTTATAATAGTTTAATATCACAATAGTGGAAAAGCCTGGTAAGGCTAATGTAATAGCATATTTTTTGTCAAGGTTGCCAAGAAAATTAGTAGAGGGGGTAGTGGATGAATCATTTCCAAATGAGCACTTGTTTTCTCTTAATATACATATACCCTGGTATGATGACTTTGAAAACTATTTGGTGACAGGGAAGATTCTACCACACTTTTCTCCAAGGGAAAAGAGACAGCTTGTACATAAGTGTTTTCCATATTCTTGGATATTTGGTTACCTATTCTACACTAACCTAGATAATAACACAAGAAGGTGCATAAGGGAAGATGAAATATTTGATATCATGAAGGCTTGCCTTGATGAAATATGTGGGGGTCACTTTGTAGCCAAAAGAACAACATTCAAAATCCTCATAACTGGTTACTATTGGCCAACTTTACACAAGGATTCTATCAAATATACAAGGATCTGTGATAGATGCCAAAATTTGGGTAAGCCAACAAGGAGTGATGAAATTCCATCAAAACCACAGTTAACACTAGCTCCCTTTGACAAATGGGGTCTAGAATTCATTCAACCAAATTTATCCACTTCTAACAACAAAGACTACATTCTAGTTTGCACTGATTATCTGACTAAGTGGGTGGAAGTGAAGGCATTACAGTTTGCTAGAGATGGCAATGTGGCTAAATTCTTGTATCAGGACATTTTTTCTAGGTATGGAGTACCTAGGGAGATAGTGATTGATTAGGGTACACAATTTACTTCAGACATCATTACCAAATTGGTTGAAGAATACCAAATTAGACACAAAAATTCAACACCTTATCACCCTCAGGCCAATGGCTAGGTGGAGGTTACCAATAGAGAAATTGAGAGTATTCTAACTAAGACATTGTAGTTACACATAAAAGATTGGGTTGCTAGATTACCAAGAGTGATATGGGCATACAAAACAACATGGAAAATAATAACTGGTTTCACACCCTATGAGCTAGTATATGGCAAAGCAACAATCCTCCCAATAGAGTTTGAGTACAAGACATTAAGAACAATAGTGGAGTTGGACATGGATCTCATAAAAACTCAAAAAGAGAGGTTACACCACTTAAACAGGCTAGATGAAATGAGGATGGATGCAATCCATCGTACTGAGATAGTACACAAAAAGAGGACAAAGTGGCATGACCAATATATCAAGACAAAGGAATTTAATATAGGAGATTGGGCCTTATTGTATGATTCAAGATACAAGGATTTTATAGGGAAAATCCAATCTGGGTGGTTGGTACCTTATGATATCAACCAAGTCTTTCCTAATGGAGCAGTAAGTTGCATACCATAGATGTAGTAAGGTTCTCCCTCTTGGTTAATGGCCACATGTTGAAACTTTACAAGAAACTAGTAAAGAGAGATGACTTCATTATTTTTCTCACTCAACAATATGGTCCTATTGATGTGTACAATGATTTAGATATAAATACCATACCCAACAATGATGACTCAGCAACGACAGATATACCAAGTTTTTTAGGTGACTTGGTGGTTGAGCTACACAACTCATCTCCTGAGGTCACTTAGGTCTAATTTATTATTCCACCTCACATGCACACATAACATAGTCACACTGATGTACATACTTTTTCTAGAGGGACCTATCTTATATATACATTTGTCACCATTTAGTAAGGGCCCTGTTGTAGTAGGGACCTATAGCACAAAAGCTATCACAATTCAGATGAGACTTGATGCCGAAGGTACCCACTGCATTGCTTATCAAGAGATTTCAAAAGTTGGTGCCACATTACTTGTAGTTCACACATTTTTCACTTCATTTTCCTCACACATGCAACATTAGTCTTATCATAATAATTACACGCAACATGCTCATCTTATTTCACTTTTCCAATTCAAATTTCAAGCATTTGAGTTGTCACATCATTACCCATCATCTGTCCATTCCATTTCATTTCATTACATCTGCCACCTCATCATTCATTCACTTACAATTACTTGTCACATCAAATCATCTTGTGGATACATTTTATTTAGCTTCACACATAGGGTGTTCAGTTAAATCACCTCTAATAAGTACGCAAAGTACATTACTATAATTATCATGGATTTCTTAATGCTTGCATTATGTATTTCCATATTAAATTAAACATGCAATATAGTCATTACATTTAATTCCATACTCTATAATCATACCTTCGCCTATCATGAGTTGAAGGAGGGTACAATATCAACCAGTTTTTTTCATTTTTTGCCACCTAAAGCTAATTGCAAACAAACATAATATGCAAACCCTTTTTGTCCTAAATTGCACCTACCTTTTGTTGTTAATTTTAATTTCCAATTCCCTAAATCCTATGATTCTGAGCTAATTCAAACCCAATTTTAAGCTAATACAGAGGATAAGGAGAAGTTACAATTACAATACAATTGTAGTGAAGAGTGCATGTGAAAATAGCAGAGTAAGAGAAGGGTTTGAGGCTGGTGAAGTTGAAATTAAGCTGAATTTCTAAGGTTAGAATATTGAGCAGAGGTAAAGAGATTCACCAATGGGAGGTGAAACTATTAGGAGAGAGCCATCAACACACAAAAAAATATTAGAAGATGCATTGGTATTGCCTATCTTCCCAAGAGTTTGTTGGCTGGATTACTTTCTAAAGCTGACAAAGTTCAATAATGACATAACAAGGAGATTCATAGCTACATTACAACATGATGAAGCCATGGTAAAAGGGTTGTCAATGGATGCCACAAAATGTGCAATTTCACAAGTATCTAATTTTCCAAGGATTGGAGTAGAATTTATTGTTTGAGAAGACACAGTGGCTGCAAGCGAAGAGTTCAACAAACCAAGAGAAAACCTAGATTCATTATCCCAAGGTACAAAAAGAATTTCCCTTCCATGGATTTGGGCCAACTGTGCTTCTTATATTATTAGATACCTTGTGATGGTAGAAAGAATCTTCTATGCACTGTATATTTCAAATTATTGAGTCACCTTCACCATAATAGATTAGTAGATTTGCTCAATTACCTCTACAATATGCTAAAAAGGATGTCAAATGAATACCAGAGGAAATAGAGTGATACAACTTTATCACATCATTGTTTAATAGCCCTATTAGTAAAAAGGAGCCTTTGGATCCAATATCCACAAGTATCATAGGAAGAATTTGTGAATTGTCAAGATATTAACAGTCTACCTAGAACCACAAGTTGCACCTACAAGAGGAAGCTTTTGTGTTTCACCCATGGCTTCACCTACCTATAGCCAAGGTGATCCTGAAGATCAAAATGTGCCAGAATCTTGGCCACCAATAGTAGAAGAAATTCCATCTTCCTCCAAACCACCTAAATACAAGAAGAGAAGAGGTAGCACATCCACACCTTCTAAAATACAAAAGAAAAAGAAGGATATTCAAAAGGAGAAACCTACCCCACCAAGGTGGTCAGGCCACCTAAAAAAGCAAGGTGATATGAGGGGGAGTGTGGAAAAACCAAAATAAGAGACAAAGAGCAAGGAACAATAGGAAGAAGATGTGATGTTGGTTGAAATAGACTCAAAAATAAAGGGAAATACCTTTGGAAATGTGCATACACCCACAAAGAGGAAGTGGTATGTATCTACCACTTTTGATTCAAACACAGATGATGTATTTATTGCCAAGAAAACAAGGAATAAAACCCCAAATATCCCTAATCATGAAGACTATGATTGTATAGGGGGTGGTAATGAACAATTTTTAGAAATAGAGAAAATATTTTTAGAGGATAGAAATATCAGAAAGGAGCTTTAGGAAGCTCTAGACATAATTAAACAACTAGAGGAACTAGCGTAGGGTTATGAGAAAAGAGACAAAGAAAGGGAGACAAAAATATAAGAATTGGAGGAGAAGCTCTAGACATATGGGCATGGTGCAAAGTTGGAACTATTGGCACAATTGGCCATGATCAAAATAAGGCATAGAGAACTTATAGTAGAAAATAAAAAGCCTCCTACCACAAAAAATACAATTTACCACATTACTTTGTCTCTTGGGTACCAGCTATGGAAGGTCATTGATAATTCTCACAGGAGAAAGAAAAGTGGAGAAAGGAAAAAGAAACTCTAATTGTAGAGCACACCAAAGTGTTGGAGGGGAAGGACACTAAATTGAGTAAAATAATAGTCAAAATGGAAGAAATAGCAGATAAGGCTGCCCAAATTATCAAGTGTAACCCCCGACCAAAACATATGCCTTGTTTCTCTGGGAAAAATTCTTAAGTTTACAATTTAGTAGGTTGATTAACAACAAAAAATTTTCCATGAGCAACAAGCTTGAATTTCTCCATATTTTTGTTGATGCTACCATTGATGAACAAGACCAACTATGTGAGTATTATCTACACAATTATGTGGTTTCAGAGGATGCACAATGGAACCTCTTAATATTTGTAGGGTATTTGCAAGTAAGAGCTTTAGCATCCTATTTTATAAATGAATAATTTAGAGGTGAACTGATGGAGGAGTATGTAGAAAGAGAAAAGTCAGTTGCACTACAAGTAAGGGAAGAGTCCAAAGATCCTGATGAGATAATAGATGAATGGTTACTACTCCTGAAACACAAGGGTGCAGGAGGAAAGATTATGAAAGTAAGGATACAAGACTACAATAGAATGCAAAAACTGGCAGTTTAGTTTAGTTCAAAATTGCTATAAATATGTACACGAAAGGTGGAACAATTTGAATCCATAGCTACAAAGGAAGGATCCTCATTCAGTATATAACTTGATATCTATGATTGAAAGAGTGTGTAGGTACATGGATATTGTTGTTTATCAAGCAACCAAATAGATACCACTCACATTCCAATTGCCTATGCTCCTTTATCCAGACCCACATTGGATAGGAGATAAGATGAAGGAATGCGAGGAGGCTGAGCTTACTAGGATGAAGAGACTTGTAGTTTATAGAGGGTTCTACCAAAAGAAGACCAAGGGAGTAGATACTATCATGAACCTCAAGGAAATTACACTGCATTACAATCTATACCCCTAGTGAATTTTGCTTGAGGGAAAGCAAAATGATAGTTGGGGGAGTGATGACTCCATTTATTAGTCCATTTCTTGGTGTTTTTATGCATTTTTACATACATTATTAGACAATCCTTTCAGACATATTCCTATGTTATGCTATCTTTTTATGCTTATTATACAACCTTGGACCTAAATTAGAGTAATGGAAATATAATTATGATATAGTAGCATTGCTTGATTTATATGTGGATACATGTATGAAATGTGATTGAAATTTTGTGTTTAATCATGGTAGTTAGCTTTGTGTATGTGTTTTGTGGATTAACCTCTTACAGTCAAGGAAGACACTGTAGCCTGTAGCAACTGAAAGTTGTAGCCCGCAGCCAAAGGAGGTCTTACATAGCAAAACATGGGAAGTGCTAGAACAAGTTGAGTGTAATAACTACTACATGGAGACACCTGATGGAAATAATCATGCATCATTATGACATTTAATAAGGAACTAAAGAAGAAGAATTCTTTCATTGATAGGATTTTGGATAGTTGATTATGTGTTCCACGTTGCAGATCTATTTTGCAGAGTTTTAATCCTATTTGAAATCTTGTTTCTTTTTAGTTGTAGTTTGAATAATTCAAATCTTAATTACACACTTTGATATTTAGGGAGTTTTAGTTAATGATTTTAATTCATATTTGTGTTTAGAATAAACTCCCTCATGCCTATGTATATCCAACAGTTGAGTATTTAGTATAGTTAGTTGATTAGTCTCATACTGATGGATTTTGTTACCAATTAATTCTTAGTTTTTAGTTGTAATCTACAAACATGTTAATTGCTCAGAAATGGTTCTCTTGAATACAATATTTGAGCAATATTTTATGTGATCTTTTAGAATTCGCAATGAATGAAGTTCAAGTTGATATGGTTGCATAGAATTTGAAGATTTAGATTTGGTTTTAGTTAAGTGAAGACAACCACTTGAGTGGCCCACTCAAGGTAACTGTTCTTCACTACATTTATTGCTATTTATTTCTATTTGGTAGTTATTTTTGTTAATCATCACTTCATAAATTACATGTAAGTTAAAATGGATTCTCATATGGTGATTATCAATAATGATTGTGAAAGGAAAACTAGATGTGGAAAACAATTCTCCTAATGTCAATACCTCAGGAAAGAATGGAGATACACTTTAAAATTTACAATTACAGTCAAAGTTAAGATGCACTATGAAACAGATTACAGAAACAGAGTATTTGATAACCACACATGAACACCAGATATACGTGGGAAAACCCTTACGGGAGAAAAACCCACCACACCAAGAGAAATCACTTTGTATTACAGTAATGAAAAATTACATACAACTTCCAGACTTATCTTTCTGGTGTCATTATGCAGCAACATTCATCATGTACATTCTTTGAACAGAAACTTCCAAGTTACAGCCTTTACAGATTTTAATTCCTTTACTGATACAGTTTGAATTTTTCACACTCCACTGTTGATCAAACCACTATCCAACCCCTAAGGGTCTCCAACTCCAAACTATATCCATGGTGTTCCCTGACTGTTGAGCTTTCTCACAAAACTGTCGCAACGAAACGAACCAACTACTAACGGTTCACTTTCGGCTCCCTCTATTCGTCCACGAGATTCCACGTATGACAGTCAGACGGTCAACAAAATTCATAAAGCTCTGGCATCTCGGTGAGACACTAACAGTGTCTCATCGATGCCACATATACTTCATACTGTTGTCGCCAAGAGTCATCGTAGTCGCCAGGATGTTCTACCGAGCTTCAAGAGACTTCATATTGATGTTACAAGTCACTCCGAAGAAAACATTCAGTCGGCATAACATATCGTTCTCGCCAGGACCTCTCTCCGACATTCTCCACATGTATCGTGTTGCCCAAACTCATAGCTTTCGGTGTGACATTATACCGATGAGATTAAGTCATAACGAGCTCCGAAGAATAGTCGGCAAGACAAGAGCTTATCGCTGAGACGTTTCCCCGAGATCATTAAGTTACCTCGAAGATTCTTCAACATCGGCGAGACTCATCAGAGTCGCTAGGACTTCTTACCGAAAACACAGTGTTCCACCGATGACCACCATTTGACAAGAGTTACACCGAAGACTAACACTTAAGTCTTCGTCGCTGAGACATATCCTCTTCGGTAGGACATCTTACTGATGGCACTTCCTTCGGCCAAGTCTCCCCGATGAAACAAACCAAACACTGTCGGCGTAACATTTGCTTTCGCTGTGACTTCTCATCGAGCCAACATGAGTTACCCCGAGGACCACAAAGTAAATGTTGTCGGCAAGACATTAACACTTCGCTGAGACATCTTAGCGAGAACCTTTAGCTTCACCAAAGACCATAGTCACCAAGAGTCTCACCGATACACGATTGAATGGCCTTTCGGCCAGAGGTCTCCCGAGCGCTATAAGGTCATAACGAATACACCATGTTGCAGCGATAGACTCCACAGTGTAACCTTTCGGCAAGACAGTGGCAATGTCACAGTGACCTGTTCAGTACTGAATAAACATACTTGCTAGTCGGCCAGACAATCAGGATGTCACACCGACTTGGCTCTAATGGAGGTTTCAGCCTGTATAGTTTGAAGCACATATTTCCAACAGATTGTTCATGTGCATGAATGCATTCAATTGACTTGTAGTACTCTAGAGGATAGACTAGGTTTAGTTATTAGTTTTGACTAGTTTTGAGTTAGTTTCAGTAATTATTTGTTAACAGAAGTTCAACTACAAATTATGTTGTAGGCACCTGTAGCCATTAGCACCAATGTACCTCTTTCATTGTTATGTGTTTCTATGATTTTCCAGCAAGTAGAATACCTTTAATAGGATAACCTAGGTAACTTCAAGTCTTTGAAGGCACATATAGTGCCAATACCATCACAAGTTTACAAGCCTTGGTTGATAATTTAATGAAGTCTTTACAATGTTGAGTGAATTGTTCAACTAGTCATTCCTCTAAATTGTGTGGTTTCCACCAAGTTTACAAGACACTAGTTTAGACTCTACAAATAGTTCACATTAGCAATGAAGATCCATGCATAATCTTCAATAGATATACCTTTCCACTTCACCAATTATTCTACATAATTTTTGTTTCTAGTTGTTCTTCCAACTTTGTTATTCAAAACTATTAGGGAATAATGCATCAATACCTGAATCATTTAATCCATTTCATACATAACACCATGAGAGAAAATCATGCATACAAGCTTACAAAATAACCAAAATTTATAGATCAAAATAGACAACCAAAAGATAATGCAAGATATACCCTAGGAAAACCCTCAAGAGGGAAAAACCCAGCCTCCAAAAGTATCCATACTCCATCTATTATTCAACAAAAAACAATACATACACTTACAGAGTGTGTTGCCAAAAAATGTATATCTTGCTTGATATGGGGATAATTGATGATAAATTGGACTTAATGAGGCCTTGATTTAGTGTTGTGAGGTGTTTTACACATCCACATTAGGTCTTGGGCCCTTGCAAATTGAATAAAATGCATGTCTTATAAAGGTGTTGTAAAGAATTGTAAATGACTTTCACACTTTTCTAGACTTTTATTGGTCATTTCCTCTCTACTTTTGAATTAAATATTATTTTAATTCAAAGGTTAGATTTTCCATTTTCTTCTATAATTAAATAATTATTTCAATTATTTAATTATTCATTAGCCTTTTCTCTCTATAATTAAATAAATATCTCCCCAATTAAATAATTATTTTAATTATTTAATTATTCCTTCCCTCTCCATTAAATAATTGTTTTTAATTATTTAATGTTTAACACTCTACCTTTCCTCTATAATTAAATAATTATTTTTAATTATTTAATTATCTAAATTATTTGTTCTCACCTTTCTAATAAATAAAATTAATATTTTATTTATTTCTCCTACATTGGCCACCTAAATTAAATAATCTTTATTATTTAATTTCTCCTATCACCTCTTTTTTTGTGCCAATGTCATCTTCCACCTCAAATTTTTATATATCCATGTCTTTCTTCTCTTAATTAACCTCCACCCTTGATTAAATTATTTTCTAATTTAATCTTGGCCCTTGATCATGATCCTTATTCTAGCCATTCACTTAACTCTCCTCTATAAAAGGAGACCTTTAAACCCTAATTTCATAATTCAATCACCATTCATCATTCATTCATATTGTCAAGTCAAGCAAGCAACAATTAAGCATTCAAGATAGCATTCAAGCTCACTTCTAAGGCATTCAAGAGCAAGATTCTTCACCCATTGTTGTAGAAATTCAAGATCCTTCATCATGGAAAGTTTCTAATTATATTGTTTCATATTTCATGCTTCATTATTTTATTTCATCATTTTGGTTTAATTACCTAAACGGGATTTGACCAAGGCAAACCCCCAACCCCTAACAATCAAAATTTTCTCTCTCTTCCTTTGTGTGATTGAAGATTTAGGTGCTTGGATGGCTTGGACATGATTAAAGAATAGGTTTCAAACTTGTTGGAGTCATTTCCCTTTTGGCAAGGTCAAAATATCCACAAAAAGTCACTTTCAGGCCTGAATTTGGCAGTTTCAGAACCAGACACCTGGAGGAGCAGAAAGTGTAGACCGAGAGCTTCCGTTTCCACTTTCAGATTTTCAGAAAAGCCAAAGTGGACTAAGTCACCAAAAATGGTGACTTAGGCCCACTGTACCTATTTTTCAATTTTTTTTGTAGATCTGGATACCCATTTGGCTGAAACAGGCTCTAGAGTAGTTTACCAGATCTGCGACTAAGTCGCCCCAACTTGGTATAAGTGTCCCAATTGGCTAGAAAATTAGAATTTCTAGAATTTTAGAGACATTTGTAGTCTTCATTTCAGCCTTTGTCAATTTTCAGGTGCACTCTTTCTGTTTAACCTTTCTATCTTGTTCTATATTGCATTTAATCTATCTTTCTGCATATGACAATGTGTTTTCAAACATCTTGCATTTCATTAGTTTTGCATTAATAATTCATTTCCCTTTTCAGTTCTTTGCATTTAGAGAATTGCATTTAGGCATACTTTAATCATATCAGCATTATTATTGAGTGAACCCCCAAGTTTTTGTGGGATACCTTTCTCCTTTTAGAAAAACCCTAGAAGTGTAAGAGAGAAGCCCCTACAAAAATTTGTGGTTCATAGAGTTACCATGAATACTTATGAAGCATAAAGCCTCTTCAATGCACGCTCTATGCATCTAAGCATGAATCCACACATCCCATTCCATGCTTCACATATGTTGTCTTTAGAAAGACTCAATAATGATAGCCCACTCACCCAATAATGAAAGCTTCACATATGCTATCATGCTCCATCAAGATACATGTATTAAAACCAAAGTGACCAACATCTCAGGAAAGAACTCCCATCCTTCAACGTGCCACCTATGGAAGAAAATGAACATTCCAAGGTGAATATACACCTATCCAAGAACACAAGCATCAAATCCAAGTGATAACAAAGAATCTAATTTGTTGTCAAAGGTAAAAACCCACATGATCAAAAATGGCATCCACAACACATGCTAATACATCCAGCCATCCATACCTCCTAGGTATCAACAACATCAGTAAACTCATGCCAACAACATATGTCCAACCCATAAACTCTAATAAAGATCCCTATATCAAACCTATCAATGAATAACATACATATCCAAGAACTCCCACTGCATGGGTAATGTTAAATATGGAAGTGATCAAGGTGTATCAAGTCTACCAATCAACACTATACCAAGGTGTGATAAATGATCAAAGAATGGAGTACCAAGAATAATCACAATTATCCACAAATGCAACCTAAGTAGCTGCATATTCTCTCACAACATGTCAACACAATCCTCCCAAATAATTTGAACATGAACCTCCAAGAAGGAACCATAGAATGAAGAGATAAAACCTATAAATCACATATCCGACCAATACCTCAAAGTGTAATGTTGTGTCCTGTATGATCTCCTTACAACCCCAAATGAAAAGCCTCACCAACACCATCCACTCAGTCTTAAAGATTAAATGCAACATATGAAACATGTAGAATGCCAACATGGATGTAAGCCTCTCTAACCAAGGAAATAAAACTCAAATTACTCATTCCCAAATTATGAAATCAACCCAATAACATTCTCCTAAACTCCTTATGAATAAATGATAACATAATAAACTCACATGATCAAGGAGATAATCATGCTAAATATCCCTCAAAATGAATACTACAAAACCAACTATCCATAGCTCACTATCCATATCTATGAAAGATAAAGCAATAAAAACTCATACTAAAATATCCTTGAATGAGTCTCTCAAAAATAATCACCATGCCTCAAGAATCATTCCCATAAGACAACAAAGCAAAAAACATAACACATCTAAAAAAAGAATGGGAAAATACCTTTCAAATGATAAACCACAAGTAGACCAAGAGTGGAGAATGTGAATACTCCTCTAGGATAAGCAAGTCATCATGAATCACTCCAAGAAGAATATCCTCTATAGGTCCATCATGAACTCACGTCCATATCTAGGTGAAGGATCCTTGGTCTTCCTACTGAATCCTCCAAAGAGTAACCGTATCAAGAAAATATCTCTATTTCTAAGAGAACTCTAGCCTCACCTAAGTCTCCAAGTATTCATGAGCACCTAAATCTGATCAATCCATGCTAATATCCAAATGTGACACAACACCCTCATGAAGGTCCCAAGCAAATGACCAATGTACTCAATACAAAGAGAATTGACAAGATCAATGTCAAAGCTCGAATTGTAGAATCATGAATTCAAGATGACATCATGATCTAACCATCTCCTCCTAGGAGATCACATACAACAACGCATACATCTTGGTCTCAAGAGAACTTGTATCATGTCAAAACTCAAAATAGTATCCAAAGTATAACAAGACACAATACCAAACACACTCTAAACCAAGAATCAACATCTCCAATCACATGAATATAACCATCTCCTAACAGTGAACCTGTAAATGTAAAATAACTCTTCTACAACAAGAGGATCTAATAGCTCCTCCAAGACATCAAAAAACACTAAAGAAGATCATCCATCACTGATGATGAATCCACATCATTTCCAAAAAATCCTACTAAACTGTGATACTGGGTTACACATGGCATCATGAAAAACACATCATAAATGAAGATCACCCATGATCCACACATACTCAACTACAATACTAGTAGTTCTAGAGAAGTAGAACCGAGATCTCTAAGCCAAGAAGATACAACCACCATCACAACATTAGGAATAAATCCTAAACTACCAAATCATCATTTTCTAAAGCTCCCATTAAAATGTGTAACTAATGAAATGTAACCAAGCTATCATGACATCATGATAAAACCACATACTACAAGTCTATTATCCTCAAATCCAGTTGTGCTTGATTTACAAGATAACCCCCTACAAAATTGGTACATTCTATAGGCCTGTACACTCTAAGCACGTGAAACGAGGAAATTTTTTATTTACCTTCATGTGTGGTCTTGAGCCTCGAATCGTCCCTTTGAGCTCTTGTTCTTTGTCGTTTCTTGAAAACCTTCAAAACAAATGTTTTGTCAATTTTTTGTCTCCAGGAGTTAGAAATTTTTTTGCCCATGCAAGGGCACTATTTTTCAGTGCCCCTACATGAGAATGTGAAGAAAATTCTCTAAGTGTTGGAGTGCTATTATTCAACACTCCTACACTTCTCTCTCACTCATCACATGTCTGAGTGTTGATTTTCAGTGCTTTTGCATGTGATATTTTGTTAAAGTCTTCATTATGTCCAAGCAGTGTTTTTCACCGCTTTTACACCTTTATATTTTGACAATTTTGAAAATTCTTGGGCAGTGATTTTTATCACCCTTGCATATTCTAGCTAGTCTCCATATGTGTGAATTAATGAACTCATGGTTCATTAATTTCACTTCTTTTGAGTCTTCTAAATGGATTTTTAAGCCATTGTTAACTCATTTTATGTTTATTAAGCTTGATTGCTCCATTCCTCCTTGCGCTCTTGCATCTGAGATCTCCTTCAGTTTGAGTTGGTGGAATTTGCACAAGATCTCCAGTCTAGGGTTCACGTTTTTCTTCCTTTCTCGGGTATGGCATTTCTTTATTACTCCTTTTCTCTTTCGTTGTTTCTTTACAAGGTTTTCTGCTTGTTTTGTTTGATTAAATCACTTAAATTAGCATTTATTTTTGGTATCTAGTCAGTAGTTATCTACTCTACTACTAGTTTTTTTTATCTTCCTGTCTTACCCCCACACCCTAACTAGGGTTTTTCACTTTGTATTTTCCAGTCGACCCAAGTTTCATTCATGAGTTGTTTTGGTTCCTAGTTTTTATGTTGATCATGAAATCTCTTACCATTGGTGGCAGCGGTGAAATGTGAAGTTGCTCCATGAAGGTCATAAGTCATTCCCCTAATGTAGGGATGAAAATTATTACCACTCATGCATTGAGTCTCACGTCTTTTTCTAAATGCAGGAGTGGTTTTTTTCACCGCTTCCACATTTTAGATTGATTGAGTGAACTTACCATGTAGTGGCGTTAGTTTTCTCCGCTTTGGAAAGTATGGAAATGCTTGCTAACTCCTAGATGCAGAAGCACTAAAAATCATCGCTCTTGCATAATGTTGATCTTCCCCTTTGTTCACAAGCAGAAAAAAATCCCTCTTTAGCACATAACTTGGTTTTTTTTGCTAAGCATGTAGAAGCGGGTATTTTAAGCACCAATACATGTAATCAAACTTCCTCCCAAATGCTATAGCACTTTGACACCAAAATCTTTCAAGATTTTCAAATCATGCTAAAGCGCTGATTTTGAGCGCCATTACATAAAATGCAATTTCACTCAAGTGTAGGGGTGTTATTTTCAGCACCCTTGCACAAAAAAGTAGGATTTTCACTTACGCTCAAAATCATTCCTAATTGATTTCAAAACTTCATTCTTTCCGCTTTTGCTCCATCGTCCGTGCTCCATAGCCCATGTTTGCTCTTTCCAAAATGCTTTCCTAGCTTCATGAATTCAATTTTCTCCCATGATGCATATGCTCCTAATGTCTGATAAATTTACGTTTCCTTGCAATTACCTTTAGCTCTCATCAGGTGTTCTCCAAAGGTGGTTTTCAGTAATCTTTTGTGTTCTTAATGACAACAAAAGAATCTCCATCATCTTCCAAGAAAGATAAAATGAAGTAGAAGTATCAAGATGTCTACCCGACCATTGTCGTAACCTCCAAGGTTGATGAGATCAAGGACACGAAAATTGGTCACCTTGACATGGAAGATTTTGTAAAGAGGACATAAAAGAAACCATTCGAAGAAGATTTGCAAGCAATGATCCATAGTAACCTACATCGAGTGGCTTCATTTCCAGTTGCTACTCATTGTCCAAATTTTTTTCTTCAAGTTGCCTCAAACTATATCAGGGATGATAGGAGTGTTAGAGATTCTTTTGGGCAAGTTATGATGAGGTTAGATCTAGAATTCTTTGACATAGTTTTTTGGGTTCCGCACATGAAGAAGTATACAACTATTTCCATTCAACAAGGACAAGAGGCTTATGATAAAGATTCGAACAAAGCCAAAAAATTGATCAATTCACAATGATTGAAGACTCTGAGGCCCACCATCTCTAGATGGCCTAAAGGTCTTCCACAAAGTGAGTTCAAGGAAGATGTTCGAGACATGATCACTATTCTTAGTAGGGTGAAAGGCTTACCTATCTCATTTAATTTCCAAGATTGGATGTAGGAGTAAATCTGAGTCATCAAGAGGAAGACGACACACATAGACTAGGGTACATAGATTAGTGATGAGATTCATGATCAACTAATCAATGTACAAACAAACTTGAAGTTTTACATGACCTCCTACCTAGTATATGTTGTTGTTATGAGACAATTTCCAGGATTGATAATGAAAGGAAACAAAAGTTTTGTGTCGGTATATGAGTTATCCTCTCAAATCACCTTGAGAGGAAGTATCAAGCATTTCAGGAGAGTCAACGATGCTTTATTTGCACCACTTCTTTTTATGTTTCATCGAACTCTAGAAAGGAAAAGAATATTTGACGAGGCATTCAAAGTTGTCAACAAGTTTGGATGTATTTTCTTGCAGTTTCCTACTTTTACATATTTGAGAGTAGGGTGCTACACTGGATGCCCATACATGTTGCCAAGATATCCCTCTGATAGGTGGGTATTAATGGAATTATGTAGATAGTTGATTATAGTTCACAAGGAACACCAAGCAATTCACAAAATAGGCTTTAAGTTTCCAATTACTATTGGAAGGTATTCTATTCAAAGTGTGCAAAAGGCAAAACCAGTAGCAGTAGAGATGCAGATTATGACCATAAGGTCACACATGTACAAATTTTATTTTGACTATAGAAATGTAAATAGAAAACTCAAGAATCATCACCACCATGTATACCATTTTGAGGACATATGGGCAAAGTGTAGAGATGAAGAGGACATCCGAAGAATGGACTTTTGTAGATTAACTATGGATCAGATCAGAGACCTAGGCTTGGCTAATATTCCAGAGGATTTTGAAGATCCTGGCGATATTATAGATTTTGCATATGAAGAAGAAATTTCCAGTAAGCCTTTACCACCAATACAGTGGTCCAAGAAAAAGAGCATTTCCATCAGTGAAATACTTGCTCCCATTCTACACCACAAATGAATGGTTATAGAGGCATGGTTTTTGATTGAAATGTTTCAGAATAGAGTCTAAGGGAGAGACATCAGGAGGTGAAGCCAACTGTTAGCAGGAACTCTGAACCAAACATGGAGCTGTTGTTGCTCCCTCTTCTTCACATAAAGGTCCTAAGATTAAATTTACTTGTGGGAAAATTACAATATAAACAATTGAAGAGGAGCAAGATACTGAGGAAGAACAACCATCTAGAGAATAACGAGAACTTGCATCTGAGGAGCAAACAAAAGAAGAGGAAGAAGAAGGAAATGGGAGTGAAGAATCTGAAGAGTCTATAGAAGATGAATAGTTTGAAAAGGATCAAGGAGAGGAAGAATGTAATGAGGAAGAAGAAAGGCATACTAAGGAAATGCGATTATCTCCTCACGAGAACATCAAATATCCTCCTCATACATCATCACCTATTTCTACCACACCTCACACTCCTCCTTTTCCCACTTCACCTACACCACATCTTTCTACTTCACCTCCTCCTACAACTGGTTTACATGCATTGAAGGTATCCATTCCTCCATCAACGGGATCCATCTTGCAAAGTATTGATGTCTCCTCAGGTTCCCCATCATCTATCCCAAGTTTATCCTCGCCATCATATGATATTTATTCCCAAGCTGAGTTTGATTAGTTTATGAAGGAACCATTGCAAGATCCACTTAGTTTGCAAACTCCTAGTGCAATCATGACTGACACAATGACAATTTTTAACATAACACCCATTCCTATAGAGGCATTTGCCACATAGGAATTAGCAGTGTCAAGAAGGTAATACTTCATTTCTTCCTCCTTGGTTAGTCTCACAAGTATATAAGCATAAGAAACATATGGTTTCTCTAGATGAGCTAAATCTTGAAGAGATAGTAATTCCAAAAGCTAAAGGGAAGAAAAAGGAAAAGATACATTCTTCACTACATGTGGAAAAGTAAGGCCATAAATATGTGGATATTGGAGTACCTCCACAAGATAGGGGTGATGGAAGTATGGAATATTACACTGTGACTAGGGTTAAGCTTGGGAAGGTCACTAATGCAAGCATGAAGGAATATGCACAAGTGACCTTAAATGCATTGGAAGACAGGCTTGATAAGATGGAACAAGCCAACGATACATACAAAGAAAGAGCTAAAAAATATGCATCAGTTTTGAGAAAGATCATGGGTACTTTAGAGAATGTGCAGCCAATGGCTATGGTGAATCTTGAGGAACCAATAGTTTGGAAAGTGGAAAAGTATTACTCCAAAGGTAAAGAGTTGTATGTGTTTGTTGAAAAAATAATAGAACAGGGCTCACAACTCATAGTTGTTGCTGATGAAAAGATTGCACAAGTATCCAAGATGAAGTTGGAATTGGATAAAATAGAAGGCATACTTTCCATGGAACAAAAAGAGATGGAACAAAGTCTCAAATTTTGGTTACAAATGAAGGAGACCAAATTGAGCAAACTAATGGAAGTTGGGGTTATTCCTGACAAAGAGAAGTATGTGGAAATAAAAGAGTCACTTAAGAACCACATACAGGTTATCAAGGGGTAAGTGCACAAAGTTGAGTCCACGAAACGTGGAAGTTTTTGCCTTAGGCAAAAAAATGAATTCGGCTTTCTAAAAACGGGATCCCGTTTAGCTTCAGGATCCCGAGCCTAAGTTTAAAAAATGGGATCCCGTTTTGAAAAATTTCTGAAAATGGAAACTTCCAAAATTTTGGAAAAATCTTAAAGTTTTCAAAACGATCCCGTTTTGAAAACTTTCCATTTTTGGAAATTTTCGTTTTGGAAGAATTTCAAACGATCCTATTTTACAAAACGGATCCGTTTATAGAACCATAAAAATGGCTTTTTATGAAACGGGATCCCGTTTTAAATTATGAATTTTTAGCGGGTTTTTTTGTTTTTGGTTCGAAATGACTTGGGGACCCGAACCTAAGCTTTGGACCTAGTTTGACCTGCAACTTGAAGGTCCTGTTAATGTCACAGGAAAATAATGACTTTGGACATATGTTTGAAGACCTATTTTGGAATTTTTTTACAAAATTAAAACCCATTATAGATGAGAGTGCAAATTCCAAATATGTAATTTTTTTAATAATTTGATTATTTTTTCTATTTTTCAATTAATTTCTAATGAAGCTAGTCCATAAACTTGAATTATCAGGTTTTTTTAGTATTTTAATAACTTTTGATCAACATAACATTTTGACGAACGGATTGCACGAGAGCAAACTTGAGACAATTCTTTTGAGTTTTTAAAAAAAAGAATCAAAAAATGATAAGTTTAGGTCATCTTATGCGTGTCGTACACGATTTTTTAAAATGACAAATATGCCTAATAAATATTTAATAAAAAAAATATTCAATAAAAAATTATAAAAAATATTAAAAGCAAGCTTTAGTGAGTCACAAATCTTTTCCCAAAAGGATTTAGAAAAATATGATAATTTAGGTCAAAATATGCATGTCGTACACGTGCATGGTATGGTATAAAAAGTGACTTTTAAACAATTGGTTTTAGAAACGCCTATTGAAACTCAATTTTACATTGGGTATTGAAATAAATTACATGGAAACTAGACTCCGAGTACTACATTTTATGATTAGTGACTTTTTTGAAGATTTCATCTCTAAGTGCTTCAAATTTTAAGGTCAAATGTGTCAAATTCTGAAAATTAGGGAAAACACCCACTTTTTGGCCAAAAAGTGGACTCAACTTCTTGCACACACCCCAAGGCCCACATCAAAGACATACAACAAGTGCAAGAAGATGTTGAAAGACATCGTATTGTTATGGTGAATGGGATTGAAGAGTTGTAGGGTAAAATCTTTGATAACAATCATACTTTCCTCCCGATAAGTGGGATTGCCCAAATTTTCAAAGAAGTTATCTAAAAGCAGGTGGAAGATGAAGCCTTTTCAACGACTTCAATGTACTCCTTGTGTGATGTTCAAATCACTTTGGACAACCTAAAAACACATCTAGATAGGTGCAAAAAGATCTGCTCTATAGCAAGGAAGTCCATCACAAAGTTTCACACAATCATTGACTACACTGTTGGACCAGATGAGGCAACCATGTAGGAGATTAAGAAGTGTGAAGATTTCCAGGACAAGAGAAAGGAACCATAAAATCTTCTTGCATCTCCAGACTTAGACAATTTCTATGCTTTATGCAGATAAGTTTTAACAGTTTACATGTCATTTTGAAAAATGTAATTACATGTAAAACTAAGATGTTCTCCTACATTCATGGACAACATCTTTGAATAAGTCGATAGTTAGTTAAGGTTTTTCCTAGATTAGCTCTCCTCTCCTATCTATAAATATGAGAGGATTCCTTTGTATTATTTATCTTTTATCTTATGCAATGAAGTGCTACCCAATTCTAAAGTAATATTGAAACTTTGAGTTCATTTTTGTGAAACTATTTTTGATCAATAAAGAAGCTAAGTTGCACACCAAACTTTGTGTTGGGACAATTATCTTGTTATTTGATTGAATTGATAGTGTTTAGTAATTGGGATTAAATGAATTTTGATTAAATATGTGTAGACTTTGAGCTACATCCATTGCTTGAAATCATGATATTGCTGATGTTATTGGTGAATTATCTATAAGAATTTGTGCTTATAATTGTTCATGTTGTTCGCGGATCTAATTGTGAAGTATATCAAAGAATTTATGCTTCTTTTACAATGTTGGTTGCTATTTTAAAGAATTTAGTTTCGAAAACTATAGAATGAATTTGTGCCTCCATGAGCTTTCTTCTTTGTTACTTGTCTTTATCATACTGGTATTCCTAGACTTTGCTTTGACAAGAGGAGTATTGGAATTATTGCTTAGTTTTAATTTGAAGTTGTATTGCATCTAGAGATTAAAATTGTGAAACATTGTAAAACATATTCTCTGAGAAAAGAGAGAATCATGAATGTGACACACCCCCATATCTTTATTGTAGTGTACATTGTCATAAATATTTGATTAGTTTTCCTTAGTGGTGTAGGGGCACCCTCAAGTTTCATGCCTTCAATAGTCAAAAGTGTCATTTTTTTTTGCTTTTGTGGTTTTATCATGTAATAAGGTATTCTAAGACCATTTTAGATGTGTTTGAGTCCATATTAGGTCGCTAGGTGTGTTGGAGTGTCAAGTTGCACAAGTTGTCAATTTTGCAAAATGTTGTCAATGTTGTAAAAGTTGCAAAAACATGGAATATGAAGAGCCATAAGTTGTAAATGAGGGAATTTGAATGGTTGTAAGTTGAAAAGTTGGTTGAGAACCATTGAAAAATGGTTGTAAATATTTTAAAAAGATTTGTAAGGTCGAAGACATGGTTGGAGGGTGTGGTGGTTGAAGTTTTGGAAGTTGAAGCAATAAAAATACCTCTATTTTTTGCATTTTTGAACGTTTCATTGATGTTCTTTGATGTAGTACAAATTTTTACGATCCCACACTGACTCCAAATAAATTGTGTTTGGTAAAGATGTGATCTAGTGTCTATTGGAATTGGTTTCATGTAATTTCATCAAGTTTCTAGCAAGTTGTGTCCATTTTACTAAAACAGGTTTGAAACCCTACTAGGCCTAATTTGAGGGAAAACAGTCCAAATTTGAGTCTTGTGTTCCAAAACAACCCTACCCAAATTCTTGGTATGTTTTATAAAGCCCAAATGAGTATCTAGAACTATGTTTATATTTTTGGTATCAAGTCTAGTTTGAAAGTTATGACCAAAAAATATGAATTTGCTTCTCCACTTCAAACCTAGTCAAGAGTAGAACAGTCAAGTTCTGAACCTTTCCTTCCAATGTAACTGTAGGCACCTAAATTTGGACACTTAATTTATCCAAATTTATCCCTTTTCGTCTAAGCATCCCTTTATTCGCATTAATTAATTAATACTACTATTATTTAATTAATATCTTTAATTCTGCCAAATCCCTAAGGTATTTAATCAAATAATACCTTATCTCTTTAATCCTCCTTCCATCAATTGAATTAAATAAATATTCCATTTATTTAATTCCCTTCATGTCACATCCTCCATCATTTTTATCTTATCTTAATCCTTCTTCTAATCCCATCATTAGGATGTGCACATGCCTAATTCTTGATTAGGATGTGTCACATCCTCCAACTTTTGCAAGTTGGCCTCTAATCTCTCTTAGCCACCTAACCCTCATCTAATCCTTCATTACTCTTCCCCATGTGATCTTTGACTTGTCACATCAAGTCACATGTGAAATCTAACTCTCCTCTAATCTTCATTAATCAGTCTAATCAAGTACTTGCACAATCCTAATCACTTAATTGAGTCAACCCTATTAAATGCTTTTCTTTTTTGACAAGGCATCTCCATTCCCCATGTGAATTTTTAATTCACATTTAATCCCCCAATGCATTTAAGGAATTTTAAATTCCTTCCCTCTTCCCCATGAGAATATTTGAGAAATTTTTAATTCCTCACATGTCCTCTCACCCACATGGGGAAAGGACCTCCTTTATGAGGAGATCTTGTCCAATCCCAAGGTACTTTGTACCCCCCTCCATGTCATGTACTTCTCTTCCACCTCATTTCCACTTCACCTTTTAGGGCTATATCACATGCCACATGTCAAGATGTGAGGGCTTGTGAGTTCTCAACTCACCTTAGCCCTACATCTTGATATTTGGTGGCTCAATCTTGGCCATCCATCTCCTCTAGGAATTCTCAAAATTCCTATAAATACCCCCTCTTTTCTCTCATTTTGGGGGAGATCATTTTGCTAGCCAAACTCTTACAATTTTATTTCTCAATCTACACTTAGCCATTTTCATGTTTTCATCCACTTGTACTCATTCTCACAACATCATTTAGCTTGCATCTTGTGCCATCCAAGGAGCATACACATCAAATATCGAAGGGCCAACCAAATGATCGATTCGACGCAAGGTATAAAGTTCCATTTGTTGCTTTTATCTTGTGTTGATTCCAACTTAGGCTAATCTTGAGGTGTAGGTTGTTTTGGTGTTTATTTGCACTCTTTTACTTGCTGCTCGTTTTCTAACGCACATATTCGACCTATCACAGTAACCATATTTGGTTTCTTCATATGTTGAATAAAGCCATAAAGGGTATCCAAATTAGGGTTTTTCTTTTGGATATCAATTCTTCCTGGGAAGTTGTGGCCATTTTAGTCAATCTGAAGTACTATAAGGAGATTGAGGCCTAATGAAAAAAAATCCATCATGTGAATGTTTAGAGAATGAAAGTTTGCTTGTTTGAGGATTGTTTGGAGTTTTCAACCCCTGCTCTACATCACTTAGTTTCAATAAGCAATAAGAAGGGAGCCTCCCATTTATGAGAGGAGAGATTCTATCTCACATAACTTTGGTTGAATTTTAGTTTTGTAAATTGTTAAAAGGGATTACATAATTTTCACCCAACAATTTTTTGGTGACTTCACTGGGGAACGAAGCATGCAATAAAAGCCTCATTATTTTGATTTAAGTGAATAATCACTCCAGTATCTTATTGTGATCTTGTGTATTGTTATTGCTAATATCTCTCTTGTTTCAAGTTTACATTTTGGTTGACAAAAGCTATGCACAAGGTTTAAGGGCACAAGGAGTGGTAGACCCATTCTTCCAATTATTGCAGTGACATAACATCCTTCCTTCTCCACCGCGAGCAAGGTCATTGTTACTATGAACTGCAAGCTATCCTCCATGAAGACTAAGATCTCCTCTTCCATGTGAATTTTTTGTTTTTCATAGAGTTCCAACTCAAGTATCTGTCGTACAAAATATCATGGCTCAACCTCATGTTGGACCATGGGGAAATGCTTTTGGTCCTCTTAGTTTGGAAGGTCTTTTGCATGAGCTTCCTCATGTTTCATGAAATAATATCCCAAAGTTCTACAACGACAAGTAGCAACTTGATGAGCACATCGCTACCTTTTACGTTGTCTGTGGTGTTCTTGGCGTTGAACATGAAGATATTGTTGTGAGGTTGTTCGTTGAAACTTTACAAGTAGCTGCAGAATGGTTCTATACTCTTCTTGCTATTGCAGTTACTAACTGGAATAATCTTCACACAAACTATAAAGAAAGGTTCAAACTTGCTGAAGATGTGCACGCCTTGTTGGTGCAGCTTACAACCATGTGAAAAGAGGCTCATGAACCCATGCGTGAATTCATGGCCAAGTTTAATAAGCTAGTGAAAAGAATTCCTATGGTGGATAAACTAATGAACCATAATTTAAAGTGTTTCTTCATCAATACACAACTTCCCAAAGTAAGTTTTCTTTTATGTAGGGTAGCTCTTTCCAATGTTGAAGAAGCTTAGTAGTTAGCTACAAGTCTTGAGGATGATTTGATTCTTGCTAGCAAGATAAGAATTAATACAAATAGAAAGGGCCAATCATCAGGTTCTTCATCCTCCAATACCAACACTAACTTTGCTGATCCTATGGTTCAAAGGTTGGAATATGAGTTGTTGGCCTTGAAGAAGCAAGTTTCTAACAATAACAATACTTATAAGGATATTCCAAGGACTTTCCCCAATTGTTCTAGAAATAGAAATCAAAACCGTCTTCCCCCACCACAAGGAAGGCTTGCTTTGGAAGCTCCACCAACCAATACTACAGTGGGATATTATGAGGCCGATAAGATGAATATGCACAATTGGATTATCTTATGGAAGAAAATGCTGATTTATTTCAAGATGAAGAAATGAATCCAGCTGACGATTCCAACATTGGTTATTTGCAAATAGCAAATGAATTTGATGATGAGGACTTGGTGACTAATACATATGTTGTTTTCATGCAGTCACAACAAAATCAGCTTGATCAAGCTCAAGCTACTGCTCCACAAGCAAAGGACAAGCTGTCGATAACCATTGCAAAAAGAGGATCTCCTTTTCCTTGGCAACCAAAGGATACATCAAATAAACAAGTGCTCCTTGTCCTCCTACAATTTATGCTGTCCCAAAGGCCAATGTCTAGTTTCCTAAGACTAGTGTACCCTTTGGTAAGCCCATAAATGAAGTTACTACGACTTCTTTGCAAATTTCTTTCCAAGATTTTGACATCATTGATCATGCAAAGAGGATGAAAATCCAAATGTTTGAAGTGGAATACCTTAAAGCAAATCCTGACCAATTTAACAAGCTTGTTTTTTTTAGACTACAGGAATTGGGTAGCATGACGCCCTATAAACTACAATGCGTTTGGTAAAATTATTAATGTGACAAGTGGTGTTGGTGTGACATGCCCTTCGGTACCACAGGGGTGGGGGAGATTAGACCTTGTGACCAACCTCCTACAATAGGAAATATTTAGCCAACCCAGCTAGGGCCCCCGCCCCAATTTGATAGGCTTGTTAAGTTTGTTAGGGATAAAGGAATTACTCCTAGTAAGGATTTTCCTCCAGATGTTCTTGCTGCCCCAAAGCCAAAACTCCACAAAATAACCTAGTTCCTATTCCTCTAGCTACTTCTAGACGTACTGATCTGTTCTTTATTTCCTTACTTGTTAATGGTTTTAAGTTAAGTAATTATGTTATAGATTTTGGTGCATCAGAAAATGTGATGCCAACCAAGGTAGCTACTGCCTTGGGTTTGAATCTTACAAAAAATTTAAGCCATTGTTTCTCCATGGAGAAAAAGCAAGTACCTCTAATCAAAAAGATTAAAGATGCACAATTTGCATTTGCTATGTATTCGGAAAAGAAGATCAAAATGACAGTCCTAGTAGCAGATGTGCCAGCTTCTTATGGAATTCTCCTTGGACACAATTTCTATAAAGATGTTGGAGGAGAGCTTAATATGGATATGTCAGAGGCTAGGATACCCATAAAAGGGTGTGATGCAAAAGTTAGTTCTTGAAAGGGAGTCAAAAATTTTAGTATCTAAGTTTGACGACCCAAGAGCTCAATTTTTTTTTGAGTCTTCAGGCGTTGGTACTTATTATCTTCAAACTAATGTAGATGTTGAATCTTCATTAAACTATGATTCAGAAAGTGTTGGCTCATCTTCACCACAAAATGAATCATCATCAGATGATTTGTCTATCTCAGAATATGAAGCTTCATTAGATGATGAAGTTACAGATTTTAATGCTGCCAGTCTTGGTGATCCAAATGGTGTTTGGGTGATTGAGTTCAACGATAGTTGTTTTTTCACTGGTTTAGGAGACAGAGTTTCTTTTATTTCTCCTAAAGGAAAAGTTTTTCCTTTTGCTTTCAAATTGCAGTTTGATAATACTAATAATATAGCCAAATATGAAACTTTGTTATTAGGTATGCAAGTTGCAAGTAAGAAAGGTACTAAGAATCTTCATGCTCATGATGATGCTAAGTTGGTGGTCTGCCAGGTAAGGAATTTGTACCAAACAAAGAATGACAGACTAAGGCATTACCTTAATCTTGATTGGGATTGCATTAAGGAATTCAATGCTTTTGACATTTTTGTAGTCCCAAGAGAATACAACGACATAGTTGATTCCTTAGCAGTTTCAACCACACTCCTGATACCACACAAGGATTTTCATGGTCCTATCTAGACAATTGAGTTGGTCTTTCGTCCAAGTGTTCTTGAAAACTCATATAACTAGAGATTTTTTAATGATGATCATCAAATTGTTTCCTTTTTGGAAATGGCATAAATTTTTGATGAGTTATGCTTTGAAGGAAGTGATTCTCCACCCCGAGAGTTTATCTCTGAGATTGATCCAGTTACAAGTGAATAATTTATTTAGCTCAAAGGAAATAAAATCCCCAAAGGGTTGGTATCCCTTGAGAGACTTTTTTACAAGCATGATCATTATGCTAAGAATCAACTCTCAAATTCTAACTCATCAAATGAGATTGAGCAGATTAACTTAAGAACTGAACCAGATCCTAAGATGGTAAATATTGGAAAGTGTTGCACTACTAAAGAAAGGAAACAATTTGCTGAATTATTACAAGAATATATGGATGTCTTGGCATATTCATATGAAGATCTAAAGTATTTTCGTCCAAAGGAGGTGTAGCATGAAATTCTACTCAAAGTTGGAGCGTTTCTTTACAAGCAAAAGCAAAGGAAATATAATCCCAAGATTTCTGGAACAATCCTTGTAGAGATTCAAAAGATGATGAACACATGAATTATTTTCCCATCCATCATTCAACGTGGATAGCTAATATTGTTCCTATTCACAAAAAGAATGGTGAGATCCGCATTTGCATGGATTTTTGAAATCTTAATCAGTTATCACTGAAGGACACCTATCCTCTTCCAGTGATGGATCAAGTTCTTCAAACGGTGACTAGATCTGAGATGCTTTCTATGTTGGATGGTTTTTCTAGTTACAACCAGATAGAAGTTAGCCTAGATGATCAACACAAGACAAGCTTTACAACGTCGTGGGTACTTTTTCATATCACAGAATTCCTTTTGGTCTTATCAATGCTGGTGTGATGTTCTAGCATGCTATGGAATTGGATTTTTGTGATATAATAGGTAAGTTAAAAATAGTTTACCTTGACGATATTACAATCTTTTCTAAGAAATTTCATGAACACTTCTACCATTTGAGGCAAATCTTGGAGGGATGTCGACAACATGGAATTTCCTTAAATCCCAAAAAGTCAATTTTTGGGGTTACAGAAGGTAAACTTGTTGGTCACCTAGTATCCAAGGAATGTATCAAGATTGATCCTAAAAGGGTTCAAAGTATTCAAACTCTCACTTTTCCATAAAGTAAGAAAGTTGTTCATTCTTTCTTTGGGAAGGTGAACTTTTTGCAAGATTTGTATCAGATTTTGTAGAGAAGGCTCGTCATATTGTTAATATGATGAAAGGAATTACCACTTTTCATTGGACAGTAGAAGGAAAAGTTATGTTTAATGATATCAAAGAGGCTATTACTCATACACTAGTGTTAGTCTGCCCATACTACACGAAGGAGTTTATCATGTATAATTATGCTTCTGAGCATACATTTTCAGCAATTTTGGTGCAAGAGAATAGTGAGGGATTTGAATCCCTAGTTGCGTTCATGAGCTATCTATTACTAATTTTTAGCTTCCAGCTCAATTAGTAAAGTTTTATCAAGCAGTTGTTAGCATGGGGTAAAAATGTTTTTGATACATGAGCAATTCAGATAAGAAAATCAGACATTCAGATATTATCAGGTTCTGAAGCTAAACTATTTTCTGCAATTCATGTTTCAAGTATGTTTTGTTGTTATTCATCATTACTAAGCATATGCTTCAAATAGTTTCATTTACTTATTTCATATTATGTAAGTTATTCACAAATGAAAATACATAAATCATTATATAATATGAAATAACTAATATATTCAAAATCAATGTTTTTGTAGTCCCACACAAGCCGTGTGAGTAACTGTATCTAAAAAGATATAAGACAACAAGTAAATGCAAGGAAAATAAATGCATAAAATTAGATATGGGAATTGCCATTACCTAGTGAATGACAAATCCCATTTTTGGAGGTTGTGCCAGTATCATTGAGTTGTCCAGCTGCAACTCCAGGAGAGAAAACTTGCGAGGGTGAAATAAGATTGATGTTAGAGCTCAGGGTTCCATTCATTATTCGATGCATATCTAATGAATGAAATAATTGCTACCTTATAATTGATCAAGGAAAAGAAAAATGAAAAACTATATCCAAGATATCCAAAGCAAATCATCAAGAGATGTATCTATTTTATCTAACATGTTTATTCACTGTACAGGTACATGTACGTTTTTCATTGTTGGTTCATCATGTTCAAAATTTTAGTATGTGGAGGAAAATGGGCTCCCACAAGGGTTGAGCCCAAAATATTGCATCCTCTCATTTACAAGAGAGGAGTAAAGGTAGTAACATACAAATAAGCAAACCTTGATGACAGTGATATCATCACAAGTGACATTCCTTTTACAGAGATCTTAGATACAACCAAGAGTTTGAAGTAGAAGAATTCTAGAGGATTAAAACATAGTGACCTCATGATTGAGGACAACACCATCTACAGGTCACTTTAACAACAACTACCTTATGACTGTAGTTTTTTATTTTATAATTGCCACTTTTAAATGACATTCAATCATATAAATAGATTCATTTTTTTGAAAGAGGAGTAGTCAACGTTTACAATACACGATAAAAAATTCAATTCCATGATATTGTGCCAGTATATAGGTTCATTTGTGTAAGCAACTAAAGCAGATTTCAAAGAGAGGACAATCATTATTGTCCAAAAGTAAAATAAAGAAGACACAACCTGTTACAAAAGAGATAAGTAAAACCTAGAAGGAGGAAGATTAAGCTAGGGTTTTAAATTGAACCCTCATAAAAGGCAAAGGGGTTTTATTTTATCTTTTACCTAGAAGCCAAAAATGAAGCCACAACTTGGAACAAACTGATTGAGTTAAGTGAATACAACAAAATGGAGACTCAGGGCCGACCATGACTAATATGCAAAAATTAAAGGAAAGCTTTCTCATCATTTTTCTGAAAGAGGAAATGAAAATTAAGAGATTGCATGGAGAAGCCACAACCTGTACAAGCTTATTGAGATTCAAAACACTTTTTAATTTTTGTAGAGAGGGCTTGAAGCTGAACAAAGACAAAATAAGTACCCAAAATTTCCTTCACAAAGTTGCATATATGCTAATTGGAGAAACTTTAGAACAATAGGGAATCATGGAAAAACAAAATGGTCTCATCATTTTGCAAGTTCTTAAGCTCAAATCGAGCATATTTTTACAGATAAAAAGAGAAAAAGTTGGATTCATGGACTTATCAAAGTTTGCTGTTAAAATGTCCTCAAAGTTTGTGGGCTTTCTTATAGAAAATGCCTCCAAAAGATCAATCAAAATCTCTCCATGGTGGCCTTATAATGCAAAGAAACATCAATAGAGAATCGAAAAATGGAACACATCAACAAAAAATAATGGAGGCCATAGCCAAGAAAGCCTAAAAATATTTGCAAAATAGAGAATACAAAGGAAAATGTCTAGATTTCTGGCAGAGAAACACTTACCACACATTTCCTGTAGGATTTCTCCATAAAAATCTCTTAGAAACAATAAAGAATGGAGTATATTTGAGCTCAAACCCTAGGTTCAATGGCGGCCAGTAGCCGAGGTTTCTCCAAAAGTGCAAATGAAGAATGAGGGCATGTTTTAGGGTTTCAAGGCTTTTACTAATTCGAATGGGAGTGATTTTTGACTTATGTTTAAACAAAAAACATTCCACATTAATAATGCCCATGGTCTTGACTTGAAGTCAATCAACCTAATGACCAAATGAGCTGTGAGTTTGAAGGTAGATTTGGGTGTTAAGTTCAAGATTATCATTTGAGTTTGAAGTAAAAGAGCACTTAACTTGTATTTTGTGCATGATTTTTGACAAAATTGACAATGTAATTAAATATTGAAGATAATATTTTATTAATTACCTTAATATTTACCATGTAATGCATAAAAAGGAGAACTATCACATGACAAATATTAAAATAATCATAACTGATTATCTTTAGTATTTAATCAAACAATTACCTTTTCCCCAAAATCATGCAAAAAACACAAGTGAAGTAGAACTTAAGTCAGTGAGAGTCATCTGGAGTATTATGCTTTCTTTGACTTGGAGTCATTTTTTAGTCTTTTGAAGATCTCATTGATTGAGGCCATTATTCATGGAGATTTTTGAGACATATCCTCAGTTTTACATCAGTTTTGGAGTTGTTTGATCATGCACATTGAGGGGAGGAGTTTACAACATTTTGAGTTAAGATTGCTTCAATTGTGATTCCCCTTTTTATGGGTTTTCATCTTTGCTCGTGAGGAGATATTTTGGCGATATTTTTCACTTTCAGTTGAATTTGAGTTCCACCTATTGGCACCTTGGGGTTACCTTATTTCGTATTTATTGGAAAAGACTTAGTCTTTTTCAGAGTTCTTGTTTTCTGTCTTTGCATTTTGCAAATAGATTATCTTTTAACTCATTTTATAGTTGATTAATATAGATTAATATACAATAGTCCTTTATTTTCAATAGGTTTTAGAGTTTTGTAGATTTTTCCTTCAGGATATTAAATAGAAATAGAGTTTACCTTCACAATTTATGGTGTTTTGTATCTTTTAAATGATTTGATACAAGTTTGATGTGTTTCAAAATTAGAAACCTTAAAATTTCTGTCTCATTTACTGATGCATGTACACAATAGCAGTTTGTCATAGGTCATTGATTGTGATCTTAAGTTTATCTTTTCTCTTAGTTTGTGAAAACTCTATTTTCTTTAGTAAGAAAAGGTTAAACAAAGCCTTTTACTGAAATATTTTTATGATCAAGGTGCTCAAATTGAGTTGTGTTAATAGATTTCTAAGAATATTATTTGTGAAAAATTCTACATAATAGTATTTTTTCGGTGCATCACCTCCTAGAAATAGTTTATCATTCAAGTTTCCTTCAATTTTATAGATTAATCTTTCTCCCTTTTCCCATACAGGTCATTAGATTCTAGGAGATCAAAAGGGGAACCAACCCATAATCTGGAGATTCATCTTCACTATGAGCATACCCACATGCTCGAAGGTGTTTCCATGTTTCACGGGATTGTTGAGCTTCAAGCTTAGCATCTAGGGTGCAATCCTCATGACAACAATTTTTGGCACACCCAGTGGGACTCTGAGCTGAGTTTCAGTCCACTTAAACATAATTTTTCTTTACTATTTTGGTATGCACAACAAATTTTCAGCCTTTTGAGGTAAAAACAACATACTTGGCGACTTTGTTCTCGGATTTTCAAGCAGATCTAGTGTGAACAACACATGAGCAGTGTATATACTGAAGGATCTGGTGTTTTCTTTAGTGTTATCAACCTTTGGAGGAAAAATCATCAAACACCATGGTGAATCTAAGCATATATTAGTTGGTTTCAGCAACCCAAGAACCTACAATGAATCAGGTTGGTGGTGATTTTCTTATTGTTCATGTTTTGACTACCATATGATTCAGGCCTGCTATGCAAAATGGAAAGACAATTGCCCTTTGTTACATTTAATGTTGGCAGCCCATTATTGCTTGCATAACATGATGATATTCTAATGGTAACCTTGAGAGGCTTTCCTTTCTTCACCAGTGAAAATCAGACTACTCTAATTGAGCATATCAAGGATGTGGCTACGTTATGTTCAGTCATATAATTACACAGGAGAATGTTGCAGTGAGGCTTTTGGCTGCATCTATAAAGGGTAAGGAAATTCAATGTTTTAGAGGATTGGCTATAGGTTCAATTAATTCATGGGATCTATTATGTGAAGCTCTAAATAAATAGTTTGAAGACAAGTCAGACAACCTATCACTAATTGAATAGTTGACTACCATCAAGAGAGCCCCACATGAGCATATGGTGAATTTAAACCTTTGATTTCAAAGGAATTAGGATCGAATACCAACAATGGTAAGGCCTACTACTAATCATGCATTTTTTGTACTTTCTAAAAGCTTTAAATAGTCATATAGTATTGATGGTTAAGTCAATAGGTGGTGAAACATTACTAGATGCCTATGACATTGCTATAAGAGCTGAAAACAACCTAATTCAGGTTGGTAAAATAGCCCCTAGGATGTCAATGCCTATTTTTCTAGAACAACCACTAGTCCCACTACAAAATCTACCTATTATTGTTGTACCTACTATACCATCTCTAAACCATCAAGTTTTTTCCCAAACTAATGCTGTTCCAGTCTAATCTAACGAGTTTAAAAGGAAAACACAGTTGTTATAGAAGCAAACTGAGTTGTTACAAGGTTAAGCAGAGCTGTTACAATCAATTGGAAAGGAGTTGAACATAAAAAATTAGCCAAATTAGATTTATAGTCCTTATCAGCCCTATAATCAACACATTGTTAGCTCATCCAAAGGACTAGTACCAGTACAAAACAATATGGAACAAGAGTACGATTGGTGTTACCTATGTAACCAACCACACAACCAGTCAATTTTATCAAATGGTATGATAAATCAGGCCTTAATGATGCAAAATAGTGTTGTTGTTCAACAAGATGCAACACAAGAAGATCCAGAACAATAGAGTTCTCATCTTGAATATGGCTAGCATGATGTGGCACTGATGAATTGGCAAGGTGAGGAATTTTGCAGGGTTAATCATACACGACAAGCTGATAAAAAGCAAGAAAGGAGTGATGAAAAGGAAGAATCTACGTTTTGGTTTGATGAGATACCTTCTTTTGTTGACCAAGATGAAGAGAGTATGCTCATACCCACAGTGGCTGCAAGTCAGGGGCAAGAATAAATTTTTGAAAGCCAAGATTAGTTTGAACAACAAAACATTGACAACTATTTTGAGGTATCCAGTTGGAACAGTGATGAAGAAGATCTAGAAAGTCTATCAAAAGAAGAGAGCCCTATTTACAAAGAATATTAGGTTCTCCGTGAAGATGAAGCATCAAATTTATTTTTCAAAAATCCTTTTGTACTACATTGAAGAGGCTAGCATCAACAAATTGAAAGCAATTGGCCCTGAGGAGAAGTCAAGTGAACTAATTGAAGATGATCAGCCTTTTCAAGACAAATCAATGTTTGATTATCAAGATCCTACCTATTTAGCTTGTAGAGAGCTTGCCACTCTGCTTAATTCTTGTAGTGATCAAAAGCCCAAGCCAGTGAATGATGAGGACAACAAGGGTAATACAAAAACATAGCAACAAATCAACATTGATTTTTTGCACATCGGTTTCTCAAAAAGATGCCCAATTAGGCATCTTTCTAGGATTGAGATTCCAAGCATACTTGATGAAGTTTCAGTAAAAGGATAGCAGATCCAACTTACCCATTCACTCCAAACTAGTAGCATAGTTGGACATATTCAAAGAGTGAGTGAGTTTTTCTACATTCTTTATGAAGCATTGCAACAGTTGATTGAGTATCTTTTTGTGCTTCATCTAGTTTCAGCTATTCATAAGCATGTAAATCAACATTTGTTGTTAAGGAAGGGCAACTATTTCTCAAAACTAGTGAATGGTCATGTTTGAGCACTAACACTGTTGGTTAGTGTAGGGTAGGGTAGTTTTCAGCTAATAAGTGTCGTGGCACATTTCATTTCAGTTTTGTTTTGTTTTCAATAAGTGCAGATGTTGCACAATTTTTTTGGCTCTGTCCTAAATAGAGTTATGCTAGTTTCTTTCAGTTTTGTTTGTTCATGTATGGTTTCTACAACTGAGTTACAAAATTTTTTTGAGTGAAAAAGGTAAAAAAAAATGGACTCCATGCCCAATGGATATGCAAGGCAACTTGATCTTATTTGTTTAGCAGGAAAACACCCTTAGGAGGTTGCCAAAAATGTTACTAGTTTTTAGCTTCCATCTCAATTAGTAAAGTTTTATCAAATAGTTGTTAACATGGGGTGAATTTTTTTTTTGATACATGAGCAATTTAGATAAGAAAATTAGACATTCAAATATTATCAGGTTTTGAAGCTAAACTATTTTCTGCAGTTCACGTTTCAAGTATGCTTTGTTGTTATTCATCATTACTAGGCATATGCTTCAAACAATTTCATTTAGTTATTTCATATTATGTAAGTGATTCACAAATGAAAATACATAAATCATTATATGATATGAAATAACTAATATATTCGAAAGCAATGTTTTTGTAGTTCCACACAAGCCATGGGAGTATCTGTATCTGAAAAGATATAAGACAACAAGTAAATGCAAGGAAAAAAATGCATAAAATTAGATATGGGACCCGTCATTGCCTGGTGAATGATGAATCTCGTTGTTAGAGGTTGCGCTACTATCGTTGAGTTGTCCAGCTACAACTCTAGGAGAGCAAACCAGTAAGGGTGAAATAAGATTGATGTTAGAGCTCAAGGTTCCATTCATTATTCTATGCATATCTAATCAAGGAAATACTTGCTACCTTATAACTGATCAAGGAAAATCAAAATGAACAGTTGTATCCAAGATATCCAAAGCAAATCATCAAGAGATGTATCTATTTTATCTAACATGTTTCTTCACTGTGCAGGTATAGGTACATGTTTCATTGCTGGTTCATTATGTTCAAAATTTTAGTATGTGGAGGAAAATGGGCTCCCACAAGGGTTGAGCCCAACATACTCCATCCTCTCATTTACAAGAGAGGAGTAAAGGTAGTAACATACAAATAAGTAGACCTTGATGACAGTGATCTCATCACAACAAAGTGACATTCCTTTTACAGAGATCTTAGATACAACCAAGAATTTGAAGTAGAAGAATTCTGGAGGGTCAAAACACAATGACCTCATGATTGAGGACAACACCATCTACATGTCACTTTAACAACAACTACCTTATGACTATAGTTTTTCATTTTATAATTGCCACTTTTAAATGACTGTCAATCATATAAATAGATTCATTTTTCTGAAAGAGGAGTAGTCAATGTTTACAATAGTCAATGTTCCATGATATTGTGCCAGTATAAAGGTTCATTTGTGTAAGTAGCTAAAGTAGATTTCAAAGAGAGGAAAATCATTATTGTCCAAAAGTAAAATAAAGTAGACACGACCTGTTACAGAAGAGATAAGTAAAACCTAGAAGGAGGAAGATTAAGCTAGGGTTTTAAATTGAACCCTCGTAAAAGGTAAAGGGGTTTTATTTTCTCTTTTACCCAGAAGCCAAAAATGAAGCCACAACCTAGAACAAAGTGGTTGAGCTAAGTGAATACAACAAAATGGAGACTTAGGGCCGACCATGACTAATATACAACAATTAAAGGAAAGATTTCTCATCATTTTTCTGAAAGAGGAAATGAAAATTCAAGAGATAGCATGGAGAAATTGCGGCCTATACAAGCTTATTGAGATTCAAAACACTTTTTATTTTTTGCAGAGAGGGCTCAAAGCTGAGCAAAGATAAAATAAGTACCTAGAATTTCCTTCACAAAGCTACAAAAATGTAAATTGGAGAAACTTTAGAACAATAGGGAAGCATGGAAAAACAAAAGGGTCTCTTCATTTTGCAAGTTCTTAAGCTCAAATTGAGCATATTTTTATAGATAAAAAGAGGAAAAGCTAGATTCATGGACTTATCAAAGTTTATTGTTAAAATTTCCTCAAAATCTATTGGCTTTCTTACAAAAAATGCCTCCAAAAGATCAATCAAAGGCTCTCCATGGCAGCCTCAGAATGCAAAGAAACATCAACAGAGAATCAAAAAATGGAACACATCAACAAAATATAATGGAGGCCACGACCAAGAAATCCTGAAAAAATGTTTGCAAAATAGAGAATACTGGTGCAGGAACACCTGTTTGATTTCTTGCCTCCATGAGGCCATTTGTTAATAGTTGCTCTATATTATGTATTGGGTCTTATAATAAGGTTTATCAAACCAGTTTAGAGGTGTTTGAATCTTAGGAAGTCATATTTTAAGTCATTTGTTAAATAATGTTTAAAGTTGTTCCATATTGTAAAAATTGTAAAAGTTGCTCAAGAAAGTTGTCAAGCAACTTGTCAAAAAGTGTCATTAAGGTGCTTTGTCAAAAAAATAATCTAAAGGTAGTTGAAAATAGTTGGTTTTGGTTGGAAATGTATAAAGACACCCTCCAAAACTCGAATTTGGGGTTGGAGACATTATTTTTGAAGTTTGATGAATGGAAACGTCAAATTTTGTGTGCATTTTTTTATTCTTACATTGTTTTCAAGATGAAGTTGTGCATTGTATAGCCTGGTATGGACTCATATGATGGAGTATAATATATGTATGGAAAGATATTTGTTTCTAGTTTACAATTATTTTTGTCTAATTGAATTTTATTGAGTTTTGTGGGAGATATGACTATTTTGGTGAGACTGCCATATTCTAACAATATTGTGCAGAATTTGGAGTTTGAAAAATGTGATGGTACGGATTGTACAATCTATATTTTGGAATTGAAAACAATTGGATTTTGTTTCCATTTGAATCTAATTTCATTTTCTTCAAGTCTCATCAAATTTTATTAATATTTGAATAAGTTATGACCATTTTTGTGAGGACAGGTCTGAACCCTACCTAGGGTTTGCAGTTTTGGGAAAAATACAATAACTTTCTTTTCCACTGTTGGATCTTCATAAAAATTGGAGGAAAAGTCTATAATTTTGTTATCTTCAATCTCACTGAAGTGATTGGCTTCATTTTTTTTTTTGAATTTATTAATGACAGTTCGTTGCATTAAATTGTGGGCTGCCAAGGCAATGTTTCCAATGTGATCTAGAATGCACTTAATCATTGTGTTAGATGAATCAATTTATGAAAGTTGTAAAGTGAATCAAGTTTGTTGCATTTTTTTCATTGTTGATGATTTATCAGTTGTGGTATTGAAAATTAAGCCAAGAATACCTAAGAGCAAGAATTTTGTATCATTGCTTTGAATGATTGGTTGAGTTGAATTGTGATCCTCCTAGCACTGCATCAAATACAGAGGAAAATGTCTAGATTTTTGGAAGAGAAACACTTACAACACATTTCTTGCAGGATTTCTCCATAAAAATATCTTAGAAACAACAACGAATGGAGTATGTTTGAGCTCAAACCCTAGGTTCGATGGCAGCCAACAGCTGAGGTTTCTCCAAAAGTGCAAATGAAGAATGAGGGCATGTTTTAGGGTTTCGAGGCTTTTACTAATTCAAATGGGAGTGATTTTTGACTTATGTTTAAACAAAAATCATTCCACATTAATAATTCCCATGGTCTTGAATTGAAGTCAATCGACCTAATGATTAAAGGAGTCGTGAGTTTGAAGGTAGATTTGGGTGTCAAGTTTAAGATTATCATTTGAGTTTGAAGTAAAGGAGCACTTGTATTTTTTGCATGATTTTCGACAAAATTAACAATGTAATTAAATATTAAAGGTAATATTTTACTAATTACGTTAATATTTACCATGTAATGCATAAAATGGAGAACTATCACATGACAAATATTAAAATAATCATAATTGATTATCTTTAGTATTTAATCAAACAATTACCTTTCCCCAAAATCATGCAACAAACACAAGTGAATTAGAATTGAAGTCAGCGAGAGTCATCTAGAGTATTATGCTTTCTTTGACTTGGAGTCATTTTTTAGTCTTTTGGAGATCACATTGATTAATGCCATTATTCATGGAGTTTTTGAGACATATCCTCAATTTGACATTAGTTTTGGAGTTGTTTTGATCATGCACATTGAGGGGAGGAGTTTGCAACATTTTGAGTTCAGATTACTTCAATTGTGACTCCCCTTTTTATAGGTTTTCATCTTTGCTTGTGAGGAGATATTTTGGTGATAGTTTTCACTTTCAATTGACTCTGAGTTCCACCTATTGGTGCCTTGGGGTTACCTTCTTTTGTATATATTAGAAAAGACTTAGTCTTTTTCTAGAGTTCTAGTTTTCTGCCTTTGCATTTTACAAAGAGATTATCTTGTAAGTCATTTTACAATTGATTAATATACAATTTAGTCCTTTATTTTTAGCAAGTTTTAGAGTTTTGTAAATTTTTCCTTCAAGATGTTAAATAGAAAGAGTTTACCTTCACAATTTCTGGTGTTTTGTATCTTTTAAATAGCAGTTCATCATAGGTCATTGATTGTGCTCTTAAGTTTATCTTTTCTCTTAGTTTGTGAAAGCTCTATTTTCTTAGTAAGAAAAGGTTAAACAAGGCCTTTTAATGAAATATTTTTGTGATCAAGGTGCTCAAATTGAGTTGTGTTAACAGATTTATGAGAACATTAGTTGTGAAAAGGTCTACATAGTAGTATTTTTTTGGTGCATCACCTCCTAGAAATAGTTTATCATTCAAGTTTCCTTCAGTTTTATAGATTAATCTTTCTCCCTTTTCCCATACAAGTCATTAGATTCTAGGAGATCAAAAGGGGAATCGACCCATAATCTAGAGATTCATCTTCACTATGAGCATACCCATAGGCTCAAAGGTGTTTCCATGCTTCACAAGATTGCTGAGCTTCAAGCTTAGCATCTAGGGTGCAATCCTCGTGACAACACTATACCTTGAAGAATCATGAATTGAAATATTCCCAAATGGAGAAACATGCTTTTGCTATGGTTAAGGAAATGAAGCATTTTAGGTTTTACATCCTTAACAACCATGTTAAAGCTTTGGTTCCAGATTCAACTGTCAGGTCTATCTTGACATAACAGAAGTTTGGTACGAAAAGGGTCAATTGGATTGCCAAAATACAAGAATACGACATGGAAATCAAGCCCATCAAGCTTGTAAGTGGGTGAGGGTTGTGTCAGCTCATTGCTGATAATATTCCTGGTGAAGAAATTTTAGAATCTGAAGTAAATTGAAATGAGTTTCCAATGGTGTTGTTTTTCAGTACTACTAATGAATGGTATTTGAATGTTGCTCATTTTCTCACGTATGGAGAATGTTCGGACCATTTGACTCCTAAGGAGAAAAGAACCATCAAATTCATGTCAATTTTTTTTGTCTTGTGGGACAATGGTTTGTATAAGCGTGCCTTAGATGGTACTTTCTTGCGTTGTGTTGATAAAGCATAACAAGAAAAATTGTTGAAGTATTTTCATGACAGCTTGTGGAGGACATTTCTTAGCACTAGTTACAACCCACAAAATTTTGAGGGAAAAGTATTATTGGCCTACACTTTTTCAGGATGCATACTCATGGGTACGTAAGTGCGAACTATGCCAACAATTCGTAGGTAAACCAAAGTTGGCAGCTTTACCCTTGAAACTGGTCGTTATTGAAGAGCCCTTCTAGTAATGGGGCATTGATTTCATTGGTGCAGTGAATCCACCTTCAAGTGCGGGACACACCTATGTGCTCACTGCAACCGACTACTTCACCAAATGGATGGAGGCAATTCTAGTTAAGCATGCCACTTCAGAGGTAGTGTGTAATTTCCTAAAGGAAAATAACATATCCAGGTTTGGTGTGTTGAACAAAATTGTTGTTGATAATTCTACTGATTTCTCATCAAGCGAGATTACAAAATTTTGCTTTGACCAATGTATTACATTGTCACACTCATCCAACTATTACCTGCAAGGTAATGGTCGAGCTTAATCTAGTAATAAAAACTTGGTTTCTATAATTCACAAGCTTGTGGATGAGAATCAATGTTTGTGGAATAAGGTGTTGTATGATGCTTTGTGGGTAGATAGAATCAATCCAAAGTGGGTGATAGGAATTTCCCTGTTTCAACTCTTATATGGGTTGAATGCTGAAATTCCAATTAGACTAGAACGTCCCACCCTCAAGTTGGCTAAAGCCATTGAGGATGAGACTTTTGAAAATTCAGCTGATAAGCAAATAATGTATCTCTCTGAACTAGAAGAGAAATGAGTTTTGGTTGCCAACTGTATTACAAAACATAAAGAACAAGTTAAAAATATTTTTGACAAGAAGGAAAAGTCTCACGACTTTTAGGTTGGTGATCTTGTTCTCTTGCAGGACAAGCGATGAGACCCAAAAGGTATGCATGGAAAGTTTGATTCACTATGGACATGAACTTTTAAGATTCATCAGTTACATGGTGAAAATAGCTTTCTTTTGGCATACGAAGATGGGATACAATTTTCTCTTCCACACAATGGGCAACATCTGAAACACTTTACTTAATGAAGTGATAGGTGTTCAATGTAAATATTTGTACAGTTTTTGCATCTTTTTATTTTTGAGTCTTTTTGGTCTTTTAATTTTTGTCACTTGACTCTACACCCAATGGATGGATAAAAGAATTTGTAGTTTTTAGTTCTTCTCCCTTCTTTCATTTCTAAGAATGACCGAAGGAATCTCCCCAACTAGAGCCAATTGTTATCCTCGAATCTAGCTGTGCTCGATTCATGGGATAACCCCCTACAAAATTGGTACGTTCCGTAGGCCTGTGCACTCTAAGCACATGAAATGAGACAAATTTTGATTTACCTTCACGCATGGTCTTGAGCCTTGAATCATCCCTTTGAGCTCTCATCCTTCGTTGTTTCTCAAAAATCTTCAAAACAATTTTTTTTTTGATTTTTTGCCTTCGAGAGTTAGAATTTTTTTTTCCCATGCAAGGGCGTTGTTTTTTAGTGTCCCTACATGAGCATGTGAAGAAAATTCTCTAAGTGTTGGAGCATTTTTTTTCAACACTCTCACACTTCTCTCTTAGTCATCACATGTCTGAGTGTTGATTTTCAATGCTTTTGCATGTGATGTTTTGTTAAGGTCTTTATTATGTCCAAGCGATTTTTTTCACTGCTTTTACACCTTTATATTTTGACAATTTTGAAAATGCTCGGGTGGTGATTTTCACCACCCTTGCATATTCCCACCAGTCTCCATACGTACAAATTAATGAACTCATGGTTCATTAATTGCACTTCTTTTTAGTCTTCTAAATGGATTTTTAAGCCATTATTAACTCATTTTATGTTTATTAAGCTTGATTGCTCCATTCCTCCTTGAGTTCTTGCATATGAGATCTCCTTCGGTTTGAGTTGGTGGATTTTGTGTAAGATCTCTAGTCTAGGGTTCACGTTTTTCTTCCTTTCTTGGGTATGGCATTTCTTTATTACTCCTTTTCTCTTTCATTGTTTCTTTATAGGGTTTTTTACCTGTTTTGTTTGATTAAATCAATTGAATTAGAATTTCTTTTTGGTATCTTGTCAGTAGTTATTTTCTCTACTTCTTTTGGTTGTTTTTATCTTCTTGTCTTATGCCCATGCCCTAGCTAGGGTTTTTCACTTTGTATTTTCCAAGCGACCCATGTTTCATTCATGAGTTGTTTCGGTTCCTAGTTTTTATGTTTATCATGAAACCATTGGCATCAATAGTGAAATGTGAAGTTGCTCCATGAAGGTCATAATTCATTCCCCTAATGCAGGGATGACAATTATTTCCATTCATGCATTGAGTTTCACATCTTTTTCTGAATACAGGAGTGGTGTTTTTCACCACTTCCACATTTTAGATTGATTGAGTGAACTTACCATGTAGTGGCGTTAGTTTTATCCACTTTGGAAAGTATGAAAATGCTTGCTAACTCCCAGATGTAGGAGCACTACAAATCACCACTCCTGCAAAATGTTGATCTTCCCCTTTGTTCACAAGTGGCAAAAAAGCCTGCTTTAGCACATAACTTCTTTTTTTTTACTAAGCATGTAGAAGCGGGTATTTAAGCACCAGTACATGTAATCAAACTTCCTCCCAAATTCTATAGCACTGATTTTTAGTGCTCTAACACCAAAATCCTTCAAGTTTTTCAAATCATGCTAAAGCGCTGATTTTTAGCGCCATTACATAAAATGTAGTTTCGCTCAAGTGTAGGAGTACTAATTTTCAATGCCCTTGCACAAAAAGCAGAATTTTCACTAACACTCAAAATTATTCCTAATTGCTTTCCAAACTTCATTCTTTATGCTTTTTCTCCATCTTCCATGCTCCATAGCCCACATTTTCTCATTCCAAAATGCTTTCTTAGCTTCACGCATTCCATTTGCTCCCATGATGCATATGCTCCTAACGTATGATAAATTCATGTTTCCTTGAAGTTACCTTTAGTTATCATTAGGTGTTCTCTAGAGGTGGTTTTCAGTAATCTTTTGTGTTCTTAGTGACAACAAAAAAAATCTCCATCATCTTCCAAGAAAGATAAAATGAAGTACAAGTATCAAGGCATCTACCTGACCACCATTGTAACCTCCAAGATCGATGAGATCAAGGACACATAAATTGGTCACCTTGACATGGAAGACTTTGTAAAGAGGACAAAAAAGAAACCATTGGAAGAAGATTTGCAAGCAATCGTCCATAGTAATTGACATCGAGCAGCTTCATTTCTAGTTGTTGCTCATTCTCTAAATTTTTTTCTTCAAGTTTCCTCACACTATATTAGGGATGATAGGAGTGTTAGAGATCCTTTTTGGAAATTTATGATGAGTTTAGATCCAAAATTCTTTGACATAGTTTTTCGGGTTCCATACATGGAGAATTATACAACTATTTCCATTCAACAAGGATAGGAGGCTTATGATAAAGATCTAAACAAAGCCAAACAATTGATCAATTCACAATGGTTGGAGACTCCAAGGCCCACCATCTCTAGATGGCCTAAAGGTATTCCATGAAGTAACTTCAAGGAAGATGTCTGAGACATGATCACTCTTCTTAGCAGGGTGAAAGGATTACCCATCTCATTTAATTTCCAAAGATTGGATGTACGAGTACATCTGAATCATCAGGAGGAAGAAGGTATACATAAACTGGGGTACACAAATTAGTGATGAGATTCATGATCAACTAATCAATGCACAAACAACCTTGGAGTTTTACATGACCTCCTACCTTGTATATGTTGCTACTATTATGAGACAATTTTCAGGATTGACAATGAAAGGAAACAAAAGTGTTGTGTCGGTATATGATTTCTACTCTCAGATCACCTTGAGAGAAAGTATCAAGCATTTTAGGAGAGTCAATGATGCTTTCTTCATGCTACTACTTTTTATGTTTGATCCAACTCTAGAAAGGAAAAGAATATTTGACGAGGCATTCAAAGTTGTTAGCAAGTTTGGATGTATTTTCTTGCAGTTTCCTACTTTTACATATTTGAGAGTAGGGTGCTACATTGGATGCCCATACATGTTGCCAAGATATCCCTCTGATAGGTGGGTATTAATGGAATTATGTAGGCAATTGATTACTGTTCACAAGGAATGCCAAGCAATTCACAAAATAGGCTTTAAGTTTCTAATTACTATTGGAAGGTATTTTATTCAAAGTGTGCAAAAGGAAAAATAAGTAGCAGTAGAGATGCAGATTATGACCATAAGGTCATAAAGGTACAAATTTTATTTTGAATACAAAAATGTAAATAGAAAACTCAAGAAGGATCATCACCATGTCTATCGTTTTGAGGACATATGGGCAGAGTGTAGAGATGAAGAGGACATCTGAAGAATGGAATTTTGTAGATTAACTATGGAGTAGATCTGAGACCTAGGCTTGGTTGATATTCTAGAGGATTTTGAAGATCCTGGCAATATTATAGATTTTGCATATGAAGAACAAGAAATTGCCAGTAAACCTTTACCCCCAATACAATGGTCCAAGAAAGAGAGCATTTCCATCAGGGAAAGACTTGATCCCATTCTACACATCACAAATGAATGGTTATAGAGACATGGTTTTCGATTGAAATCTTTTAGAACAAAGTTTGAGGGAGAGACATCAGGAGGTGAAGCCAACCACCAGCAGGAACTTCAAACCAAACATAGAGCCACTATTTCCCCCTCTTCTTCACATAAAGGTCCTAAGATTAAATTTTCTTGTGGAAAAATTAGAGTACAGTCAATTGAAGAGGAGTAGGCTACTGAGGAAGAACAACCATTTGGAGAAGAATGAGAACTTGCATCTGAGGAGCAACCAAAAGAAGAGGAAGAAGAAGGAAATAGGAGTGAAGAATCTGAAGAGTCTGTAGAAGATGAACAGTCTGAAGAGGATCAAGGAGAGGAAGAAGGTAATGAGGAAGAAGAAAGGCATAATGAGGAAATGTGATTATATCCTCATGAGAACATCATTGAAAATCCTCCTCATACATCATCACCTGTTTCTACCACACCTCACACTCCTCCTTTTCCCACTTGATCTACACCACCTCTTCCTACTTCACCTCCTCCTATAACTAGTTTACATGCATTGAATGTATCCATTCCTTCATTAGCACAATCAATCATTTCCACTCCTTCTATGGGATCCATCTTGCAAAGTATTGATGTATCCTCAAGTTCCCCATATTCTATCCCAAGTTTATCCTCACCATCATATATTTCTTCCCAAGCTGAGTTTGATTGGTTTATGAAGGAATCATTGTAGGATTTTCTTAGTTTGCAAACTCCTAGTGCAATCATGAATGACACAACACCAATTGTTACCATAACACCCGTTCCTATAGAGGAATCTACCACACAAGAATTAACATTGAGTCAAGAAGATAATACTTCATCTCTTCCTCCTTGGTTGGTCTCACAAGTATCTAAGCATGAGAAACAAATGGTTTCTCCATATGAGCTAGATCCTGAAGAGATAGTACTTCCAAAAGCTAAAGGGAAGAAAGAGGAAAAGATTCATTCTAGACTACATGTGGACAAGTTAGGCCATAAATATGTGGATATTGGAGTACCTCCACAAGATAGGGGTGATGTAAGTATGGAAGATTACAAAGTGACTAGGGTTTAGCTTGGGAAGGCCACTAATGCAAGTGCCAAGGAAGATGCACAAGTGACTCTAAATGAATTGGTAGAAAAGCTTGATAAGATGGAACATGCTAGGGATATGTACAAAGAAAGAGCTGAAAAATATGCATCAGTTTTGAGAAAGATCATGGGTACCTCAGGGAATGTGCAACCAATGGATATGGTGAATGTTGAGGAACCAATAGTTTAGAAATTGGAAAAGTATTAATCCAAAGGTAATGTATTGTATGAGTTTTTCGACAAAATAATAGAATAGGGATCACAAATCATAGTTGTTGCTGATGAAAAGATTGCACAAGTATCCAAGATGAAGTTAGAATTGGATAAAACATAAGGCATACTTTCCATGGAACAAAAAGAGATGGAATGAAGTCTCAGATTTTGGTTACAAATGAAGAAGACCAAATTGAGCAAACTAGTGAAGTTGGGGTTATTCCCAACAAAGAAAAGTATGTTGAAATAAACGAGTCATTTAAGAACCACATACAGGTTATCAAGGCCCTCATCAAAGACATACAACAAGTGCAAGAAGATGTTGAAGGACATTGTATTGTTATGGTGAATGGGATTGAAGAGTTTCCGAGTAAACTCTGTGATGACAATCATACTTTACTCCTGGTAAGTGAGATTGCCTAGATTTTCAAAGAAGCTATCCAAAAGTAGGTGGAAGATGAAACCTTTTCAATTACTTCAATGTTCACCTTGTGTGATGTTAAAAATCACTTTGGAAAACCTCAAAATGCATATGAATAGGTGCAAAAAGATCTACTCTACCGCAAGGAAGTCCATCATAAAGGTTCATGCAATCATTGACTACACCATTGGACCAGATGAGGTGACCATGCATGAGATTAAGAAGTATGAAGATTTCTAGGCCAAGAGCAAGGAACCATAAAATCTTCTTGCATCTCTGGACTTAGACAATTTCTATGCTTTATGTAGATAAGTTTTGACATTTTACATGCCATTTTGAAAAATGTAATTACATGTAAAAATGAAATGTTCTCCTACATTCATGGAAAACATTTTTGAATAAGTCAATAGTTAGTTAAGGTTTTTCCTAGATATCTCTCCTCTCCTTATTGGAAGCTTTGCAACATGAGCATGAAGTATGGATGGTTGTGTTGGTTGTTCCTATGTTGTCATTGATGTCAACATGGTAATAAGTATATGGTGATAACTAAATGGGAAGTTTTCTTGGTTTTTCGGAAGTTGTACTCTGCCGGTAATACTCCTTTGTGATGGATCAGTGCGTTGATATTTGAGTCTAGAACTCATCGTAAGATCTGATATGAGTATAATATTTTAACCAAATTTTCTTGACTCATTTAGATAGCTATATCCTGGATCTTGAGATGTCTTTTGCTGTGAACAAAAGGTTATCGTTGAAAAAGTTTAACTCTGTATCCTACTATTATTCTGTGTGTGGTATATTGTGTGGGAGACTCACATTCTACTAAAATGAACATTCTTATGCTGCGGTTTTGCTGACAACCTCTTTACTGGTAGTATGATGGGAAATTAATGTGTTCTCAAATCCAGAAGGTGTTTGCTTTGAGAATTACTTGTTGGTTTGGAGAGTTGTATTGTAGTCTTGGCTAATTCAATGAATGCAATATATTATGAAGACTAATATCCGACTTGGCATAATGCACTATCTGGATGAAATGTTTAAACCTTATATGGTGCCGACCTAATTGGTGATTAAGATATGCTTATATATACATGGTGTTTTGAGTATGATGAGAAGAGTAGTGGAAGAAGACACACATGAGCAGTGAATGTGAAATACGAAGAGGATTGAGGAGTGTGTGAAGATCTGAGCCTAAATGCTTTATTAGTTATGATCAATGCAGTTTTGTTGAGTGACTATTGTGTGAAGCAGTACTTTATTTTTTGAGCTTGAGTGGAATTGAACCTTGCACATTAAAGGTGTATTCCATTAGTTCACTCTTTTGGCAGTGAGCCACTATCATTGTATATTGGCAGTGAGCCATCTTTTGTACTCAGGCTGTGAGCCTTTTAAGGATAGTGAGCCCTGGCAGTGAGCCCCATAATATTTTGCATTTGGATATAATATATTGTGAGTTAACCCTCACCGTGGTTTTTCCCATTTTGGGTTTTCCACATAAAATCTTGGTGGTCATGTGTATGATTGCATTGACTTGTTTCTATGTTTACTCTTGCTGATTCTATTAGAATTGTGATACTGTTTAAGTGGATTTTATTACGGGTTTATGAAATACTGATTCATGCCCCCTCTAAGTATTCCAGATGTTCAACACTCCTATCTAAAAATTTGAGAGGATTCCTTTGTATTATTTACCTTTTATCTTAAACAATGAAGTGCTACCCAATTGTGAAGCAATATTAAAACTTTGAGTTCATTTTTGTGAATCTATTTTTGATCAAGAAGCTAAGTTGTACACCAAAATTTGTGTTGGGACAATTATCTTGTTATTTGATTGAATTGATAGTGTTTAGTAATTGGGATTAAATGGATTTTGAGTAAATCTGTGTAGAATTTGAGCTACACCCATTGCTTGAAATCATGATATTGCTGATGTTATTGGTGAATTATCTATAAGACTTTGTGCTTATAATTGTTCATGTTTTTCATGGATCTAATTGTGAAGTATATCAAAGATTTTGTGCTTCTTTTACAACATTGGTTACTATTTTGAAGAATTCGCTATCGGAAACTACAAAATGACTTTGTGCCTCCATGAGCTTTCTTGTTTGTTACTTGTATTTATCATATTGGTATTCCTAGACTTTTATTTGAAAAGTTAGGGGTATTGGAATTATTGCTTAGTTTTAATTTGAAGTTTTATTGCATCCAAAGATTAAAATCGTGAAACATTGTAAAACATATTCTCTGAAAAAAGAGAGAATCATGAATGTGACACACCCCCATATCATTATTGTAGTCTACATTTTCATAAATATTTTATTAGTTTTCCTTAGTTTCAATAAGTAGTAAGAAGGGTGCCTCCCCTTTTTGAGAGGAGAGATTCTATCTCACATAACTGTGGCTGGATTTAAGTTTTGTAATATTTTAAAAGGGATTATAGAATTTTCAGCCAACAAAATCCTAACAATTGACTAATTAGGTACTCTAATCATCCATCCTCTCATCCCAAAGAAACATACCAATGCAAAAATGACCGCAAGCAAGGTCAATTAACAAATTCTACATCAACATTGAACCAAGTCTCATGGATATAGATAGTCTACATCTCAGTCATCCCACTATAACCAAAGGGGTGACCAATCCACCTAAATGAATAACTCAAAGATCCCAAGAAATGAAGCATGCAAACACATCATCACATTAGTAACCTACAAATCAAGATATCAAAGAAGATAATCCTATAGACATCAAGACTCAAACACCAAATCAACCATATATTTGATTTGCCAAACATGTCCACAAACGAGTAACCATAGTCAAGGAACCAAACAAGCATCTAGGAGATAAGAAGAACCTCCTAACACAAAACCATATCACCATCAAACAACCATGTACATGATCATGTCATGTGAATTCTCAAATGTACCTGCATATCCATGACACCATAATCATTTCCAATACTATACCTACATCTATTATTCAACAATAAAATAATACATGCACCTATAGGGTTACCATGAATACTTATGAAGCATCAAGCCTCTCCAATGCATCCTCCATGTGTCCAAGCATGAATCTATACATCCCATGTTGTGCTTCACATACAAACTCCTTAGAAAGACTCAATAATTACAGGCCATTCACCTAGCCAACCTTAACCACTAATCATGTGTTTGCTTTTATAAACACAAGCTCACACAAATACAACCAAGTGGTAAGATATAACCATGTGCCACAAAACCATGTAAATATAAAACCATTGAACCCTAATTTAATATTGGGTACTAAGTTTTCACTTTATTAAATTCTTTTCCCAAATATTAAATTATTATCCTATGTCTCCCACACATAAAATAATAAACCCAATGTGACAATACAACTTTACATGTGGCCCCAAATAATTATCTAATGTTGCTAAAAACACATCCTAGGTGCACCATAATTAAATAATTACTTAATTACAACATTAAAATATAACAATTTATGCAATGGTGTACAACACTAAATCCTAATATTCTCCCACTTGTTATATACATTGCATAAGGGTCAATCAATAAAATAAATCATCATAGCCATACATGAAACCACATGAATCTCCAACATGCTATCATGCTCCATCAAGATACTTGCAATAAAACCAAAGTGACCATCATATCGAGCAAGAACTCCTATCATCCTCCAATGTGCCACCTATGAAAGAAAAGGAACATGCCAAGGTGAAGATCCACCAATCCAAGAACACAATAATCAAATCCAAGTGATAACAAAGGCTCCAAGCTGCTGTCAAAGATAAAAACCCACATGATCAGATAGAATCCACAACACATTCTAATACATCCAACCATCCATACCTCCTAGGTATAAATGACATCAATAAAATCATGCCAACAACATATGTCCAACCCATGAATCACAATCAAAATCCCTGTATCAAACTTATCAATGAAGAACATACATATCTAGGAACTCCCACTACATGGCTAATGCCAATTATGAAAAAGATCAAGGCATATCAAGTCTACCAATCAATACTATACCGAGGTGTGATAAATGATAAAAACATGAAGTACCAAGAATAATCACAATGATACACACATGCAACCCAACTAGCTACATATTCTCTCACAACATGTCAACACAATACTCCCAAATCATATGAAGATGAACCTCTAGGAAGGAACCATAGAATGAAGAGAGAAAACTTGTAAATCATAATATATCCTTCTACCAACACCTCCAAGTGCAATGTTGTGTCAAGTATGATCTCTTTACAAGCCCAATTGTCTCAACTTGTTCTAGGATTTATGCTATCCAATCTAATTTTGTACTTCTTTTTCCATTTATTCATGATACTAATAAAAATAAAAATAATTTTTTTTGGATATATCTTGAAATCTTCTCATAACTCTATTTCATAAGAATTACTTGAATATTTTCCCATAATCTTACATGGTATAAATTTCCACATCTTCAACGTATTATAAGTTCTTCATATAAATATTTACTCTCTCAAACATACCATCACTTCATATCCAACTTCATATTCCTTATGCATCCTCTTCTTACTATCATTCTCTTTATACCTAACATTCATCCTTTCCAACTAATTTTTGACTTCCTCATGCAATCATTCCATATGCTCAACAAAATATCTTTACTTAACACTCCTAATTTATCTACCTTCAATATTCTTTAACTTTGATATATTTCTTGGGTTCTAATTATATAGCTCTAAATTAGTGTTTTCCTTATGCTCCTATTTGCTAAATTAATATAAGAAAAATATACTTGCACTAATGCCAAATCCCAATTACCTATCTTTCCACTTGCTAAAAAACAATAATTTTCCTAAAATCCTATTTACCACTTTTATTTGTCCATATATTTGTAGGTGATATGTTGAAATGAATTTTAATTATATATTCATCTTCTTTAATAATTTCTCAAAAATAACTAATAAATTTGACATCTTTATTTGAAATTATAATTCAATGCAATCCATATAATCTCATAGTCTCCTTGAAAAATAAGTTAGTGATATTCATCACATAATTAGTCTTCCTACATGACCTATAAAATGTGCCATCTTGGAAAATATATCATCCACAACAAAAAAATGATTCAAACCCTCTTTTTGTCTTCAAATTCCTACAAAATATCCATAACTCATCCTGAGATGTCTATGGAAATAGTAATGAACAATATAGACCAATGTTTTTACTTCCATATTTAGCTAACTAAAAAAAAATATTTATTTGATCATACTTATCTACATATTTATACAACTAAAATCAATAATATGAATATACAATTGATCACCCTTAAACAATAAATCATTTTAAATCAAACAATCCAACCATTATATCTTATCCATTTTTTTGGTTCTTTACATGCTCTCCATGCATTAGAAATCAATTCCATCCTAATAAAAACTCTTCATTTCCTCAAGTCCAACAACTTAAATTCTCATTTCAATCAAAAAATCATGTCATCTTGTCATGCCCAAAATTTTTGCTAAAAAAACCCAACTATTTTTTAAAACACATTAATTAAGGTATTTATATCTTTGTGTTTGGGTTGCATCCTCTAGTCGTGATACAAATTTCACACCTTTGTGTAGTCACCTCTTAGCTTAAATGTGAAAGTTTAACTTCAAAGGATTTTCTCAATAGTCTCTACTAGATCTTACTCACAAGCTTGACACCTTGCCTTCTAGTGTCAACTAGGTTAACATAAGTCTTAGTCTAATTAGGATAAGTCTTGTAAGACTAATGTTTAAGACCAAAGTTTGACCAAATATTAATTTAGGTTCACCTAAAATTAAATTGAGATTAATAAAGGTTTTAAGAAATCATTGAGTCCAAAGGAGGTTAAAGTCTATAAAGTAGATCTTGATCTAGTTGATTAATTTAATCGCAATGTGGTTATATATTCTCACGTTTTGTTTCAAGGAGATTAGACATTTAATATATATTCCCTATCTTATTAAATTAAATTTACCAATAGATTTAACCTTATCTCCTTAAGGTAAGATAACTAAATTGAATCCATATTATGGAAGGGAGTAATTAATCCTTCATACTCAAAAATCAATTAACTAATTTTAATACATCTTAGGTTAGGTTAAATTTGATATATACCAGAGGCTCCTTTGAGTCCCAAGGTAAGAATCATTTATTAGACCTTACCCAAGTTGATCTAATTTATTTATTGAATAGTTAAATACTTCATCCCATTTTTCAAAATATGACGAGATTATCAAATTACCTAAGCTAATTAAATTAGGTTTATCAATAATTTAATTTATAACCTGTTAATAGGAGTCACTAATTCACACATGTATTGTGTATTTTATGGTAATGGCTCCATATTATGGTATGATTATAATTATATGAGGTATTTATCTTTGTGTTCTTATGAATGGTAAATAGGGGTAGGGTATTTTTGGAGATATTTTGAAGTGTGGAAGTGGGTTTTGTATATTTTTAGGGGTCTTGGGAAGAGTATGAGTTTGAAGGGTATGATTTTATTGAACCAAATATATAAACCATAGTATAAAATACTTTAAGAAGTAACTAACCTAGAATGAGCTAATCAACACTTTAGTTGATTATGTGTTGATTATGGAAGGGATTTAAGTTTTGTTGAATATCTTGAATATTCACAAGAGTGATTATTGGTTTTTTTTTAATTATCAAATGAATTGAATCTACATAGAAATCAATTACCAATGGTGGTGGTATCCATCCCATCATACTAGGAATAGTACATCATGGTAGTGATCAAACCTCCTCATCATAGTTCTTAATGGACTACAAAAATTTACTCTTCAATAGTGGTGGAAATCTAGGAACCTAATTCTAATATAATTAAATCATCATACAAGGAGAATATATAAGGGATATAAATATATATATATTTTTGGCAAAAGGAAAATAGCCTATATAATATATTAATAATAGTAGTACATAAATAAAAAAGTGCCCAAGAGGGAAAGCCACAACCATAAAACCTGAAGTTCGATCTTCTTATTGCTTCCCTTTTTCGGGGGTCAAGGACCGGGGATCCCTCATACCCTTTCCACCACTTTGCAAACCACAACCACAAAGTCCAAAGTCTAGTCTTATTACTGCTTCCCTTCTTACAGTTTCCCTTTTTCGGGGGTCAGGGGTCAAGGATCCCTCATACCCTTTACACCACTTTGCAAACCACAAACACAAAGCCCGATTAATGCTTCCCTTTTTTGGGGGTCAGGGATCGTGGATCCTGCATACCCTATACACTGCTTCACAAACCACAACCACTAATCCTGAAGTCTTGTCTTCTTCCTACTTTCCTTCTTACTGCTTCCCTTTTTCAGGGGTTGAGTGTCGGGGATCCCTCATACCCTTTACACCGCTTTGCAAACAACCACAAATCTCGTAGTATGATATTCTTACTACTTCCATTTTCCGGGGATTGGGGTTGGGGATCAGGGATCCCTCATACCCATTACATCACTTCGCAAGCCACAACCACAAAGCCCGAAGTCTAAAACCCAAACCGACTTAGTGAAGTGCGAAACCTTCTTATTGCTTCCTTTTTCGAGGGTCGGGAGTCAAGGATCCCTCATACCCATTACACCGCTCTTACTTCACAAGCCACAATTGCAAAACCCGAAGTCTGAGACTCGATCAGACTTAGTGAAATTTGACTAATTCCTTCACTTTTGCAACTGGCAACAATCTGACCTCTGATCTCTGAAAGTTTGATGCCCAATTTCAATCAAATTTCTAACTTCCTTTGCTTATGACCTTTGTCACGTTTTGACTAAAAACATGTTGAAATTACTAGATGAAAAACCAAATTGAGAAGCTTGACTTACCTTTAGTCTTGTTGGGGTTCGGGTTTCTCTTCTACCTTTTACCTTCCTTCTCATTTGTAAAAGCCAAAAACCTAACCTCCGATCTCCGAAAGTATGATTCCCAACTTTGTCAACTTTCTAAGGAATTTTCTACGTACGAGTTAAGCAATATCTCATATGATTGATAACTACACCCATGTGGCCATCTTTGGAGAAGCTTGACTTTCTAATTTTTGTAATAATGCCATTAAGTTCACCATGTGAAATTTTAAATTAGAAACCAAAGAAATTCAGTTGGGCACCCATATTATTGCTTTGTTTCCCCTGATTTTGAATTTCTAGCCATTAGGATCCCATATTTAATTATCCTGCAATTCTATCTTACTTAATTAGCTCATTTAAATCATGATGTGCTCCTAAATTACAAGTTTTCTTTGCAACTAAGACCACCTGATTATCGTACCCCTGTTTACAAGGAAATCTGCCACCTTATTACCCTCACGATATGCATGAGAAATGTGATATTATTGCAACTTATGTATCAAAAGCCATACCTTATGTAGAATATAATTCAGATTCCAACTCTAACTCCTCCTTTCTTTGCATTGTTACTTTGGGAATCCAAGTTTGATAGCAAGTTGTAGCCCCAACAACATTGCTTGAGCTTCTGCTATATTGTTTGTACCTTGAAGGAGTTGAAAGGACTTATCTGCTACCATCGTACCAAATGAATCTCGAATACAAACTCCTACCCTTGAGATTCCTAGATTCCCTCTTGAAGCCCCATCAAAATGCAACTTATGAAATCCTTGAGGAGGTGGTTTCCATTTAATCAAGTTCCTATCCAACTTTGTATTTATGAACTTGTGTAAGCTACCCTTAAAAGGCAATATTATATACTCCTAATTCTTTAAAATGCTACTATCCCAATTTGTGAACATTGAATTAACATTCTTGCATTTTTGAACATACACATTAATAGATTCTGACACTGTTTTCTGAATTTTTAAAATAGTACAGTTGACTGAAGAAACTTCTTTCCTAAAGATGTGCTTATTCCTCTCCCACCAAATGGACCAAACAATTATTGCAAGAATGAATCTCCAAATATTGGTGAATAAAGATGTCTTATATAAGACCAATCAACTTTGAAATAATTCCCAAATAGTTTGTGTAAGTGGAAGATACAAATTCAGTTTCTGTTTGATGAATTCCCAACAACTTTGTGCATATGGGAAATTTAAGAACAAATGATCAGTGTCTTCTAATACTTCATTACATAAGACAATTAAAAGGATCCACCATCCCCAATTTTATTAGCCTCTCACTTGTCAACACTCGTCCTTTTAGGACTAACCATGCAAAAGTTCCTAATTTGGGGAACACTCTATCATTCCAAAAAAATGAGTATGCTCTTTGAGACGGTAAATGATCAACATTATTAAGTAAAGCTTTGTACCCTTGCTTTATTGAATAACTTCTATTTTTTGCAGGGGCCCATATAACCCTATTTGGCTTGGTTGAAAAGAAAACCACTCTATCCTTTAACAAGTTTTGGATGAGAACTCGATGTGTAGCCAAAACTGTAGTGCATGACAAATATTTCCAAGATACCTTTCCCGTTAACCTATCTACCTCCCCTACATAATCTTTTAACTTTATCCCCCATACATTAATTAATATGTCTCTTGCAACTTGCAGTTCTTGAATATTTTGAAGTGGAGTGAAGCCATTCCATGAATCCAACCAAAAGTTTACCTCTTCCCCATTATGGACTTCCCATGTTAAGTATGAATTGATGAATTTCCTGCAAGAGATTAAAAAATTCCACATGGTTGACCCTTCTGGTGGGTTTGAGATTGTAAATATTCTTGTTGGATTGTCATAGTCTAAATACTTTTCTTATATTAACTTACACCATTTTGAATCTACCTTATGGTACATTTTCCATACCAAATTTGCACCAAAAGCTAAATTTATGCTCAAAAGATATTGGATACTTGCTCCTCCTTTCATCTAGTCCACTGCCATGTTTTGTAGAGATTAATGGTACCTTTTTCTAATCATTCATTTTTCCTTTCCAAAGGAATTTCTACTAATCTTTTCAATTTCTAGCACAATTGATTTTGGAGCTTTAAGAACTACCAAGAAGTAATTTAGGATGGTTGCTAAGACTGTTTTAATCAACATGATGTGTCCTGCTAATGACAACCACCTAGCCTTCCACACCAAGATACTCGATTTTAATCTATCAATGACTTTTCCCCCGTATGAAATCTTATTTTCCCATACAAAAAAAGGGATTCCCAAATATGTACAAGGAAGCTCCGCTAACTAAAACCCCAATGCCTTCACAATTTTCCTCTTTATTGCTGCCTTTGTATTGAATACATAAATCTTTGATTTTGCTGCATTAAATTTTTTCCTAGATGCTGATGCATATTTTTTTGAGACCTTTTTTATTTGAGAAGCTTCTACCATAGAAGATTTCCCAAATAGAATTATGTCATCAGTAAAGAGAGAGTAAGTTACTGAAAATACTGTGTGTGGAATCTCTACCCCATGCCACAATCCTTGGCAATACCTTTGTTGAATTGCTCTACTTAACACTTTTTCCATGATAATGAAGAGGAATGGAGATAATGGATCCCCTTTCCTTACCCCTTGCGTTGCACTAAAGAATCCAGAAGGAGAGCCATTAATAATAACTAAAAATTTGGCCACTGACAAACAAGAATGAATCCATTTACACCACTTTTAGTCAAATCCAAATTTTGAGAGAACTTTCATCAAAAAATTCCAGTCCACTCTATCATATGCTTTCATCATGTTCAATTTGATGATGAAAGTAGGTAAATGGTTCATGTTAATTGAATGCAATACTTCGTGAGCAACAATTTCCCCTTCAACAGTTTCCCTCCCTAGCACAAATCCTCCCTTCTCTTAGGAAATAATAGATGAAATGAAGGGTTGTAAAATGAGATAGATTGCTTTTGTAAATATCTTATAGACTATATTGCAAAGTGAGATTGGCCTAAAGTTTACAAAAGTTTTGGGATCCTTAACTTTTGGCAAGATAGAAATATTTGTTACATTAAACTATTTTAGCATTGTACCCGTTCTTCTTGACTCTTCTACAAGAAAAAGAAGATCAAAACACACTACTTCCAATCATTTTTAAAAAAATATGGTTGTGAAACCATCTGGCACTAGTGCCTTATCCGGTGGCAATGAGAATACTACATTCTTCAATTCTTTTAGTGTGAATGGCTTTAGCAAACCCTTATTAATTTCCTCACCAATAATCTTTGGAATCACATCTAATAGCTCCTCTTCATCCTTCAAACTTTGTGAAGTCTTGCTTTTAGGTGCATAAAGCATACCAGAGAAGAATTTCACTCCTTCCTCCTGAATATCAGAATCCTTTGTGAGCAACCTCCCTTCCACTACACTATTAATTGAAAAAATTGTGTTAGCAACCTTTTTGATTTGAGTGGATGAGTGGAAATATTTAGTATTATGATCTCCCTCCTTCAACCATAACTCTCTGGACTTCTGGCACCAATAAATTTCCTCTTGTGCACTTAACTCTTCCCATTTTTCCTACAAATTTTTCTGCTTATCAAAAGCTGAAGAATCCAAACCATTCTTTATGACATGCTCATGTATTTTAGATAGTTCCTTAAAAACCTCTTCCTTTTGATGGAAAATATTTTTAAAAACTTGTATATTCTAGGCTTTAATATGTTGTTTTACAAATTGTAGCTTTCTACAAAACTAATACATTTTCTTACCCCTCTGATAAGGTGTGCTTGCCCATCATTGATGCAATAATGGTAAAAAATGTGGGTGTCTCAACCACATCTTTTCAAATTTGAAAGATGAATACCATTTAAAGCCCGAACTAGTCCTTTTTATATCCATTGAAATGGCATAATGATCAGATCTAAGAAGAGTTAAAATATCTAAAGATAACACATAATCCCCAATAAACTAGTTTGGAGTAACAAGAAACCTATCCAAGTGTTTTGCAATTTGTAAGAAATTTTTCCTTTGATTTGTCTAGGTGTATAGACCTTTTGCAGGTATAATATCTTTCAATGCATTACTCATAATGAAGGATTTAAAGTCATCAATTACTCTTTGTTGGGGGAAAATCTCTCCTTTCTTTTCCTCCAATGAGGCTATTGCATTGAAGTCACCTGCCAACACAACTTTTCCATCACCTATTCCAACTAGGATTTGTGTAATCTCATCCCACAATCTTTTCTTGTCTATCGTGGATGTCAGGCCATATATATTTAATACCCAGAACTTCAAATCAAAGTTTTGTACCTCCAATAACTACCAATTTTTATCATTTTTTATTGAAATTACCTTAATGACCTTGGAATTCCATAGAATTATGAGACCCCTAAAGGAACCTTGGGCTGGAGAATGTGCTAAATTCCACTTTTTCCATTTCTGAATTGTTACTTCATAAGTATTTTCTAAAGTTTTTGTCTCCTAAAGAAAAATTATGTTTGCTCCACAAACATCTAATTGATGCTTGATTCGAGCTTGTTTGTCAGAGGAATTAATGCCCCTAACATTCCATGAAATTGTCTTCATTGCACTCGAGGAGAGAAACAGGTTCTCCTCAGGTGCCTGATCACAAACATAACAATATTGCCATCAAGAGTTTTTTGAATTCCTATTAATATCTCTTCCATCAATTTCTCTGTATTGGACTTTCTTCCTCTCTTACCCAGATAATTATTTAACACTTGTTGGCTTGCTGGAGTTTGTGAGAGAGACAAGGTTTGAGAATAATCAAACTTCACCAATTAATCATCCTCATTGTTTACCCATGCCACCATGGTGCCAACTATAGGAACCTTCAATCCAGTACCAATGTCTCTTCCTTCAATTCTACCACCTTGGGATTTTCCCCTCCTCTCCCCAAGATTCTATCATTCTCAACTTTTCCTGTCATAAAAATTGGTTCATGCTCCAACTCATCCAGCTTATCCCTAATTTTCAAAGCATCGAACCCAACAAATTTTGATCCTGACCCTGCACATAACTACACAACTTCATCCTCCTTTGATATTACATCTACTAACTCATCAAATAGGTTTGAACCAATTGAATGAAGCAACTCTTGAGCTAAATTTTCCAACTCTTGATCAGATTTTGTCGAAACCAGACACTTTGATACTTCATTTTGGGTTTCCGCTTTTCAACAATGAATGAAGTTTTGTTAGCAAGTTGGATTCCTTCCCAAACATCAATTTTTTAATAATATCATTCATATGTTGTGATATTTGTCGAAGAGTCAGGTTGTACAAATTTGTAGAATTAGTCCCATGCTCTTTTTCAAAAGTGTAAATTTCTTGTGTGTTAGAGCAAGCTGGAAGCATGAAGAATCCTTGTTTACACTAGAAACTATCATTTCTTGTGCCTTAGTGATCTTTGACTATTATTGCCTCACTGCTCTAGTATGTAACTTTGATTGCTGCTCCTTAGTTATTTGAGAGACTACCTTAGACAACATCTTTTCCTGACATACCCTCTTCTGTTTCTCTAGCATGTTACATTCCTCTCTTGTTGTACAAATACTACTACAATGTTATAGAGAATGACACTTTGTGCAAGTGTTTTCAGGCGTTTCTATTGTAATATGTTGATTCCACAAGCCATATTTTGATATTATTTGTATTTCAATAGGCATTGGCTTTGTGGCATCTTACATTATATATACCCTTATCGAATTTGATGGATTATGAAAAAATACTTGTCATGTTTGAGGAAAATCCCTATTTGATTTTCCATTATTTCTAGTAGTTGCAGTTCTTTATATTCTAGTGCTAAAGCTTGCAACTGTATCCAGACAGGTCTAAACCTAGTGACTAGATCATCTCGCTTAAAGTTTGGACACCGGGATTGCATATAAAGACTAGATCCCTTGAATACCTAGGAATTAACTTTGTAAATAGATTCTCTATCAGATTTTTCATTAAAAATCACAATAAAGACACCCTTTTCTTTATCAAGATAGAAAACATTTGAAACCCCTATCCATTCATGAAATATCAAATCTTGTAAAACATCTAGTTCAAGCATGAGATTCCAAAACTTACAAATTAAAGCTCTATTGTGCAAATCTTGAACTTGAGGTTGCAACAAATTTTCCGGTAGGGTGATCTTCACATTTCCCTTTTGATCCAAAAGCAACATTTTCTCACTTCCTAGCCTCTACTCTTGACCTGGTGCCATTGCTTCAGAGTCTGCATTTGGGGCAGCCTTTCACCTCCATTGCAATTTTTCCTTCTTGCGTTGAGCTACCCTTTTTTCTTTTCTTTTTGTAGCACTTTTCTTCTTCTTCTATTGGCACCAAAGAGTTGAGCCCTTTCCATGACCCTTTTGACCTTTTCCTTGCTCCTTCTCCTTTTGACTATTTTTGTTCTTTTCAACTCTATTTTTCTCTTGAATCTCTTTGCTTTTGCTATCCCCTTGCTTACCTTTGGAATTTTTACCTTGAGCTGAACCCTCCTTGTAGTCCTTGATTTTCCCTATGTGAAGCCTCTTGACCTGGAGCAACATATTGATTGGACTGTTATTTTTCCACCTCACGCTAGATGCAAGTGACCTCTCCTGATGATAGGCTTCCTATTTAGATAAAACCCTATTCAAATATGGTTTTGCATAATAACTTGATTGAAGATCTGTTTCACTTTGTTTGTAAATTCGTTTCAAAAACCCTAGATTTGCTTCATATTGTTTCTGCTTAAAATCATCCCTCCTTGATTGAATGAATCCTCCATCTTCACAAATATCAAAAACTTCTTGCTTGTGTCTAGCTAGTTGCCTATGAGCGTGAAAAGGAACCCAATTTGGCTTTGAAAATTTGTGCCTTACAACATACATTCCACGCCTTGTATGTTGCCAGATCGAATTACCATAGGGTCCACAGTGTTGGGGAATTTGATTACTATAGCCTTGGGGGCCACGATGAGGCAGATTCCTATCGTTTTCTAAAAATTTATCGTTGCCTTGCCATTTTCGTTGCTCAATTTTATTGTTGCTCTGCCATTTTTGTTGCTCAACCATTTTTTGTGGTAATGTTTTTGAGGAAAATGAAATATTATTCTTGAAAAATATAAGGGATATAAATATATTAAGGCAAGTTAACTTAATTTTGGATTAAGTGCATCAAATTTTTGGAAAATGGTATTAAATTATTGAAGGAGAGACAAGGAAATGGTAGGTGACTAAGAAGGTTTTATATAGTGGTCTTGCACTTTCCAATGTTTTTTGCATGGGTATGTTGTAAATATATGAAATTAAACAATACATTAAAATTTATTGTTATGATTATGAAAAGGGGTTTTGAACACCCTAATAGTTTCTAAGAAAATTCTCTATGGATTATTTGGTGGTATGCAAACCCATAGTGATTTAAAATATGTATTAAATGGATGATTCTTATTGATCCTTAAGTGTTATATCGTTGCTACCTAGGAGCTAAGCTTCATAAACAAACAACAAAATAGGTTTATGCTATTTTTTAGCCATCCAACTTTATTTTTGGCATGATAGATTCAAAAGGATGAATAATGAACCTTTTTTGATTTATTGATACTCCTAAAGAAATATAATGGCTATTTTTCAATCACAACAAATTCATTTATAACTAAGATTTTGGGCATATGTGAGATAAGAGAACTATTACACCTATAATATAGGCTTGTACATGCTAGTGAGATATTATGAGAATATTACATAGATTTATATAGGTAAATGAGAACATAATTATATACTTGAGATATGTAGACTATAATTTATGTTCATAAAAAATCTATGCTTGAGTGTGAGGATTGTACTTTTCATATGAAATATGTGCTTGAAATATGAAACATGTTCCTTTATGATATGAGTTCTATACTCAAGATAATAAGTTTATTCTATTCTATGATTAAATAATTAATCTTACTTTTATTACCCTCCTTTCATCTGCAATCAAAAGAATAATACTCTCAAACAATAAAAAAAGACCCTAAAAGAAATGAAAAGAAGATAGAAGCTTGTTTGACACCACTAACCTATATTTTAACAAGTAAAAAAAAATCAAATAAAAAAAAGGTATAAATATGACTTTCAAACTATATACAAGATGAGATTCATGCTACCAATTCAATCCAATGAATCATATAGATCTTTCCTCATATTTTATCAATCAAATGTTTGATGCCAAAAAAAGGTTTAAATAATGAAGAATCTTCATATATGTGCCAAAGTTCTGGAACAACCACACATCAAAGTTCTTCATTAGGCACCTTTTGAGCCATGTTCTAGTAACAACCATTGACCATGTAGGATACTCAATGTATTCTCCATCTATAATAAGGGCATCCAATTAATTTTTTTCCTCAATGCAATGATGCAAATAATAACCCATTCCTTCTTCATTATCTTCATTTGCAATAACTGTATAAACATGCCTTGCATTGATTTATGCATTTAATTAGATAAATTTAGTCAACAATACAAAAATGGTACAAAATAAGATAAAATTTTGAATTTTATTAAATTATACATTTCCAATACTTGGTTGAACTAGATATGGCATGTATTCAAAATCAATTGATGATTATATCTCCATGAGTTATAGTGCTCCCAATAATCGATACATCTCAAGTGAGATTAGTGTTCTTGTACACCATTCACCAACCCACTCCTTTGAATCAAAATCATCCCAAGTAAGGTATATACATTGAGAAGAAAAACACACCATCTGCCTCATATGAATAGTCTATGAACATACATTTGAGCTTCTAAAAGAGTGGAGCTCACTTGATCCTATCAATGTATTAAAATCCTCCTATTTTGTAATGTTAGTTTCATCTACCAACCAAAAAATGTACAAATTGTAGACTTACCTTCATTACTTGGACCCATTGTAGCATTACACCATTCAATGGTAGATGCTACAATTATTAAATTTGCACTATATTTATATACTTCAAATATTCTCATGATAAGGATATTTTAATACATGCTCCCCCTTCCAATGGCGAAGCTCAAATAAGTTTCATTTATGTTGAACACCACTTATATTATGCATCCTACTTGTAGACACTTGAAATTGTCCTGAATGATATTGCACACTTGAAGCTGGTCACTAACATCATTCCATCCCAAAATTCATCTCTTTTTTGACTGTTTAATTGAATAAGCCTAGTTATTTAATTAAATGCATCATTTTCATTTGTTAATCTAATTAATTTTATTAGGTTAATTCCCCCATTTCACACTAACATTTCAACTAGTTTAATTGAATAATGCAAATTATTTAATTTAAACCCCCCTTATCTCCTCTCATTTAATTAAATAATCTATATCATTTAATTAAATGCCAGTTCCCCCTTTCTCATTAAATAAATCAATTATTTAATGACAATCCTAAATTTCCTCAACTTGCACAATTAAAAATTTATTTTAATTAACTAATTACTAATTTTCCCCACCCATCCACTTGCATAGGGAATATTCCAAAGCAATATTCTTCTATTTGGCTCCAAAAATGGAATATTCTTTCCTAAAAAACTTTGTAACAAACTTTCTACAAAATTTGAAAGTGTGTTTATTTGAATCATTGTGAGCCATTGATTGATTCTTTAATCCATGTGATCTTGCATTCTCATCCATTGATGAGAATCCTTGATCCATGTATTCACCCTTGATTCCATCTTGACCATTGATTGATCCATTTGATCTTGACCCTTGATTATTCAATTTATCTTATAAATACCTCACATTTTGGAGAGAAAATGATCCACTTCAATCAAAGCAAAGTTATGTTGCATGTTTGAATACTATCTTTATTCATCCTTGCATCCATTATTAAGCTTTTTCACCCATCCTTAGCATATTTTTATCAATTTTATCTTAATCTTTCATCAATGGAGTTCAATTAGATGCTCTTTTTATTCAAGGGATTGGGAAAGGGTCATCATTCCATATCAATACGACACCAATGCCCCAATGGGATGAGGTTTGGAGTTTTAGATTAGGTTTCTTTTATGCTTTCATGGTTTATTTCATGATGGTTGCTTGTTTTTGAAGCTTTTAAATATTTCATTAGGATCATAGCTTAGTTAGTTAAATATAGCTTAAATTCATTTGGATTTGATGTATTTAACTCATACTATGTTTATGATCACACTACTCAACTAATATAATATCCACGAGCTCTTGAATTGTGATGCACAATCATCTGACCATATGATATGTTGACCAAATGTGATGTTCCTACTAGCCAAATCATGGTAGATCATTTGAAAAAAACCTTGCATAAACTCTATAGAATGTATGCGATCATCATTAATAGAAAAATGATACTCCCTAGAGATCATCCTATTTTCCTCTATAATGTCAAGTGCATGAATGAATGCTATTTGCAAAAATATAAAAAACATGAGTGGATTTTTAATAATATGATTAAACCTTATTTTGTGGTTGTAGTGTATGTTTCTCTACAATTCTACAACTAAAATGATGGTACCAAGTATAAATGTGTCCTTGCATAAATTGAATTACAAGTCCAACCATCAAGCTCTATGGGTATGCCTTGGATACTCATACACTATATTGTCTCAAAAAATAGACATAAGCTGATACACAATTATTTTCTCACTCACCAATTCACACCCTTTTTCTTCTTTACCACATTTTAGATTATATGCCACAAATTTATATTTTTACAAAATTACTTGTTCATTTCCAATTGCATGTGTATTCTCCATATTCAAATAATTTTTAAAATTTTGTAAGCCACCACAACTATCACATGTTCCATCCAAGAATGAATTCTTGTAGAATAATTGACCATCCACTCTTTCACAAAAAAATCTCAAAATAAAATCTCTTTCAAAGATCTAGGTGGAGAATTTATCATACACTCTTGAGAAAACATATTAGTATGCAAACCTACATAAATATGCTACATCAAACCAAATCCATAGGTAAATCACCATTTTAGATTGTTTATGGGAAGAATCCTAACAATGTTTTGGATTTGGTGTAGTTACCAATTAAGGGTATAATTAGTGATGATGGAAAAGCATATACAAAATATCTTCAACAATTAAAGAAAGAGGTAAGGCAAAAAATACATGCAAGAAATGATAGATATAAGGTTGCAATAGATGCGTGATAGTGAAAGAAACGTGGACCCAATGGATGTGCCACCTTAGCTATAATTTCTTTTTTATTTAGTTAGCATATTTGTTATTCATATGTATCCAACTATTTTTATTAGTATTTTTCTACTTATTTTTAGTGTTTGACTTAATTTTTTTATCAGGCGATATTTGTTTGTTTGATTGCTTACTATGGTTTATGTAATTACACACCATGTGGCATTACTACCTTTTGTGGATGAGGTGGAACCCACACTTTCATATGCACTCATTAGATTTTTTACAATAGATTTTTCACTTGAAGTATTTGATGTTCTTAGGCCAATAATCTTCATTATGGGTCTAAATTTTATATTTCTCATCATTTCAACAAATAATTGACATCATACGATTTCATTTAACTTAAAAAAAATAATTTCCATATTTTATTCACATTTATTTAACAATTACATTTTTTAATCTTATCAACCATCTATTTTAAAACATTCTCATCAATTTCAATTAAAAAATTAGACTTTCGATGGAAAATATAGGAGGTGTTCTTAATGGTAAACTTGCCTCAATATTTGGAATTTCTTCAATATCATCTTGACATGGGAAAGATGACGTACCTTCAACTTGATATGGGAAAGATAATGTGGCTTCAACTTGAGATGAAAAATATGATGTACCTTCAACTTCGAGATTCATTTTTCTCATTGCACAAAGATTTTGTATTCGTTACTATTGTGCTATTTTTGCACATGTTCCACCAGAGGCGAGGACCCTCTTTTTTCTTTTGCATCTCCGCATCTTGGCTTGGCCAATTTTTAGTTTTTCTTTTCTTGGGAGGTTATTTTGGGATTAAAGTCCAAATTTGATTTGATGAAGGCAATAGTTTAAGGCATCTTGAGGGTCTAGGAGAAATCCACCTATCATGGATTTTGGAAATGGGGATTTTGAAGTGAATTTTCAAGGGCATATGTAAATATTTTTTGCACCCATGGATAGAGGATGAAAAACTAGGTTGGGTTGCTTTTTGAATTTTTTGAAAATTCCTTCTAGAAAAAAAGTTACGTGCTTTAGGGAATTTTGCCTTGTCATGGATTTCGGAAAATCCTTGTCCTGTCAGATTTTCCTTAAGATTTGAACTTCAGAAAATCCTTGTCTTAGCATATTTTCTCGAAGTACTAAACTTTGAAAAATCCTTGTCCTATTGGATTTTTCCGAAGAACCCAATTTAGGAAAATCCTTGTCCTGGTAGATTTTCCTGAAAAACCACATTTTGAAAAATCCTTGTCCTTAAGGATTCCCCTAAAACCAATTTTGAAGTGAATTTTGGATATCATTTGTAAATCTTTTTTGCACCCATGGATAGAGGATGAAAAATTAGGTTTAGTTGTTTTTTGAACTTTTTAAAAATTCCTTCTAGAAAAAAAGTTATGTGCTTTAGGGAATTTTGACGTGTCATGGATTTCGGAAAATCCTTGTCTTTGTGGATTTTCCCGAAGAACTAAACTTAGGAAAATCCTTGTCTTGGCGGATTTTCCTGAAGAACTAAACTTAGGAAAATTCTTGTCCTGGCGGATTTTCCTGAAGAACTAAACTTAGGAAAATCCTTGCCCTGGCAGATTTTCCTGAAATCCACGATAGATCAAAATTTCTAAAATTGCCATTTTCAGAAAAATCCAAGACCCATAAAAATTCCAAAAAATTCCAAAAATGGATTTTTTCCCCAAAATGCATTTTTTTCTCAAAACAAAAATTTCCAAAAATGATTCATTTTTAGATTTTTTAAAAAAAGTTCCCAGTAGAAATTCTTGAAATGGAATTTTTTTGAAAAGCACAAAAAATTTCCAAAAATGATTTTTTTTCTTAAAAGGCCAAAATTTTCAAAATTTTATTCAAGTTTAATTTGGAGATTTTATGGATTGGATTTTTAACATACGAGCTACATGATGATATTTTTTTTTAGAATTCAATTAATCAAAAGGGGACTTGCATATGGAAATGTGCCAAGAAGGTGGAAATTCAAGCTGATCAAATGTACCCACATATGGATATGTGTCCAAATTGTGCTACCAGGAAGATTTCATGTTGTGCTTTTACTTGCAAATCAAATATTTAATATGTACCCACATAAGAATCTGTGCCACAACCTATCTACAACTGGAGGATATGTTTCAAACATGAGGAGAGTGTGATGTTTCTTTTGTTCTCCAATTGGAATTTTATCAATGTCTAGGTGGTAGATTGCTTTTTTTTTTTTTTTTGTCATTGCTCATGGCTGTAACAAAATTATGTTGATTGGATGATGATGTACCAAGGATTGTAAGACTTTATGTAACCTCTTGATTCTTCTAGAGGAGTGATCTATGCCCTTGGATTGATTTAATCTTGGCCATTGATTCTAAAATGTAATATCTATAAAAGGCCTTTGCCTTCTCATTTGTAAGGGGTTAGAACTGGAGTTAAGAGGAGTTAGATTTTGAAAGTTAGTAGCTGTAGGAGAGGAGAGAGAGCTGGAAATTGTTACGTAAATGCTGGAGAAGTTAATGCAAAATGAGTTGTTGATTTGGCAAAATTTGTGTTATGCTTAGACAGTTCTATGGTTTCTTGTTCTCGATTCTCAATGTTAGATGTTGGTTTTCAGTTCTTTCATGATAATGGTGAAATGTGAATGATGATTGATCGATCTCCGGTCCATACTTTTAGCAATTTGCTGATTGTAGGTTGTTGTGTAAAGTTAGTCTAGGCCCTATTTTGTGCTAAGTTCAACTATGAATGCTTGTTCATATGCATGGGTGTTCATGGTTTGAAAATATTTTAGTTATCTTCGAAGATTGCACCATTTCTGTGTAGTTGCAGGCTTGTCCTTGATCAAGCAGAGACTAGTTTATTGTGGGTCTGTCCATTTGCAATATTCATCATTGTTGTGATTGATCTTAGGAGTTAGAATATGATCTCTCAACTCTTATCTCTTTTTCTCTTTCTTTATATCTGGGTTGGTTTTAGGATTGAAAGAATTACCACATTGCTATATCTAATGATAAGTACTTCCAACATTGTTAATTTGTAAGGCCCCTTGTGATTACCAACATTTTCACATATTATTATTGAGTTGTTTGTGCATTGTCAAGACCTCACATTAGAGACCTTGGGGTTATCTCTTGAGGCTTGCTGATAAAGATTCATCTTTCAAGAGAGATAGAGTACTTGTATTCTGTTTGAGTTATTGTAGTGCTAAAAACACCATCAACAGTTACCTTTGTTTATCCAAAGTATTCTCTTTCATGCCTTGACTAGATGATTCATGTTCCATATTCAATTTGCAACAATGATATATCTTCTTCTATGGTGTTCAATTTCTTACTTTCATGAAGTAGACTCATTTGTTCCCTTTTATTTACATTTTCGTCTTCACGCTCCTCCCATGTTTGAGTCTTTTGTCATTACCTTGACACAATGATGAATTCTATATCAATCACATGAGTAATACATAGACATTAGTGAAGTCATGGTATGATAAATCATCAAACTATAATAATATAAATATTAAAAGAATAAAATATTGTTCAATACTTATCAAAATATGAATAAAATATGACACATGTATGTAGTGAATTGGATATTTGTAGTGGATTAGATATTTTTATTCCTTCAAAAGATCCTTTTGAATAAAGTATGACACACGTACCAAGAAATAATGAAAATAAAAAGAGGGCATCATTATTTTACTAATGTGGGATTCATCATAGCTAATCCTTTGGAGAAGGGAAAGAGAGATTACACTAATTATAGATTTGTGAAATTGATAACAATATACTTAATGGGGTGTGGAGGTGAAGAGCAGGAATGGGTGTGGTGAAGCAGGTTTGAATTTTGCAATTGCTAGAGATAGTGAGATGGATGTAGAGGATGATGATGGAGTCGATGATGGTATTTTGGTGCTTGCGTATGGCTCCCTTTGTTTGCTAGCCCCTTTGGGGATTTTGTTGTTTGTGGTGCATGTGGGGTTTGAGCTTTCTCCCCACCCCTTGTTGGTGTTGCATGAGTATTGGATTATTGCTCTCATGCTTGTTGGGTTTGTGTTTTGGGTTGTGTGTTGCATTGTTTTTAGTTTGGCTCTACCCCACACTTTCTCTCCCCACGCCTATGTTTTTTCCTCGATATTGGGGCTTTGATCAGATCTCTCGTTGGAGGGAGGTTTTGATCTTGTTGTGATAGTTTTGTCATTTTTTTTGTGGTGGTTTGGATTTGTGTTTGGTGCTTGTCTTGCCCTCGAATTCCAGTTTACCCTACTCTTGTGGCCTCCATGCCTTTAGGCTTTTGTTTGTGGAGGTTGTTGAGGTAGTGTTAAGATTCTTTGTGAAGGTACTTCTTCTTTGGGTTTATCTCATGAAGGATGCACTGCTTTCCTTCCTAGTTAGTTTGCACATGGGTGTGGATTGTTTCTGGGCCAAGACTTGCTCTTGTCTATTGACTATTTCAGTGGGGATTGCCATTCTCTAAAGGATGGTGTTTTTGTTCTAAGTTA